>CAIGQV010019356.1:24056477-24088420 GCA_903798115.1 Danio jaintianensis | reverse complement strand
AGTGAGTGAGTGAGTGAGTGAGTGAGTGAGTGAGTGAGTGAGTGAGTATTTACTCGAGCAGCTATGAATAGCAGAACATACGTTTTCCTGTGGTTTTCATCAGAATAGACACTCTAACATTTAATGTTTGAAGTTTTTGAAAAAATTAAAGATAAACATTAGTTTTGTTATATTACTGTAAAAAAACAATAATAATAATAATAATTTGTTTAATAATTGGGCGTCACGGTGGCGCAGTGAGTAGCACGTTCGCCTCACAGCAAGAAGGTCGCTGGTTCGAGCCTCGGCTGGGTCAGTTGGCATTTCTGTGTGGAGTTTGCATGTTCTCCCCGTGTTCGCGTGGGTTTCCTCCGGGTGCTCCGGTTTCCCCCACAAGTCCAAAAACATGTGGTATAGGTAAATTGGGTAGGCTAAATTGTCCGTAGTGTATGTGTGTGAATGAGTGTGTGTGGATGTTTCCCAGTGATGGGTTGCAGCTGGAAGGGCATCCGCTGCGTAAAACAAATGCTGGATAAGTTGGCGGTTCATTCCGCTGTGGCGACCCCGGATTAATAAAGGGACTAAGCCGAAAAGAAAATGAATGAATGAATGAATGTTTAATAATTTTTTCAACTTGATTAAATAATAGTAAATTATTATTTTATAAATTTTAATTATTATTATTATTAGTAGTAGTAGTGTTGTTATGATACTTTACATTTATAATATTATAGTTAAACAAACAAACATTTTTAATGATACAACAAATAAATGGCTGTCAAGAAAATAATTACCAACCATTGTATCAAATAAGTCACCACCCATTGTATCATTCATTGATTTTCATTGATCATCTCATTATTTTTAAATAATTTATGATTATTTATGCATAATTATTATATATTTTTCTGCACACAGCTAATGAAAAAATGTCTGCCTAATTTACATAGTGCATATGGCCATAACCTTTGAAACTTTATTCTAAGTTCTTTCATGCAATCTTTCTTTTACAGGCGTACATCACTTAGAAAAAAATTGTTTGTGAAAATGTTTGTCTGCATATTTGCACAAAAAAGTATAAATTAATGAATGTGTTAAACAAAAAGATAGAAATACATGAATAGTTTGTGTCTGACATTATCTTTGACTCCATGCGTATAATGTTGACTGATTTCACAGCAGCATATTTGCGATCTGTGCCTGGCAGCATCCCAACTGTTTGTTTATGTGAGTGTGTTTAAGGTCTCACCAAAACTCAGGGAATCCATGCAGAAACAGCATAAGTGGTTTTCCTCGTTCCCCAGCAGCAACATAGTGAAATCTGAGTCCAGACTCCTAAAACCATACAAAGACCAGAGGCAGTTATTCTTCACTGTAAGCTGAGAATATGATAAATGCAGCCCAGTCTCTTTAATCACACAGGCCTGTCCATCCTGATGTAAAATCCATTCTCACATCACTCTCTGTTTGATAGAGCTATAAAATAAGACTTCTGTCCGCAGGCTTCAGTTGATATTAAAGCAATATCTTCCACTGACATTTATGGGGAAATTCATATGCAGTTAAACGACAGCCTGCATCAAATCACATGTGATAGTATCCTCGGGTTGTGTGGCTACTTCAAGAACGTTTTTTTTAAATGCAAAATTTCAAAAAGTTTGTCCAAATACAAAAAAAAAGCCATCTCACAAAATACACAATCAAGGATTATAAACAAGTTCTTAATTATTATTTAACTTGATGAAATATGCACAAAAAAGCATTAAATAATTTATTGATATCTCCAGTGTGTTAGGATTCTGGTTGTATTATACATTCTTGTTTAGCCCTTAAAGGGTTAGTTCACCCAGAAATGAAATGTTACACAGTACTACTCACCCACAAGTGGTTCAAATGTTTCAAAAGAAGATATTTTGAAGAAATCCGGTAACCATTGACATCAATAGTAGGAAAAACAAATACTATGGAAGTCAATGGTTACAGGTTTCTAGCTTTCTTTAAAATATCTTCTTTTGTGTTCAAAAGAAAGCAAAACTGGTTTGGAACAAGCTGAACTAATCCAGTGCCTACAGGCCCATTTTTATTTTTTCCTTTAAAAAAACTTTATATCTAAAGTTACAGAAGGGTTATGAACTTTGGAATAAATCTTAAAGTAGCTGTTTTCAAGTCTAAGACTGCAGAATCAGAATGCCTAATGTCTGAACACTTTGTTAAAAGCTCTGCATGTTTATTTACATATCACAGCTATCTAGAGACTGCCAAATGAACAGTTTTCAGCACCTCTTGCGTGGACAGTGAAGTCTAGGCTACACCTATCATTTTGTGGGAAACTGATCACATGATCACAGTCGCTGTCTACCCAAATAGTGCTGAAATGATGTTCAGTGATGGACACTATAATTTTTTTCTAAAAACAAACAAAAGGAAAATCACAACCTATCTTTAAAGGGATAGTTTTTTGAATAAATTAAAAGATAGTTCCAATTCCAATTCTCTTTCTTATTGGAAAATGGAAAATTTAGGAATGTTTACAAACCAGTTTTGATTTTGAAATTCATTGTATGATAATAAAATACAAATAAATAAGTAGAAATTCATTCTCATTTGTTTTACATTCAACAGAAAAAAGTTGGAAAGATGGATATTAACAATAAATGTTAACAATGTTAAAAATATATCTTAATGCAAATCTTAATGCAAATGTTAAAGCAATGCCATAGTGAAATGTTATGTAAAGGATCTTTTTCCCATAACATGAACATCTTAATCTAAAGAACCTTTTACACTGTATTGAATCTTATGTGGAATGAAAAGGATTATGGACATTAAAGGTTCTTCGTGGAACCACTGATGGCAATAAAGAACCTGTATTTTAAAGACGGGCAAAATCAAAATGTTTACTTAGACATTAATGGCATTAGTTCAGCCTGAGACTTTGCGTTTTTTTGTTTTTTTTTATTCAATGAAATAAAAACTGTTTTCATCACTGTCTTAAACGTAACTATATGATCTCAAAAAACCAATATATCTCATCAAACTGTTTATAATTTACCAATCTATTTCATACTTATAGTTGTCAATTTTACAAATTGATCAGTTGATTAAATTTGTAAAAAAAAAAAATTGTTGTTTTAAGTCAGGAAGAAAAAAAAACATCTGAGACTGTAAACTTCCTATTTCAAAGAAGAAGAAAAAAACGGAGAACTCCTGAGCTATAGAGCACCATTTGAGCAAATAAACCCTTTGGGAAAAATCGAAGGGCAAACTCATGTTTTCAAATGCTGTCAAGCAATTTCTTACCTTGATTCTCACATAACAATGGGTTCCCAAGGACGTGTCATTTAGGCACGCGGGGGGAATGTCACGAACCGTCCACTGAAAGGTTGTTGACGGTCGCAGGATGATATTCCAGCCAAGTTTGATCAGCGCTACGCCTGTGCATAACGCGCAGTATCCGTAGATGAGAGACCAGTATCCCATCACTCTGATCTTCAGCGTCAGCCCGACTGTCAACAACAGCAAGTTATGAAGCAGTCTCGCCATCTTTACATTACTGCGGGGATACGCTTGTTGATCACGGCTTTTATTGATCTGTTTACTCAACTGCCTGCGTCTCAAGAACGCCGCGCATCATAATAGCCTCGTCGCACCGTCACGAGCGCATCCCGACCGGGGAGGATCCCTGTGTAGACGGTACGGAGTCGCGCTTACGTATGAAAGGAGAGATGCTCAGTCCCAAAGGTGTTCACACTTTGGACTGAACCATTACACCCCGTAAACACTGACAGAACTAAAAGGCTCGTTTTACAGACAACGCATGCTGTCTGGGCCCACCTCGCACCGACGCGCGAGCTCACAGACTGTCCGCGCGCAGAGTTCTGGACTCGTGAACGCTCCCGGTATATTATTATGAACAACCGGAGCTTCGTTTGGAATGGGAGAGGTCGCGTTTTTGTCGCGCTCGCAGTGTAGATGATATTTACAAAGGATTCAATAAAAAAAAAACTGTGGCTCATGGTGCAGTAATGCAATTAATTTCTAGACAACAATGAGGTCTTGTAAGAGCCGCCTTAGAAATTGATCACATTATGAAAACTATGCTCTTGTTAAATGTGGTGCATGTACAAGACGTTGCATAATCTTACTTTGCAAATGTTAAAATGAAGGCCAGTAAAAAAAAAAATTTTTTTAACTTAGAATTAATATGTATAAAAAATTTTTTTTTAAAAAGACAAATTAAAGCTACCCACTACAAAACAGACTCACTCCACAGACACCTCTGAATGCACACCCAGCTCAACTCAACCTGGAACAAGATCAGAAGCTAGACAGTGTGTAGTAGGCTTTAAGTCCCGTATAAAAAATCAGAGATGTTATATAGTTTAGTCCCATATAACAAATCAGAATTAGTGTACACTGAAGCATAGAACGGTGACACGCTTCCCCAAATAAGAGACTGGACAGCCCCTGTAGCTCATGATGAAAAGATCTATTTAGGCATGCAGACATTTGCTTGCCAAATTCGCATACAACTCAGAGAGGTATCACATTTGAATGTTCTATATAGTGGGAATGTGGTTGGTATGGAATTTGGACTAGGCTACTACATCCACCATACTGTTATTATCACTTGAAATTCTTCAAAGTTCCATTGCTTTGCTCCCATTTGTTAATTCTCTCTATCGTCATTACTGTACCTCATGGAATAGTAAAGTGTGCGTTGGATGCACACTTCTAAATCTCAAGAGAATTAGTAGGTAATCAGGGTACTTCTTGCCTACTTTTTTTTTTAAGAATACTGTGAATTCTGACATAGCCTAAACTGTTTTTTTTTCACATACTATACAGTATATGCGATTTGGATGCACCAATTGTCAAGACCAGTGTTCCATTCAGAAGAGCTCACCCCTATGCCCTAATCTCTTCAAAGGGTTTACCCTCCAGATTGACAGGTTCGAAGCGATTAGGGCATTGGGATGAGCCCTTCCAAATGGAATTCAGTGTGTGAGACCAAAAAATTTCCCTGTAAAGGATGATGGGGGCCTGAAGTGTCTATTATTGTACCCTTTGAAATCCTTCATTCTGAAGAGCCCTTTGAAGTAGCTAGTTTTGAGCACTTCAGTTTGGAATGACACTTTAATATGGTGGCCATGATTGTTTTCACTCCGTAGTGCCCTTTGGAGAGCAACATCCCATTAGAAATGCACCCGCAGGAGTGTCCAAACCTGTTCTTGGAGGGCCACTGTCTTACAGTTTAGCTCCTACCCTAATTAAACAAACCTTAGCCAGATAATCAAGGTATTCAGATTCACTAGAAACAAAGCCAATGGAAGGCAAGCCTGAAACCTTGAGCCAAAAATGGGTAACAGCTAATGGTAATGTGGCTCTGGCAGTATGCAGGGAAGGAGAGCAGAAACCATTAGCCATTACTCTTTTTCTAATGGTAAGTAATCCAAACTCTCTTATCTCTAATAGCAAGATAATGTCTGCTAGAGACATTTAGGCCTGTGGTTTACTGCTCCAGTCATGGGAACCCTCTGCTCTGCACAACTTTTGTATCTCTCTCAATTGACACTCTCGGTTCAGCTCATTGAGATCTCCTCTAAAGAACTGATGATCTGAATAAGATGCATTAAATAATGTAGACAAAATGTGCAGAGCAGTGCGTCCCATGACTGGAGCTGGGGACCACTGTTCTAGGCAAGATTGTTTGAGCTGTATGATGCTAAAAACATCTTTGGGACGTTGGCCTTGCATGATCAAGACAATTTGCTTAAGTTGAAACCAAGCTTTCCAATATAGTTGGGAAGAAATGGGATTCCAGTGGCTTTGAACATAATGTGGTAGATATGTTCTAGATGGACTAGTGCTAGATGGACTTGTGTGAATATTTAATATATTTTATTAAAATATTGGTCTGAAAGTAGTCTCCAGGTCTTAGAGGGCCACAGCTGTGTACAGTTTAGCTGCAACATCTGTTCAGAAGATCCTAGTAATTTTGCAGATGCTGATTAGCTGAATAAGGGGTTTAATTAATGTTGGAGTAAAACTGTGTAGAGCTGTGGTCCTCCAGCAGCTGACCATTGTGCCAAGATTAAATAGGATACTGTAGTAATCATTTATACAGATAGAATGCTGGAAACATTTGAATGCTGTTATGGTGAGGAATACTGTCATGGAACACTGGCCAAAATGAGCATAACTGCTGCTGACCATGTCCATCCCTTTATGACCACTGTAGCCATGGCTACCTCCAGCAGGACAAAGCACCATGTCACAAAGCACAAATATTCACAAACTGGTTTCTCCTCAAATGTCATCCACAGTCACCCGACCACAATCCAAGAGGGCACCTTTGGGATGTGGGGGAATGAGATTCAAATAATGTATGTGCAGACAACAAATCAGCCGCAACTGGATGATGCTATTGTTTCAATTTAGGCCAAATTTTCTGAATCTTTCCAGCACCTTGTCGAATTAACAAGGACATTCCACAAAAAATTCAGTTCTGACGGTCTATCCCACTACTTACATAAGCTTGTATTTGAATGTCATGGGGTATACAATATATCATGGGTCCTTAACCCTGTTTCTGGAGATCTTCAAGTGCTTAATTATCAAGTTCTCCTTCAGATTCTTATTAGTTGGTTAAGTTGTTTTCTCAGGTTTGGAAGGTAAATCTCCAGGAACAAAGTTGAGGACCTCTGCAGTGTATGATGGTAACACAAGTATGTACTGACCTAAAACAAACAATATCGGCCACACATTACAAATGACCACAGCACACATGCTTTAATGAAAATACTTTTTTTAATTGATTTAACTTTTTAGAATGTGATTTCTTTGAAATAATATATTAGTCTTTCCCTCAATAGCATGTGACACCTCAGCATGGTGGTTTAATGAATAAAGTGCTTGTGATGAAAACTGCCACAACCATTATAGTCAGAGAAATGATTCTGAACATGTCTTCAGTGCAGTACGAATCACCAGATCACACCTCGGAATCAACACGGCTCAGGAGAAAACACAGACTTCAGGCACAGAGAACTGCCTATTCATCTCCGAGAGAGAAACTTTATGGCACTGCACTTCCACGTGGATACAAATATACAGGTAGTGCAATAACTCTTCTAAATAGGTCTGATTCTTCAAAGGCAGACACCTAAAGGGGAAAAATGGTTGTCCCCAGCAACAAAATGCTAAATATTCATACACATGCATATGTTACATTTTTGACACTACAGAATATGTTTTACTAATATATATATATATATATATATATATATATATATAAAGAAAATCAAACAGGACAAGCTTAATGCAGCCAGCATATTTTCGGTTTAAATTGCTGCATCAAGTCAAACACATATGAGCTAATAAGATAAACAGGCACAAGGCCTTGCAGAGGAATATCCCTTACAGTCCTGACAACAGCTAGCGCAAGACGACCAGCTACGCAATATTCATACAGCAGAGTCAATGGAATGTGTCAAAGATTGTGAGTGTGTGTGTGTGTATAACAATAATCAAGAGAAGTAAACATTCTTCAGTATAAAACCAATGCAGAATAACAAAAGTTAAGGAACACAAAAAAAGGTTTGTGAAACATCTGTTTCTCACAATCGGCAGCACTTCAGTGCAGGCATTTTTTGAATCCAAGCATCAAACTTCTCAAAATAACAAACTCAAGAATACACACTCAACACTGTTAATGATGCAGATATTGGTCTTACAACATTGTACACAGTCCACTACTGTTTTCTTTTTACAAGAGCTATTTTAGTACAAATGTAAAGTGATGCAGCTGTATTGCAGTATTTTCACCCGTTTCAGTCACCAAGACTCGTGGAGCAAGTAAGGGAAGGGAAAAGATAGCGTACACTGTTCACTGAACAGCAGCACAATACAAACAAGCATTATCTTTTCTTTTCTTTTCTTTTTATTTGTTCATAACTTAGTCCAAGTTCTTCTCAAAGGTAGCCATTATGTCCCTTTGCATGGTCATGTCAATGACTCCTGACATCTACAAGAAACAATTCAAAATAAAGGGATTACTCATTAACAAACAACATAATTGCATTGCAATAATCACATGATTAATTTTATTATTATTACTATTAATGTGAACTAACCCATAATGAACATAGTTTAGAACATAATAACAATATTTAAAGTAGTAATATAACACACATTGGTTTTGTATTTTATAACTCATAATAGCTGCAACAAACACCACCATAACGTTTAACCAATAATAAATTAGAATATACAGTCAAGCCTGAAATTATTCATACATTGGCAAAATCTTAGTTACTTTTATTCAACCAGCAAGTTTTTTGTTTTAAACAGAAAGGACACAGGCTTCTCCCAAATGATAATACGATGATGTATAATAGGCATCATTGTGGAAAAAAAATATATTTCTCAGCTTTATCTTTATTTACATTTGTACAAAAAGTGGCATGTCCAACATTATTTATACTCTTCGCAAACTGTCACAGTCTATGGGAAAATCCTAAGTGCTATACCAGTGCAAATAGTTCAAGCAGTTCTAAAGCGTCCTAATTACCCTGATTCACTGGGAACAGCTGTTTTAATAAACTCAACAGGTGAAAAACAGATGCTCTCTTAGCTGTTGGTTTGTGGACAGTCATGACTAAGACAAAGCAGCTCAGTGAAGATGCTCACAAGCAAGCAAAGGACTATAAAGAACATATCTAATTGTTTTGCAGTTCCAGTGGCTACAGTGTTAAGTATTATTAAGAAATACAAGACTTTCCACGCTGTAAAAAATCTCAGTGGACGTAGTCGGCAGCCAAAAGTGACACCTGTGATGGCCAGGAGGATAGTGAGTGAGGTAAAAAAAAAAAAAAAAAAAAAAAAAATAAGAAAGAATCCAAGTGTCACCACCAAGGCCATCCTGATAAATTTGGGCTGTGCTGGCAGCAACATCTCAAGACAGACAGTCCAGTGGACACTGAACACCACTGGGTTCTACAGATGCAGACCAAGGAGGAGACCACTTCTACCGAGAAGGCAGACAAAAGCCCGCTTGGCCTTTGCAAATGCTCATCTGGACAAAGACGATGACTTCTGGTTCTGTTTTATGGTCAGATGAAACAAAAATTAAATTTTTGGCCTCAATGATGTTGCCTTCATTTGGCTACAAAAAAAGGAAAAGCCTTCAATGCTATGAACACCATCCCCACTGTTAAACATGGTGGCAGGAACGTTTTGGTTTGGTGGGTGTTTTTTAGCTAGTGGACCAGAGGGGTATTTTACAAAAAATTTAATCAAGAAAACCAGGATAACAATAAAAGCGCAGCTTGACCTAGTTTAATCAGGTCGTCCATGGCTTAGTCCATTGCACAATTGTTGATCCAGGGTGAGAATGAGCCGCTATGTCAAGCCCGATGTAGATAGCCAGGGTAAGTGCGCAGCATTCTCCATGAGATCGATCACAGAATCATTGAGTACATTTACATGGACACCAATAATCCAATTTAATATAATAATGATAATAATTTTAATATGATTAAGACAATACTCTGATTAAGAGTCTACCATGTAAACTACCATGTAAAAATTCTATTAAAACAACATTCTTCCAACAGTTCATAGTTGCATCCAATATCTCGTTTGCTCACAGGGGCAAGCATGAAATGTTCCTGAATGAAAGTGACTGCAGTTAAAGTCAACAAATTAAAAATGAATCACCCGGAATTACATGAAACTCCAGAAGAAATGTGGATAGCGCGGTGACGCAATGACGTTAATCGAATTATGTGCTATAACATGTAAAACAGGACAATGAAAGGAACATTCAAAAAGCAACTCATGTAAACACCTTAATCATATTATTGTCTTAATTAGATTAAGGCAAATAATTCGATTACTGATGTCCATTTAAACATAGTCAATGATGCAAATATGGATAAAACCTGATTTGAGCCAATAAGGTAACATGTTGAAAAACTCCACTCTCGCCCACCAATCTGGTAACTCCAACTGATCTGGGAACTCTGAAATTTAGGTGGAAATTTAGGAGGCATATTAAAAAAATAACATTCACTTTAGTCGTTCACTTTGCCTAAATGTGACCAGTGGACATTCATGCTACTCAGGAAATTTATGAAGATTATTCCAAACACTCACCCAATATTGCACATATGTAAATATGATCATTTACATATTGCTTTCATTTAGGTTTTTTTTCTTTCTAACAATATATGTATTATGTATGTATGCATGTATGTATGTATAGGATTATTCTAAGCCTGGTTGTTAGCCTGCTCTGGTACAGACTACCTGCAAAGAATAAATCTCTGTTGTAACTTAATTTAGACTGTTTTCATTTCAAGTCAAGGCTAAATTCAGCTGGGATAGTTTGAAAGTCATGTTTGAGGAAAAAAAAAAAAGCAAAAGTGGTGAAGAAATGGTTAGCAGACAAAAACAATAATGTTTGCAGTGAACCAGCCAGAGTCCTGACTTCAATCCAATTGAGATTCTGTGGAGGGATCTAAGGTTCAGGATGACGGCAAGGAGACCCTCCAATCTGAAAGAGTTGGAGCTCATCGCTAGGCCCACACGTAATCTGTGTGCACAGAAATCCACAGATTTCTCCAGACTTTTAGCCCATCATTGAGTCTATTTATTTACTTGTGTAAATGTGTGTCAATTTATATTTATTCAGTTTTTTAATTAACTTCAGTAATATTATTAATTAATATGAAAATGTTCATATGATTTATTCACAATACAGTTTGTAAATTTATATTTTCTGTCTTTTAGTAGATAAATTATATGAGATACTTGCTTTGTTTACCAAATAAGTGGATCTAATTGGATTTGCATTGTAAACATTAAATAAAATGTAAAAAGGTAATGTTTTTTTTCATATATTAAAGTTTAGTTATGATACTCAAAATCATTCTGCATAAATCCACAAATTTTTTACAAAATTCTCTGCAGAAACAGCAAAAAGTGTCCGCAGATTCTGTCTGGCCCTACTCATCGCTAAAGATGAATGAACAAAAACCAGTGGAAACATGAAAAAAGATGGTCAGCCATTATAGGAAGCGTTTGATTGTTGTAATAGCCAATAAATAATATCCATTCTAGACATGCCACTTTTTGTTCAAATGTTAATAAAAGCTGGAAAAAAAAAATTTTCCCCACAATGACAGCTCATGTACACCATCTTATTAACTTATTATTAAGGCAGTGTAATTTCCGGTCAAAAAAAAACTACAAAAAAAAAAAACACTTGCTGGTTGAATAAAAGTACCAGAGGTATGAATGATCCTGGGCTTGACTGTATATTTTCAAGTTTATTGAATATTTAAATTTTTATTACAACTCTTTAAAAACCCTACTATTTACAAAATCATATGGAAATATTTCTAATTGGTTCTCCAAATACCTAATGTATGAAATACTTACAGCCTCTCTCCTGCGGCGCTCTTGCTCTCTCTTGCGTGCCATCTCTCGTTCTCTGTCAACAGAACTGGGCTCAGGGGCTTTGGGGGTGTCCAAGATGGCCGCCATCAGAGGCAGCTCTGCTGACTCCACTTCTGGCTTTGAAGGCTGGCACTCCAGCTTGGTCTTTTGGGGCTGCTGCGTCAAACTAGAAATCATTAAAGGCCACACTGTCAGCTAGTGAGAAAATTCCTATTTGAAAAATTACATATTGGCCATTTGATCAGATTGTAAATGAATAACAAATAAGATTTAGAATGCATATCTGGCCAACTCGCTAATGTTTTGAAACTGAGCCACGGGAGGCTGTGGTCAGCTGGAATCAAGACTCCAGTCATGCAGAAATTGAAACTCCTCCAAAATGAAACTTACATAACACAACTACACACAGTGTGGCCTTTAAAAAACAAGATTCCTTTTTTTATTACCAGCTTTTGTCTGTGCTGCTCTTCTCTTGACCAGCCTCCAACTGCAGCTTTCGAGCTCTCTCTCGCTCCTCTTTCTCCATGGCAACTTTGCGGAACTGCTGGAAACTTTCCTTGGATGATTTGATGGTGCAAGGAGTTTGAGTAGCCAGCTTACCAAGGCTCGTCCAGGAGTCAGCATGTTTTAGAACAATATCCTTAAATACACATCAACAGGAAAACACTGAAGACTGAGCTCATATTTCATACTAGTTTACTAGTGTAGTATCTGTACCTTTTTAGGCAGGTTGGATTTGGCATCTTGAATAGACTTGCATAGCTCGCTCTCATCATGTTTAGCTCCTAGAGAATGTGCAAAAAAAAAAAACAATTTCAAGTCCCCATTGTAAACAAAAGGGAAAGGACTCTAATGGAACCCGACGGGAGAAATGCTGACCATGTATTTTGTGCAGATGAATGGAGGACTCTTCTGGTGTCTCTGGGCAGTCCTGCTCATTCCTCATACTGGCTAATGGACTCTCATGCAGGGGTGACAACAACCTGCATTGCTGCAGAGGGAGCAGGATACAATAAGTCATTTCTGTTTAAGCATTTGAGCCAAAGTGTATATCCATTACACACAAACACAAGTAAATAACAACAGCCTGGTCTAATGCTATGTATCTTGGTCCAAACTTCACTTAACTTGCTCTCTTCACAAAACTTTGAATCTAGGCAGTTTAGATCTAGCCGACTGTGCTTTAGTATTTTGCTTCAACCCCGATTAAATACACTAATCTGTAGCTTTGTTACCCAAAAGACTTAACTAATTCAGGTGTTTGAAGCAAGAAAGTGGATGCTGAGCGCCAGAATTGAAAAGCGCTGTTCTAAATGCTCACTTTTTAAAGGGGTCATGAACTGGGTTTTTATTTTGTTCTCTTGTCTGAGGTCCACTTTTGATGTTAATGTGATTTTTACATTCAAAAACATCAAAATACAACAACTATATTCAAGACTATTTTCTCCTTAGTGTCAGTATATTACGTGCATAGCGTTTATGAGCATGGTGCAGTTACCTATACCCCCAGATGCAACCAATTGGAACGTGAACATGTACCATATACAGACGCAGAGGAGAAGAACCTATTGAATATGTTTTTTTTATTTTTATTTAATGTGCACACAAAAGTATTCTCATAGCTTGATTTTTTGGTGTACAAACATTAATTGTGCAGCCCTATTTTCTAGACAACACTATTTTACAACAGATTGATAAAGCATTCTGAACTACATTTTTCCCCCATATGATTAATACAGCAATCATTGACTCTTTTAATAGAGACACAATAATAAACATTGATTAGTTTTTGTGCATGACTAACTAAATCAACTAACAAGTTTCTTTCAGGTCTATGTCACTGATTTAAGCCCCAGCCGATGCCAAAGGACTAGTGCAGACAAAAACCAATAGTGTTGTCTTTCCACACTAACAGGGGACAGTAATCTGTTACATTATTTCACAAAGGGAAACCAGAACTTGTCACACACACACAGAAACCGTAAACAAAGCAGCCTTTAGTACCATTTTCACAGTACTTGTCACTCACCATGGTGGGATTCGCTCGTGCAAATATGTCTGATAATCTAATAATTCATACTGTTCGCAAATATTTAGGAAATGCAGCAAAATTACAGCTGGCTTCGTGTTCCCTCTTGACAAATCATTTGCTTGATAACAAATTTAACTTAAACTGTACAAATGAGTTTCTTCTTATATGAAGAGAAACAAGTTCAGCAGAATTACCTCAAACTGGGAACTGGAGGTAGACTGGGATCCTGTGGCAGGCATGGCTACAGGAGGAGAGGTCAAAGGTGACAGAAGTGGTGGGATGCCTGCAATGTTGAGGGGTAGAAAGAGTGAAAGAGAAAGAGGGTTTACCTTGAATGATATCCTGCTTGACATGTACATCGAAGCTATTAATGAAAGACAACAATGGCATGCAGCTGGGGGAGAAAACAAGCCAACCAAAGAAAAAACTAGTAAAAGGCTGAATTATACTTTTTGTCGAGTGATCGCCGTAACCCACAGCACATGGCTTGCACGTAGCCGTGCATTTATGCTTCTGCCTTCTGTTTGTGTTGCTCTGCAATAACACTTCCAAAACGCTAGCTGACAGTGGGGTTTTATCTCTAACAGTGGGGGTTCCTCTATGTCGAGTTTCTTTGCAGGAGTTTTGTGTACAGGAAATACCTGTAATGCTACCTTACTGTACAACTAGCTAAAACTCGCTCTATCAGAGGCGGGAACAACTTTAAGCATAAAGTAAACAACAAAAGTTTCCATCCTCCACGGGACTCGACACTTGTTAAACACTCACTCCATAGGGCTTGCAGCTCTCGGCCCCGCCTACACTCATCAATGCTACCAAGTCGACCAATCCCAGAGCTTGCACTATAGTGATGTGTAGTTAAATTTTTTGAGAAGCGCATGTCAGCGTTAGCCACAGCAAGGGTTTTGCGGCTGTGTGAAGGCTGCACCAGACCATCCGCGTGCACTCGACGCAGAAGTATAAATCAGCCTTAAAACAAACATACAAAGTCAACCCACAATGAAAGGGGCAAGCTGGGGATGCTCAAAGTTAATGTAAGGAGAGTAAGCAGGGGCGTACGGGCGGGTGGCGAGTTGATACAACATCGGCCTCTTACCTTCCTTCTCAGACTTTTGTGGAGGCTTCTCTAAAGCAACAGGTGATGGGGGGCCAACCTGAGATACCTGCAGGTCAGGAGGGTGGAGCGAGGGACTACATGGGAACGACGGGTCTGTAAGGAGTGAGGTGGGTGGATGTGGGGTGACTGACTCATGGGAACTTTTAGCTGGGGTGACTGTGTGGTCTTTACAGGGAGAGGTGGCAGAAGCGTTATATAAAGGGCTGAGAGATTGGTCTGGAGGTAGGCTGAGTGGTGAGGGGGTAGTCCAGATTTTACGAGGTAGCGCGGCAGCTTTGCCACTGGGTCTGGATGGCTGAGGAGGCAGCCGACTGTGTAACGCTGGTATGGAAGGAGGAAATAGGGATGGACAAAAATACATTAAACTGTTATATGAAAGCGGCCAACCTCCAATTGGCCTCCAATTGTAGTTTTTGATTAAACGAGGCATAAAAAAAGATTTCTGGAGGTAATTTCAACGTCACCACAGAACAAACTTTTAGGTGAACAGAAGTATGAACAATGGCATTGAGCCTAACCTGGGATTGCTGTGATGTCCTCAGCAGGATGCTTTGCGTGTTGTGATGCAAACAGGTCTTTGGAGCCTGCCTCTGAGATTAGTGACGATGGGCGAGACTGGCACGTCACGCCTGAGGCAGAAGAAGAGTCCTTTACCTCAGCATTGGCCTGCCACAATGCCTGTTCAGGGAGGGGGACAACGGGGCAATATTTCACTCAGGAAATATCTGTCACCACACGAAGTGAAGTGCTCCATGTGCCATCTAAGAAAATAGGAGTGGGCGCAGACCATTTAATATTGCGTGTTTCTTAACAGCTTGTGTGCTTTACCTTGTTTTTAATTTTGTTGGCATGACCAGGGCCTTTGCTTTGCTTCCTCTTAGTTTTCTGTTCTGTAAGACATGCACAACGCACACTGAGGTCATTTCACTTCAGTCATGGCTGTGGGAAAGGCCAAACCCATCCCATGATCATTTCTGTGGAATTTCCAGTTCATCAGTAATAAACATACAAATGGTCTATGGTGTGCAATCAGCAAACCAATAAAACAGCCACAATAAACACTATAAAAAATACAATTGTATATACACAGTAAAGCCCAAAGTTATTCATACCCCAGTATGAATAAGCTTATTCAAGTGGTCAAAATGTGTTTATTATTCAGTAAAACATGCATTATTTGTGGGAAAGTGTTTTGATGATGAGTAAACATGAAATGACAAAACAAAGGAAAGAAAACACAACACTAAATTATAACAACAGTAGTCTATGAAAATGTTTTTTATTATTATTATTTATTAAAATTGGGGTGTCAAACACCAGGCTCAAAGTGTAATCTGTATACCTTTTTAGGCAAATAAAATGCACACAATATATTTATAGAAGTAGGTTGCCTCTTATGACAGCTGCTTTTGGTCATACCTTCCATGTTACAACTATAGTTTACACTCCAAGAAACTCACATATACCATATTGATGTATGCTTTTACAATCTATTGTAGATTATCATTACATACACATTTCTGCATAACCTATCACACAAGTACAAAAGGTAAAGTTACAAAGTAATTCAACAAGAGAACCACAAAGCAATGGATCAGTGCAGCAGTTTAAAACAGAGCAGCTGTAACTCTTGGCAGGCACAATAGCATGACACAAACTGTTGTGCTCTGCTTCTTTAAGCCTTACCACACACTACATTTTACTTTGATGCATAAAACAAGTTCTGGAAAACCCCACACCAAGAGCCAGCTGGTCTCAAGCTTGTCTTAAACTACATCACCAACATAAATAAGTGACTGATGGTGAAAAAAAATATGAACAAAATATCAAACATTGGAAAGCAAAAAAACAGCACTCAAAGAAAACTACAGAAAAAAAAAGTGTGAGTCAGACTTGGTTGACTAATCATTTTACTCAACTGAAGCAAAAAGTGCATATTTATTTTAGAAGTACAATAAAAGAGAAGGGACAGATTGTGAAAACAAAAAGGAAAATACACCTACTTTTATTTTATGATTTAAGGAAACAAAAAAAAGGTGATCTCAGTAGTGTATTTAGATGTCGTATAGGTGTTATAAGTGTAAGAGTCCAAATAAGCTTTACAGTTTTTGGTTTCTGCATCAGTGGCCACACAGATAGCGAGGACCTGAGAGGCAATGAGTGAATAAAAGGGTTGGTGGGTATGTGTAAAGCAGCTAACCTGAATCAGAGTCACAGCTATCAGAGGAGCTAGAGTCACTACTACTGCTGTCAGAGCTGGACGAGCTGCTGCTGCTGTCACTCAGACGAGATGGATGGGTCGTGTCTTTCATCTCTCCATCCATTTCAACTGCACACACACACAAAGAAAGAAAGAAAACCATTTACACTCCATCTACATTTTATTTTCTTCCCCGAAGATCAAAAGTAACTGTATATACTTACTTTTGGACTTTTTATTGGAGTTTTGTTCTCCAGTTGCGTGTTGTAGGTCGTTATCCTTTTCCTTGAGTTTAGACTTCTTTGGGGGCTTGTTTTCTAAAAACAGAACACCCGTAAATAAGTTACATTTTCTCCTTTTATACGTCCACTCTTTAATTCTTGTTTCAATGTTTTTTTGTACAACAGTTTAAGTAGCAAAAACCAAAACTACAGAATGAGGCCTTGTCATACTAAAAGGGATACCCGAAAAACAAAAATTGTCATCATCTACTCACCCTTTACTTGGTTCCATAAGAGAGTTTTTTTTTTCTTTTTTTTTTCTGTTGAGCACAAAAAAATACACTAAACGATGTTGGAAGCCTGTAACCACTGATGTCCTAAGTAGAAAAAAAAAAATTCTATGGAAGTCAATGGTTACAAGTTTCCAACATGTTTCAATATATATCCTTTTGTGTTTAACATAACAAAAAACTGGTATGAAACAGGTAAAGGGTGAGTAAATGATAACAGAATTTCATTTTTGAGTAAACCATCAACAAAAAAAACAGGGTTGCCTGTAACCTTGTTTTTGTTTTTTTATAATAGTGAAATATTTAAGCACTAATCTTGACTTATGCTTTACATGATATACTATAATGCTCAGTTCTTCTCCATAGAACGACAAAATTTTCCCCATGACTCGACATATATGGTTGTAGTGTTTAAAATCATTTACAAAACCTTTTCATTTTTAGTACTTCATTTTATTTTCATATCTTTCATTTAATTGTCCCAGCCTGAAAAGCTGTTAATATTTATTGAACATTACTCACTGTTGGTTTCTTTTGGTTTCTTCCGGAGACAACCAACAACGTAGAACTCAAGAGCTCGAAGAGTTGAGGGTTTGAGAGTCTCAAAGTCAATTTCGATCTCTTCAGGATCTGTGTCCCTTAGCAGGGGTTCTCGTGCCTTGATGATGTTTACTACTTTCCCAAGTTTGTCCCCAGGAAGCTTGTTAATGTCTAGACTCAGTTGGCGTTTCTCTTCATAAGACATGGACAAAGTGTTCATCTCTTCCTCAGAGTCAAATGCGCAACTCTCTTTCCGCCTAAAATAGAGTTAAACTTTGATTTCTCCAATAACTTCATCATAGTACAAACTCTACATATAAAACCCCACAATTTTCTTACCCTGATGACTTGCTGCTGCTAGAGCGCTTATGCATTTTTGCTGGTTTCTTCATTTCTTCACCTTTTCGTTTATTGGACTCCCTCTCCTTCTTCTTCTTCTTTTTCTTGGATTTTTCTCTTTTCTTTGGTTTTAAGAGAGGTGTCTGGGTCAGTAACTGCAGCTGCTCTCGTACTGCTTTCAGCTGATGAATAGAAAAGGAAAACAAAAAAGGCATTATATAAGAATAAATACATCAACACTGTTGCCTACTGTACAACTTGGCAATATACAAACCCAAATATATAATTAAGAACTCAATAGCCTTAGGCAGTCCCTCCAAATATGATTTTTTTGCGACTTAAATGCTTGACTACGTGGTGAGTTTCTGCTATATTTGCAGCACATTTCGTGGCATTTTTTATTGTTTTGCTGTAAAAATACACACAGATGTACACATCTTTTTTTGAATCATTGATTACTGTAATTTATATAAAAGAAACACAGAGAAACTAGACGTTGCCCCTAAAGCTGCTGTATAATATTTGAAAATGAAAGCAACGGTTTGAAAATAGCACATCAGTGTTGTTTGATGGCTATTTGAACACATTGGTGGACATTATGCAGAGCATGGATGCTAATAGTATGTGTTAGTGTGTGTGTCTGTATGAGAGAGAGAGAGAGATACGCATATGACAACATGATGCATATATACAATAAGTAGAAGAAAATTGAACAGGGTTACCTACTGTCCAAAACATGCAGGAAATTTGTGGCAATTAAAAAAAATATGAACGTCACAACATTTTGCAATATTTGCATTAAATTCAGCAACAGCGGAATCACGAAATCTTGGAGGGTCTGTTTGGGTCTTTTCACACTACTAACAACAAAACAGTATATAAAAATAACAAAACAAAAAAAAAAACTCTTCATCTAGTCCTTTCAACAAAGCACACAGATGCCACTTCTTGTATGTAGGCTAAGAGCATCAAGGAGTTTTTCCACTGGAAAGTATACATAACAAAACTGCTAAAAGAGACCATAATTAAAGCTTGTTAGAGCTGTTGACACATCAGGAGCCATGATGTCATTAAACAGCAAATGTGTGTATGGGACTCAAATGCCTCGTTTCCACTGAGTGGTACAGTACGGTACGGTTCAGTATGGGTCATCTTTATCAGGCTTGTATCTCCACTGCCAAATGGTACCAATGGTATCCTTTTGGTAGGCGTGGTGCACGACAGAAAGTTGCAGTCGACATCATTCTCGCTTGAAGTTCACATATCATATGAGAAGCACTTCTTACTAAACAAATGCTTTATGTACATAAACACTTAAGTGTAAATAAATGCTAATTACTTACCTTTATATGAACAAGATTTGTTTATAGCTGCAGATCAATGATAATGCGAAATTGCCTACTGTAACGTCTGCGATTGTATAAAATAAAAAACTAATAAAACATTTATGAACACATACAGACACTTACAGTCTCTGAAATGTTACCAATTACAAATAAAAATACTCAAAACATACATTTAGGCCTTATTTGGGTTCATAAACGATATGAAACATATACAGTTAGTACAAACCTCTCATCTTTATTCTTCACCAGCACATATAACGTTAACATCTTGAAAAGTTGTAATTCAGCCATTCTGAGTTCATAATAGTCCAAAAGGCAATGAAAATAGTTAAACATGGCAGTTTGTTCATGTTTTAGATTGCTGAAAGAATCATTTGCTCCTTTATTTTTAGGGCTTCTCCTTTGTTTTTTCGAGCTTCCCTCTCACGTTTGCCGACTTCTGAAAGGATTTTAGAAGCACTTCAAAAATCACGCACACGTTATTATTATTAGCTCAAGTTCGTTATTTCAAATAAAGACGTGCGGCAAACACACGCGAGCACTCTGTTAGAGAAAGTGAAACCACTCATGCTTTTAGACGGCCTTGTAAACAACAACAGGACACACAGCAGATTCTGCTCTTCTTCTTGGCTTTGTGGCTGTTCATCAAGACGACGACAAGGTTTGTTTGAGCTTGGGTCAACCATGGCTTGTTATTATATGTAGCCTATATATTATTATGGTGTAATGTCTCGGCTGTAAATTTAAAAAATGGCGCTTCCTTTGTTTTCATTCTGCTGGCTTGTGCATGCGCTGGTGACATTTATCTGTAAACCAATAGCATTCAGCTGCGCGTCTGGCTCCGCCTTTTGGTACCCTTTTGTTGAGCTAGGTACCCTTTGGAAAGGGTACCCAAAAAGCGGTATGGTACGGTTCGCTTTTTGGTACCTTTTGATAGTGGAAACGGACATAAAAGCGTACCGACCTGTACCGTACTACTCAGTGAAAAAGGACAAAAACACTGCAAAAGTTACCTGTTCCTCCAGACTGGCAAGCCTGTGCGCTCTCTCCTCTTCATCCTCCTCCTCTGTGTCAGAGGAGTTTTCAGATGGAGACGATGATTCACTGTCACTGCTTTCAGAGCTGGACGGACTGCGTACTCTCTCCTTCTTTACTCTGTTGTTACTAGAGGCTGGGTTTGCATTCTTCAGCTCATCAGGAATCTTGGAGAAGCGAAACTCAAAAACATCCTGGACAAAAAATAAAACAAATAAAATAATTAAAAACAAACAAACAGAAACCTAAATATTCACCCTGGCAAGAAAGTCTAGAACATCCTGAAATCCATACAAATAATTGATATGATGTTGCATTTTTCATTGTCACACATGGCAAAATATTACATAATTAGTTACATAATAGATGTCATAAAAAAATGCAGCAAAGGGTTAAACATTTCTTTCATTTCCATGGACCTAGTGTTATAAAACTGCTGTGTTATTACATTTTTGAGCCAAATCTCAAAACTGTCCTATGGTGTGAACTGTCTATAACTGTCCTACTGTCTCAAGCACAGTTCAATGAATTTTAACTCGTATACTTCAGGTCTAATTTTACAAGTGGATATTTTAGTAAATTGCAATCATTTTGTTCAACCATATATTTCTAACATAGAAAAAACATTTAACTTTTTTGAAACCAATATACAATAGTTAAGATTAGTTAAGACCCTGCTTAAGTCACGGAGAAAAACAAATTATTATTAATTTCCTTAAAATAATAGCCCTATATAATAACTGTCCAACAATGAAGATAAAAATCACTCTCACTATTTGTAAATTATGAGTTGTTTTTCTTAATTTTTGATATCACACCATAGACTTTCATAGCATGTATTTAAGGTACAGTTCAGTAAAAATGTCAAACTACATGAATATAGTTATTTTATCTTCAAAAATTGTGTTTTACAAAAAAAAAAAAAAACATTGTTACTGCCTATTTGTCAACTACCCATATGTAGAAATTATATTTATTAAAGAAACTGGAAAAGTTTAACAAGAATTCTGAAGGAAGATAAAACCACCTAAATACAAACCTGAAGCTTCCTTGCCATGCTCACCACCTCATGGCCGGGTGGATTGTATTTGTAGCAGTTTGAAAACATGAGCCTCATATCTGCAGCAAACTGCAATGCATCTGTGTATTCGCGAGCTTCCATCTTTTTCTGTTAAGAAAAAATATATATATATTCTATATTAGTCAGCAAAAAAAAGATAATCCAGAAACATAAACACAACAGTGCTACTCACTTTGATGGTACTCATATCCATGGGTTGGTGAATGATTTCATGATAATCAAGAAGGCCCAGTGTCTCGGCATCCACGGGTTTATAAAAGGGCCAGGCATAAGCTGAATGCTTTTTGGAAAACATCTCTTTTAGGATGGCATTGCAGTATTTGAGTCTCTCTGAGAGTTTGGTCCTTCGGCCCACCTGATGCTGTGGTGGGGATTCAGGAAGGTCTTTACATGGAGGTTTGATGGGTCGCCCACTGCCTCTTCTGGAGAATAACTTAAGGACTTTTGGTTCTGTTACACAAGGTGACAACTCACAGCTGGGGATGGAAGAGGCAGAAGGGGTCGTGGTGTCTGCTTTTCTTTTCATGCCATTTTTCAACTAAAAGAAAACAAAACCATTCATTAATATGCATGTTAGCTCTTAAAGGTATAGTTCACACAAAAATTTTGTTTTTCACCTGTTGAAGACAAAAGGAGATATTTTGAAAAATGTTGCAAACCTGTAACCACTGACTTCCGTAGTAAGAAAAACAGATGCTATGGAAGTCAATGGTGACAGATTTTCAACTTTCTTCAAAATATCTTCTTTTGTGTTCAACATAAGACAGAAACTAATTTGATGGTGAGTAAATTTTATTTGGATGAACTATCCCTTAATTCTAAAGAAACTTTAATTAAAATTGCCCTAGAATTCCACCCTTAGCATACACCTTTCAATGAGACTTACCTTTACAAACAAACATTGCTCCTTAACTAAGAATTTATTTCTGAGAGTGCTCACAACAAAACTTCAAAGTGCAGAATTTAATATTCAAGTCAATATTTAATTCAAAAGTATAGATAAATGGATAAAGTAACAGCACACACTTGTCAGTTTTAAACAGATTTCTGTGTACCCATTATGCAAATTTACATGACCAGCATTCACACCAGCAAAACCTGCTTATTCAGCTCATTATGAGCAGGAACTCTGCTACCAACAAAAACACTGGCTGTGTATTTCATCATATTTTTCATTAAAGTCAGGAAGCAAACGGATTTTCAAATCAGTTCTTACCAGGTGTCCATTATAAGCTTTAGAACTGACAACAATGTCCAAGTTCGTTATAAAACATAATACTGCTGTGACATAACACATTTGACAGTCCTGTTTGAGAGAAACCTACGTTAGCTGTGAGCTGTGCAGACAGTGGAGCAGAAGGAATTGTGTGAAGAGCATCCGGAGGGATGACGGTTACGGTTTGTTGGAAAACAACCTCAGACATTGGAGACGGTGGCCTCTTCTTCAACCCTGCAAAAATATGCAAAGGCAAAGTTTATTTCCGTTCAACTGCCTGACATTTATAGTGTACATATAAAAATCAATCAGTCCTTAAATCCTTATGATAAATATATACCTATTGTAGGCTTCCTTGCTCCTTTTACTGGACCTTTAGTTGTCAGAGCAGACATCTCATACTCATCCTCAGGCATCTCTGCCACCTTCTCCAAAAAAAGCTTCTCAAGGACTTGAGCCATCAGAACAATGTCATCCCCTGGCTGGAATCACATATGTGCACAAAATAATGTCAGACATTAAGTGCATTCTAATTTTTTAATTTAAAACCCTATTACAACGGGTTTGGGGCTATTATATTACTAACCCGATTGTAGACATAACAATTTGTAAACATGGTGTTAAAGTCTTCAACACACTCCATCGCTTTCCAGTAGTAATTGTTCTCAAGACGCTTTCTAATGGTGCTCAAGTCCATTGGGTTTTTGATGATTGTATAATAATCCTAAAAAACCAAAGTAGAAACGCTGAGAACACTAGTACTTTTCAGCAAAATATTATTTTTAAATAGCCAAAAGAGGTGAATTTACAATTGGTGCAATCAAAAAAACAACTATAAAAAAAAGAACAGAGCACCTTGATACTTACTGGCAAATTGAGTCTGACAGCATCCACTGGCTGTCTGAATGGCCAGGAGAAGTGATGTTTCCACAGGGTCTTAATCACCACTTTTTCTATATATTGCAAATGATTGGTGAGGCGACCAGGCTTTTTGGGGTTCTTGAACTCTGGGGGAGGGGGATTCCCATTTATGGTGAAATGCTGTGGGGGTTTCGCATCGGACATGGCCTGAGCTGATCCTGGGAGTGCTGACCAGTGTGGAAAGGGTTTTCGCCACTACACATAGGCAGCTCAGCGAGCATTACACATCCACTGTCTGTGCCACTGTAAACAGGGAGAGCAGTGTCAACATCCTCATACCATTCTTAACTGCTGTTTATTATCTTTATGCAAAGCAGAAAAATACAGCAGAGAACAAGCCTGTTTGAACCACAAGTCATTTTGTGACAAGTGTATATGTAGGAGCACATATCAAGTACAATTTCATTGTAGGAATGCACACATGATGTACAAAACCAGTTTATCTCATATTATACGGTAGTCTAAGTGTGCAGGACTACTGCAGGTTTTATGTGGTATGCACTGCCCTCTATTGCCTAATAAAAGCACACTGCAATAATGCCTTCTAGCACCACTCTCGACATAAAAAAGCATTTTAAATTAAAAAAGTACAAATCTGAATTACTCCACTGAATACAGAAAATAATAATAAAAAAGTATAACCACATGTATAATAAAAATTATAATAATAAAAAATAAAAAACCTTGTCAACTAAAATACCATAAGTCAAAACATGCTGGCAATAATTTCTCTTCCATAAAAGGTACAAATACCAGATTACATATCCATTACATTATAAAAAGGACTAGTGCTGTTAATTAACAGCAATTATTAAATTGCCAATGCAACATTTTCCCAGATTAAAATAAAAAATAATAATTAATTACTTTTGAAAACTAGTTTCAAATCCATACAAAAATTATGTCAATTAATTCTAGAGGTAACAGAAATATAAAATGTATCCCTAAAGCTCACTACCCTTACCAACTTAAAATACTTAAGTTTCATTTACACCTTAACTTACCTTCGACAATGCTTTAACACAATACGTCTAAATGATCAAGGAAATTCTTTAATTTACTCTTGAGCAAGCTTTATTTAGCTTGCCAAGAGGTTATTCTTTAAGCACTTACCCCAAACTAAAAGGTCATCATCTCGTTCAGTAAAATATACTTTTACTCATACTCAAAAACATTTACAAAAGTTAAATTGATCATTATGTGCACTTTATTTAAATAAATGTAATAGAAACAAAACAAAAACATTGTACAAGAAGGCTAATGAGTTGCAAATTTATTAATACAAGAAAAACAATTAGGAAAATAAAATGTAGAATGCAATTTTTATTTTATTTTTGAATGCTATAAAACATTTCGTTTCACACTGGTCTGATTATGAATGGGGAGGGAATGTTGTTTTTTTTTTTTTTTTTAGGAGGATAGGGGAGAAAGCAAGGTTGTCCATTTTCATTGATAATATCCACTTGGAAAATAAAAGAAAATAGAAGTTCATGTTTATTTTTAACATTTTACAATTGGTCTATACAAATGTATCGACGTTGTGACAATTTATCCTTGTTTTGTTGTAACGTTAGTCAAACGCTTGCCAATTGGACAAACGGAAAACTGCAGAAAGAAGAATGACTTTCGTCTAACGTTACATTGCACAAACCAGACAGAGACAGATACTCCGTTTATCCACACAAAAAACGGCTATGTGATAATATTCAATCAGAGACGGCTTCATACACTCATGGGGTGAAATATGCCATATGGTGCGTTTATACGCAACATTTAGCCTGTTCCTTTACACAATCCTGGGTAATGCGTGTTATATAAACCCGACGACCTCTTGCAACATTAGATGACGCAACAGCAGCTTCCGTTTTGAAAAAAATACAACACATAAGTGTCGCCTCTGCTTAAATCGTCTGCTTTATGGCCACTTTGCAATGTATACAATCATAAAACACATTTTAGGTAATGAGACACTAGTTTACATGAATTGTCCGATAATCGTGTTAGCAAGCCTAGAGCAACAAAATGGCGCCCAGCTAACGTTAGCGCTAGCACAGCTAGCCACACATTACCCCGCCCCGTCAGATGCTGACATTGAGCTCAGCTAACAGTCCCTCCCCTAACCATTCCGCCAGCTAAATGAAGCTAGCTCAACTTGGACCCAAAATTTACCTTTCCGTCTCGGGCACAACAAAGAAAGTTTAAACGGTCGAACTGAGACAGACGCTGCAGTGCAGGAAGAGCTCAGCTGGAAAACTTCACCAACCGAAGGATCTTGTTGATGCTTTGGGCCCGAAAAAAAAACTTCTCTGAAAACGATTCAAAGATTTTAGCTTAGCCTTCAAAGCCAGCAGACTAAATTAACACCATAAACGTGTATACGTTTGAAATAACTCTTGTTTCTGCGAAAGGTTAGTCATCAATGGCGGACGTCTCTCACGGCAACCGCCTGGTATTTATACCCTCCTGCTGAAAGCGCCCAATCCCATTGGACAAGACCCCTCACGTGCTCCCTTCTTCCCCCTCGCGCCTTTAAAACCGAGAAAACATTGTTTTAAAACTTATCCCTCAGCCACATTCCTCTGATTTTACCCGATTTCACCCAGAAACGCTGTTTTACAATTGATCACGTTTATTTGTACGGCGGCGGTCGAACTCCAGAGACGTACGTCAGAGTATTTTTTTTAAAAGTGCGACATAACTGGTCTCCGGACATCACATGACCCTTCTAGAACATTCTGTCGATCGCCACAGCTCAATTCTTCTCTTTAGTGTCTGTTAAATGGTTACATTTTTGCTCTTTTCCGTGGCTCAGGTTGTCAGCTTCTGGTGAGAGTTGAACATCGGTCATCTCTGCAGCTTGAAAATTCTCACAAAGACAACTATGATATGATAAAGCACTGAGCAGCGCTGAGGGGAGGGGAACATGAATTAATGCGCACGCGCACTTTCTTGACAGTGATTGGCCTGTGTTGACGCTCATCTGACGCCGTCCTCATCTTTTGTGTTCCGAATGATACTATTCAGCAATATGTATTCAAAACTTGTAGTCTAAAGCTAAACCCATTATTTTAGGCAATTATAACTAATAAATACAGTGCTTGCTTTATTACAAATTTAAGTTATCTTCTTTGCAAATGTTAGACTCATAAATGTGAGTAAACCTGAAAACCAAAAAATATTATTGTCTTTGAAATAAAAATAATCATCACAAAATAATGCAGAACAACTTTTGCAATGTGAGTTAAAGTCTTCCACGTTTCTTTTGTCATGTTTCCTTAATCTTTTTTTTTTTATACTTTAGTAGTTGTTAACTTTTCCTCTTTATTCTGTCAACAGTAAGCATATTGTTATGTTGTGTATTATATATTGTATAGTTTTAACATTTAAACTTTATTACTGACAATAAAAAATGAACTTAATTAACCCAATTTCTATCATTGTTTGTACACATAAAATGCATGCAACATATATAGAAATATAAATGTAAAATGTAAAAGAAGAATATTTGAAAACATTTGTTAAGGGTACCAGTTAGCATACTTAAAAGTATCTTATTAAAAAAAAAAAAAAAAAAAAAAAAGAACCTTATAAAGGTTTGGAACCGCTTGAGGGGAAGTGTCAATTTTAATTTTTGGTAGAACTATCCCCTATCTGAACTTTCTAGTGCTTCTTTAAGGAGCAGAATAAAATGGACTGTATAAAACTGTTCACATTTAAACACCACAAACACCACAAAACTTAACCCAAATTCAAAGATTGAAATTGAGGTTTGGGATCTTTTTGTGCATCATACAAAAAACAGACAATTTATCAGTATTGAAAATTTTTAGTTTAGTGGTTAATTGTAGTTTAACATATTTGCATGGTTTAGTGTTGAGAAACATATTGTTATACAAATTAAACATGCTGAAAAATGCTTCTCTACTGACAGAAAATAATGTAGATTAATGAAAATTTATTTATTGGTTAAATGGAATGTTTCCCCAAAATGAATATATTTTGTCATCTCGTACAACAAAAAATGTTTGCTTTTCTTTATTCTGTGAAACACGAAAGAGAATCTTAAAATGTTTGACAGCCTCAGTCATTCAATCTTGTAGCCACACATTAGCAAGCAAAAGTGAATGGAGACTGAATTGAAGATTATTTTGTATTATTAACTTTGAACAAGGGAGAGAAATTGATGACAGATTTTTCATTTTGAGGGCCCTATAAATGTATTTTACCGACATTATTGTGTTTACACACAATATTGTCAATGCATTATATAGCCTACAATAAAACAAGCAATGACGTTGACAAGAAAGGGAATTATACCATGAAAAAAATACTGTATAAGCTAAACATTTGTAAAGACATCACTAAACACACACAAATAGGCTACTTAACCCATTTATTCAATTTAGTCAACATGTTTTAAAACAAACTTTCCACAAGAGGGCAGCATATGACCTATTTTGGATTAGTTAAACTTTCATTATATCGTTTTCTACCTTTCAGTGCTGCCATACACAACTTACAAAAAATACATGCAAGTACCAACATAGGCTACAATTTGCACAAAATAACGGTGGAGCACTGTCCCCTGCTTAACTTTGCTTTTATAAATATTTAGAGAGAGAGAGAGCAGCACGACATGACGTGTCATACATGTTGACACATCTTCATTTTTGTGTTCAAGACAGCTTTAAGGGAATCTCTAAGTAGCCATAAGTAAACATGCCTTGTATTTGCTCATATTTCAGATGAAAGGCTTCATCATGCCATGTGGCTCCAAGGTCAAGAGTTCAGAACCCCACATTCCACATGGGTCACTTCTCATATATGAGAAAGTGTCTACAAGAAAACACTTTCACAGCTACAGATCGAGAGAGATCAGACCATGACAAGATGAGAGAAGGGGTATGTGGGTCAAAGATGAAAAAAGTAAAAAAAAAATAATAATAATAATAATGGAGGTTAATTTATTAATTATAATTAGATAAATTAATAATACATAAAATAATAAAAATGAGAAAACTAAATACATATATTTGAAATTAAATAAATATATATAAAAGTGAAATTTTATTTCTATGCTGCGTTTCACAGTACTTTACAGGCTAAATCAAGAAAAAAGCAAATATTAGAAAGAGTTGTAAAGTTTAAACAAGTTTTTTTTAGTTTTTTAGTTTTTCAGATTAAGCAAGTTCAATGTTGATGTAGTTCAGATGTATACAAATGTTATTGTTTAAAGGATATATAATTGCACTGTAAGGCATTAATAAAATGTTCCCTGTGCCTGAATATGTCCTGTTTGATTTTTACTAATATGTATATTTATTTTTGTTGAGGCTGTTGTTTTTGTTTTTCTGGGCAAATAAATAAATAAATATCATACATTTTTATTAATATTTACAGGAGACACCTACTAAAATGTCATTCATCATAACAATAGTTTATGTACCATAAACAAAATCACGCATATTTTATTTTTGAACAAAAAGCACTTGATGGTATTAAATCCTCCTTAATTTGTCAGCAAGAAGTTTTTAATAATTTACAATAAAATCAAATTAAATTACTTCCCTTTCATGTATTTTTTGAAAGAACAAGAAAGAACAAGTAGGTTGTTTCACAAATTGAAGTGGATATTAAATTATGATGATGCAACATAATTACATCTATATTTTATTTCTACAAGCATAACTTGAATAAAGTAGACATGTTTTCTGTAAATATACAATGACTTTTTGTAAATTAAATGTAGTGCAGAATCCCAAACAGGACGTCCCGTCTTTGACCCATGTCTATGCAGCTACAATATTACATATGCAAAAGACATGTTTAGCACTTCCAATTTTCAATGCAGTACAACGAGTGCATTGTAAAGGATCATGCATTGCAATTCCCTGGTATTCCACAGTTGACTTTCTTCCAAATTACTATTCAATTTACCATTCATTTAATAAAAGAAAAACAAAGCGACTGACAAAGAGAAAGAATGCAAACAAAACAAATGAAATCAAAGAAATAGGGCAGGGGAATCATGTTCGGGACTGGATTTTGTGGCGTCTCTCTTTCCGTCTGTACAGATGCTTTGAGCAGGCCTGGTTCAGAGGCATACATATGCATGAGAAGCGAAAGATGACATGAAACCTCTGTGTACATCTTCATTGACACTCAAAAGCAGCATATCAATGTTTCCAAGACAGCAAGAAGCTCCAAAACAAAGTTTTCCATCTTGGAAGGGTGCTGTCTCATTAGTGGCAAATCACGACTCTGACATTTACACTGTAAGCAGTGCTAAAGCCTTTCCATTTCCTTTAGAACGGAGCAGAACATTTCACTCAGACAACATAAGTCTGTTTGTTCACGAAAAAACAAGCCAGAAGAGGAGGCAGAGGGAGAAAAAAGAAAGAAAATGCAAATGAAAAAGTAAATATATCCCGCAAAAACAAATACTCACAAACATGCATCTGTGAAGGAGTTTAGCTCAAAAACAAACACATTATTTTTGTTTTGCTTTTTCCTTTGCCTGTTAAAAGCAAATTGAACACATATGCAATGACCAAATGCAACAGTAAACACAAGAAAACATTTTATATCACTTTAGTCGACGACTTCTTTCAGTGAATTGTGGATTGTAAGGGCTTATTGATTAGTTAATAACATAATCAACTAAATGACTCCAAAATGAAGATTTAGGTAAAAAAAAATAGGTGTTTGTGTCTAAGGAAAGGTCAATCTATTGTCAGATCAACATGTTTTTTTGCCTTGAATCAAATCAGTTGGCAATGACAGAGTGATCCTGCTATCACTAAAACATTTAACAGATAAGACTGATTTACTACATCTATGAAATCAGAGGAGAAATAAATTTAGTCTGGTTAAAGATATTACTTTGGATAACGCTTAGAACGTCATCCTAATTTATATAGTGTTAGGAAAATATCATTTGCTTAATTCAAATGCCTTTAATTTGTATTAGTAATCCTTGTCTTTATTGCACATTATCCATAGTAATTACAATTAATTATGCATAAAATAACCCTAGATCTAACCCACATTCTAACCCTAACCATATAGTAAATACATGTGATTACTGTTGTAGTCGAAAGAATAGTTTCACTGCCACAAGGACAGTGTAACCACATTTCCCCCATTTTAAAATGATTCAATTAATTGAAATTAATTCTGATTTGTATTAAATGAGATTTACATCTAACTAAAGAATCTGAATGTTATAGTTTCTCCTCTGAAAAAGATCAATTTGTGATTTAGGGTTAGGGTTAAGACATTTATCCGGTGGTTGCTTTATGACATCGTGGCATCAGTGGCTTCACTTCAAATTAATTTATGATTTTATGATAAATGTGGAAAACATCCCACACAGCGAGCACATTACGGAGCTTTCAAAATAACAAATATAGTAAAAAAATTATTATATTAACCTTATGTTCATTAAAATGTAAGACAATGCTTCACAGAAAAGAAATGCATTTAAATATGAATGAGTGAATAATCATATTTTGCAATCTTTTGGAATGTACATTATGTCAAATACAATCTTTATTGTCATTTTTATAACCTCGTAATTGAGGATCTTTGTATGATGTGTAAAGATTGAGTATAGTTACACTGCTGAATGTGGTGTGTGAAAAAGTCAGATAATTTACAAAAGCATAAAACAATGACAAATTCCACCAAATAAAAAAAAGAATGATTAGCAGTGTCTGTAGACAGAAACTACAAGGAAGAATGAGAGAAGTTGCCCACACATAAATGAGCCAAGCTTGTAGCATCATACTCAAAAAGACTTGAGGCTCTAATTGGTGACAAAGGTATTTCAAGAAAGTATTGAGCAAAGGCTGTGAATACATATTATGTGATTTTTTTTCTTCATTTAAAACAAACAAACAACAAAAACAAATTAGATTTCAAACAAACTTCTTTCATGTTGGCATCATAAGAAATTATTTGCAGAATTGTTTGGGAAATATATGAGTTTAATTAATTTTGGAATACGGCTGTAACAGAAAATGTGGAAAAAGGGGGCAGATAAAACTTTCTATATGCACCGTATGTCAATTCCCTCTAATTTCATAGGTACAATAGCAAAAAACAAACAAACAAACAAACAAACAAACAAACAAACAAACAAACAAACAAACAAACAAACAA
>CAIGQV010019356.1:24043831-24056031 GCA_903798115.1 Danio jaintianensis | reverse complement strand
TTCTTCTTCTTCTTCTTCTTCTTCTTCTTCTTCTTCTTCTTCTTCTTATTATTATTATTATTATTATTATTATTATTATTATTTGCCGGCGGAAGTAGAAGGGGTTCACTTCATCCTCAGTTTTTTTTCTTGATTGATGTGAATCTCAGCCTCCTCCTACTGTCCCCTCCCACTAAAACGCACAGAGAGACAGAAAGCGGGAGAGGTATTTAAAACTTTTTGAGAACTGTCACAGGCTTTGTCATCCCGAAAACCGTGGCGTTTGTCGCGGTATTAATTAGTATACAAACAGAAGCTTATACTCGCCGCTCCTCTGTTATACAAGCCGAAGGAAAGGTTACTACGTGAACTCCCAAAGAAACTTTTCTTCAGCACTAACTTACTGAAGATTTGCTGGTATGTCACTTTGTTTTTGCTATACTTTTACACGTGTACATTATTTTAGGGTTGCTGTAAGAGCAGTTTAGGGCTCCTTTAAGAAGAGATTTGTTTTTAATCATCATGTTTACAATCGCATGCTCACTACTCCGTTAGAAAATCGCGTCGCGACAGAACTGACGTTATAGCGCTTCCAAGTTTAATTAATGAAATTTATGTTTACTACGCAAAGTGGTGTTCGTAAAGTCCATGCAAAGATGAATTCAATAAGTGATTGTAAAGTGTCTTTTATCGATTTTTTTTTTTATTTAAAACTGAGCTGAAGTATGCTGGCTCTGTACAGATGTTGTGATGTGATCAGGATGAGCTGTGCGTTTGAACTGTCAGCTGAACTGCAGTGTGCTGTTGACTCCAATTCTTAGTTATTTCTTCTTCTTTCATTAAGTCCAACTCTTTTTTTCGGGATGAGTGGACTGCCCTGCACAGGAATTTCATTTAATCAAATTAACGTACATAGTTCAAATTACACTGTAGGTAGAGTCATGACATGAATCTCTTCCAGTTGCATGTAAAGACACAAACCTCTTCCCTTTACTGGTTGCAGGTATTGTGAAATTCTTAAACGGGCTGGTTAGTTTTAGAAATGACACCTTGGGGATAGGGTTATGTGAAAAATCAAAAGTTGAAGGTGTGCAGTTGTCTTGGGATTTCTTTCACCGAACTTGATAGTGTTGATATTTTTTTATATAGCAAATAAATATGTCTTATTTTATAATGCAATCATTATGGCTCTTCAGTGGAGATGATCATGTTATTAAGTTATATTATCTTCAGCAGATGTGGTTTTCAAGTGAAGGGCCAGACTTCAAAATGTTGTTATAAGGTTGCAAAGTTTGGTTTCTTCATCATTGAAAACAGTTTGTGTCATATACAGTGCTAATGAATTTGGTGTATTAATTTGTCACTTGATTGACAGGTGCCAACTTTGACAGGACCTAATACTTAAAAATTAAACCACATCATTGTTGAATTTTGTCATTGTTGAATTTTACTATTACTATTTTTACTTTGACTACTTTTACTACTTTTACTTACTACTACTAATTTTGGGACTGACTCTTGATGTCCAACATAAAATTGGCCCTGAATCAGTTGATGACCGCTGGTGTAGACATCGTGTGTAGATGTGTAGACAAAATGTGTAGACATTTTATTTGTATTTTTTTCTGTAATCCTCTGATAACATATTTTTTAAAATTTAAAATTAAAACGTTTACCTTGTAGTATAAATGCTAATTAAATGCAATATTTTATTATTATTTACTTTTTTGATAAAAAGGCAGGTTTTTAGACATGTTGATATTCATTTGCAGACAACACAATGCCCATGTTTTAACTTCAGAAGTGGTACGAAATAAATATTTGGTGGAATAGCCCTGAAATGTAAATCCTAACAAATTAAAACATTGGTTATTCTGAACATTTGTCATAATGGCAATATATATATATATTTTTTTTTATTTATTTGTTTGTTTGCTTGCTGTGTTACAACATATACATTGTTCTAAACATAAGTACATATTCTTAGTGGTATGCCATCTGTCATGAATGATGTTGCGTTTAGCTACAGTACCAGTTTAGACCTTTTTCAACCTTATCAGTTTGGCATAGTGGATAAATATAATATTTTAGAACCTAATTTATAACCTATTCTTCTGATGCTTACTTGTTACACATTTATAAAATGAATGGCTGTAGTTGAGACCATCAGTCTGTTTCATTGTTAGTGTGTGACTCATCTTGTCAAGGGGTTTGGTTTTTGGGCCCCGATCAGACTTTTTATGCCTGTCAGACATTAGATGATGTCTGGAAGTGTCTTACATGAGAAAATCCAGTAGTACCAGTAGTACTCTTTCAAAAATACATTATTATATGTAAATGGAACATATTAGTACCTAAATGAGCCATAATGGTATTTTAAAAGTAAACATTAATACCTAAAGGATCCATATTGTTGCTTAAAATATGTAATAGTGTCTAAAAAGTAGAAAATTGTGCCTTTTAAAATGGTACTGCCCCAGTGACAGCTTTTGTACCTTCATTTCTGACAGTGCATGATACTCATTTCTAGCTAAATTGTGAACTTGTTTTTACTCACCTGACTTACACAAAAACAATTCAGCATCACTTAAAATGCAAAACAAATAAATGTGAAATGCGAACTCTGAATACTAAAGGCACAGTTTAGCCACAAATAAACAAATTACTCACAAATTACCCTCAAGGGGATTCAAACCACTTGTTAAACACAAAAGAATATATTTTGAAGAATGCTGTAAATGTGTGGCATCAATAGTAGGAAGAACAAGTACTATGGAAGTCAATGGTTCCCAGTTTTTAACATTCTTCAAAACATCTTCTTTTATGCTCAATAGAAGAAAGAAACTCAACCAGGTGTGTGACAAGAAAAGGGTGAGTAAGGGTTAGTAAATGATGACCGAATTTTCATTTTTTGATAAACTATCCCATTAATTGCTGAAGAGAGTTGAACTGTCTTTTCGTGCAATTCAGAAAGGCAGCAAAACTGAAAGGTTAATTCCTTTAGCCTGGGTGTTTATTCTCTTTACATTACAGTTTTGGTGTAAAAGGGACTTACATTTATACAATCACAAGGAAGCAAGCCAGCCCAGATGAAAAAAATAATGCAGTAACAAAATAACACTTTTTAAAAGTAACACAATAGTGCAATGAGTTACATTTACTAGTTACTTTGGCAATGTCACTGATGATTCACAACTAGAGACATATGAGTAAAAATGCATGTTGATGCAAGTGTATGTGCATTACTCTGCACGCTCTGATGTGAGTCACAAGCCAGAGGTCACACACGCAGATGTGCAGATGTCTCATATAAGTGTATGCGTATATGTGTGCTCTGTGGTCCTAGTGGCGACCCTGAGGTGTGATTTAGTGTGTGTTTGTGTGCATGCTGTGTGAATGAATGCGTCCGGTGTTAAAGATGCGTAATTGGCCCAGTGAGTTGTGTGGATTGATCAATCTGCATCACAGTTGGAGGTTGTGGTTTTGTTTGAGTGCAGCTGGCCACTTCATGTCCCAGCGTGTCACTGTTTGACACGTGGCTATGCTCGCAGCCAACGCAGAGAGGATCCATTTGGGCCGACGAGCACATCTTCCATTATAAACATGTCAAAGGGGCCCTCGTCACCGTTCACTTACGCAAAGGGGAAACCACACTGTGTTTAGGCTGATTGGCTCAATCCAAATAAGGCTCATTAGCAGTCAAGAGGTTCATGTTGGATATCATTATGTTTTTTTTTTTGTTTTGTTTAGTTTTTTTCTCCACCTCTAAAGTGGCTCTAGATGATGTGCTCTACAGGTACCCACAATTTCATAAGAACTCATGCCATGCTTTTTGGCTTGGACAATGTAGGCTGGAGTGAATTTATTTATACATGGCTGGAAATAGTTGCGGTGTGTTATTCTCTAGAGGTCATGCTGTATTCTGGCCTGTCCTCTCTCTCATGCTGAGATGGTTTCTAGTGAGACGTGGTCAAACGTACCATAAAGACCCCATGAAATCAAAATCCTAGTTTTATGACTTTTTGTCCATGGATGTAAGCTTTGACAGCGTCTATAAACTAGTGCGGTTTTAAAAATTGGCATTTACAAATATAAAACTTTTCCTTTAAACTACAAGGATTAAAAATAATTAAAGGGGTCCTGTTATGCTTTTTAGACTTTTAAGTTTCTTTAGTGCATAACTGATTGAGCATCAAAAAGTTATAAGTGCTTGAGTTATTCTGTTATTTTTCTGTGTGCTTTTAACATCACTGTTGTGTATTTGACAGCTAATGTGAAATAGAACTCTTATGTAAGAAGATCTCTCCTTTTGTGCTTATGCTTCTAGTTGTGTGCTCAGAAAAAAGTTAAAGGAAAAGCTTTAAAATGTGTGCAGATATTTAGTTTGTTGTTGTAGTAGTAATGTTTTAATGTAACATACATGAAAACAGTGTAAGTAAGGACATTTAGCACAATATAATAAATGGTTTGAGAAGCATTTTTTTTGATGGGTGCATGCATATTTTTGATCGATAAAGCTCTTCACAGTCGTTTTAAAATTATTCTTCACAATAATCTTTTAAGAACTGTTAATTTTGGGGAATTCTGAATGTTTCTTCACTGCCTGTGGTTTTGAGTCATGATTTTGGGGATCCACTGCTCTGCATAATTTGCATGTCTCTCTTATCTGACACGCTTAGTTCAACTCATAAAACTCTCTCCAAAAGAGTTGATCTGAATCAAGTCTGTAAAATAAGAGTGATCTTTGTTCTATGGCATCATTGTAAAAAAACAATGTTTTTAAGAACCAATTGTTTTGAGTCGAAAGGCGTCATTTTATCAGCATTGCCATGACAGGACAGTAGTGCTATTGCAAGCAGCAGAAACAAGTATACTACATAGAAATGTCCAGTCGGCATGTTATTTGTGTAGACTTTGCTTTCTATTGAGCATGGTTTATGCATAGATACTGTAAGTATACAGTACATGTACATGAGCGCAATATCCATAGAGCAGAATATTGAGCTATTTTGAACATTGACTGCGGCATGCGCGCACACTTGCACTTTGGTCAGTGCAGCAAGCACCCTTGTGCACCACAAGCTATTGAAATTATTGAGTTTCATAACGCAGTTCTTTCTGCATCCGCTGTGAAAGCTTGAGGTAACATAACTATTTTACTTATTTAGAGTAAAGTGGCTAATTTGTACAAATTCATACGAATTTCATTTCATGTAAGATTTTTAAACGAGGCATGCTCCAATCACCACCCCTAAACCTACCCCTTTTTTGGGTATAAGAAAATTGTACTAAAATGTATGAATTAATTCATTTTCTTTTCGGCTTAGTCCCTTTATTAATCTGGGGTTGCCACAGCGGAACGAACCGCCAACTTATCCAGCATATGTTTTACGCAGCGGAAACGTTTTTCAGCATATGTTTTATCCAGCATATGTTTGCCCTTCCAGCTGCAATCACTGGGAAACATCCATCTCAACTCATTCACTCACATACACTACGGACAATTTAGCTTACCCAATTCACCTGTAGTGCATGTCTTTGGAGTTGTGGGGGAAACTGGAGCACCCGGAGGAAACCCACTCGAACACGGAGAGAACATGCAAACTCTACACAGAAATGCCAACTGACCCAGCCGGGGCTCAAACCAGCGATCTTCTTGCTGTGAGGCGATTGTGCTACCCACTGCGCCACCGTGCTGACCGTACCAATGTCATACAAATTAATATGAATTAGCCACTAAATCAAAAAGTTTTTGATTCATTGCTTAGGCAAATTGCTGTGAGACTGGATTACTTCACACCATGAACTAGACAGTGTGGTGCAGCATAGTCGTTTTTGGCTCATATTTGTCTCCTTTGGTTAAAAAATTGAGAATGCCATTTTCATCTGATAATTTTTGGTGGTGGAAAATTTGGTGCGTCTCCAATTATTAACACCAATAAAGCAAGTTTTAACCCATTTTGCACCTGAAATCCTGTGATAGTTGCTCTGAGGAGGAGACACAATGAATAACTAGGCTTGTTGAAAATGGTAGGGGCAGTTGTGGTTAGGGGCAGTTGTGACCTAATGGTCAGTGATTAGACCCAAAGTTTGCCGTTTCGATTCCTTTATTCATTTCTGTTACATAATATTTTGTCCTTTGTGTTAAAAAAAAATGTCTGTCGCCAATATTTTAGGCAATCATACTCTGTTGTCTGGTCTGCTTTCTGTCAGAAGTTGAGGTGGGGCTCAGCCTCCTTCACCAGTCAAGCATATATTGACAGATGAAGAGGAGGCATTACTTAAGGCATTATTTAGTCTTTACTATGATTACTACTGCCAGTTTGGAAGATTAAGTACAAAAGAGCTTTTTTTCAAACCCCACAGCTCTGGTGACAGCATGAAATGATGCAAGCTAATGGTTAGCATAACTCACTATGTAGCCAATAGCCAACATTTAACCATGTTTATGGTGTTTTATCTGTGTATTTGCTGTAATTTCTTGCATTATGTTAATATATTTTAACTCCTAAAACCATTTTGCCACCTTTTGAAGGGTACTTGCACTATTATATAATTATATTATCATTAAATAAGCAATTGCTTAAAATGGTCTATTTTGATATTTATTTAGATCATTCTAGGTTACCATAAAAGAAAGGGGACATTATAGAATTAATTTTTTTATTTACTTGTTTAATTTTATCTCATTGTCTTTTATTTGCTTTAAAGAGCCCCTATTATGGGTTTTTGAAAATGACCTTCCATGTAGTGCGTAACACAGCTCTAAGTGAAGTGAAATATCCAGCTAAGGCTTAAATCTGAAAGTGGGCAGTGTTTAAAACTATTGATTCATCTATAAAAGAGTCGACTCATAGTGCTTCATATGAATCATCTTGATAACGAGTCTTTAGCCGTGCCGGCGTGACGTCGCTACGGAACTTAAGCCCCGCCCATTTGTTGCGTGCGCAATCCCGGGAAAATTGAAACCTCCGGCCCCTCCCACAAACAGAGTGGCAGGAAGAAAAACACTGTAGCAGACCCTGGTTGAATCATGTCGCGAAGACGCTGTGCTCAGCTGGATATTATTGGAAGTGTGAGGGAAAATTAGTGTTATTTTCCCTACCCAAAGATGAGGCTGTGAAAAGCCCAGGCCTTGTGCTGTGTTTCTGACGAGTGCTTCAGCAATCTACACGCTTACAACGGGGGATTCGTTTGTTAAAGGAAGGATCAGAAAAGACTATTGTTGTATGGGACTTTGCAGAGCTTGACAGGAACTTTATCAGTACACAGTTTATGGATCAGTTTCTTTTTCCATTTCACAAGTATAAGTAAGTGCAATTAAAATGGTTGCCTCCTTGTTTTCTCTAGCTTGCAAATTATGTATTTAATTGTGTTTTGTTACTTGTAAACGCTTGTACTGTATCTGGTTAACTCTTTATATTCTCTTATCGCGTCTAAAGCCACGTTGAAAACGCGACGCGTGCCGCTTTGTTTACAGATTTAAATGCGTTTGTGAGCTCGCGTTCCACTGCTGTTTGTCGTTGCTATGGCCACCATCAGCTTTTCCTACACACAGGCAGCGGTCAAGTTTCAAAATACTTCAGCTTTTGCCACTGTGTGGAGTAATACTGAATGCGTGTCACTGTTTTTACTTATGGTTAAGAATAGAGCAATATGCTGGTGTTTAACTGCATTGCTTTAATGCATTCCTGCATTGGGCTCACACACATACCTGCCAACATCAGCCTTGAAATTACGGGAGATTTCCGGGAGAAATAACAAAACGGGAGGGTGGCAGGAGATGGTCCTGAAATACAGGAGACTCCCGGGAAAAACGAGAGTGTTGGCAGGTATGCTCACACATACACTCTGCACTCTGACTACTTCAATATTGTTGAAGCCGTGGTGGGCATTTCTCTCGTGCTGAATTCTGGACCAATCACAACAGACTGTCATCGGTCCAATCAGCGCAGATTAGCATCGCGCTAAGGAGGGGTTTGGGAACAAATGAATCGCTGAACGAATCATATGGGAGCCGCTGGGATAATTAGGTAAAAATAAATGCATATTATAAGACAATGAAAGTGTTTTTTGACCTTGCATGCATATCAGCCTGTTGTTGGAGACCCCCAAAACCACAATATGACTTGATATTTTATGATTAATATTTTAATGCATAATAGGGGCTCTTTAAAAATGATAAGCCCTTTGAAATGCCTCGTCACAAATGTTTGTTTCCGTAGGAAAATACAACCAAACAGGATACAAAATCAAATTCTTAGTGTAAGGACATCATTTGGACATGGGATTGATTAGCAAAAGTTAAAAATTTTGCCAGTTTGCTATTAAATGAGTTCACATTGGGATGCATAATCTGCAAATCTTTGATTTTAAACAGATAGTAGCAGAGTGTGGTCAAAATAAATTCTGACCTGCTTGAGAATGGTCTGTATCTTTCACTGAGTCAATCTCTCATTCTAAACTGAATCTGGATGGTTTTATTACTTTAAGGCACGCTTCTTCCTCCAGAGAAAAGTGGCTCTTTGAGTTCAGACCGAGGCTGCGCTTTAAACCATATGGTGTTTGCCACTCCACCTACACAGTAATAGTGTGGAGTAGCTACTTATGTTCAGTCTGGGGTCTGCTGCCTTGAATTTGCTAATGACTTTTCCAGACTGTTTCTGAATGTTATTGTACTATATCTTTCTAGAAGTAGAGGGAGAGATTCAATCTTTCAGCATGGAGTCATATAAGGTGATTGGTCTCTAAACTGAAACAAAAACACTTTATTTCTATCTCTAATCAAAACTGATCACGTTATATGAAGTCACAGACCTACCCACATGCTCGTTGTTTTAGCTCAGGGTCTACATTGCCTCCTCCACTCACTGAACTGCTTTTAGTGATGATCATAAAGTTCAGATACACTGTAAAAAGTGACTAGTTGACTTTATTTAAAAAAGCACAGTAAATGAGTAAACCTGTTAACCTAAAATTATTAAGTAAATGAACTATGTGCATAATTATACAAATTTATTCAACTTAACAGTTCGAAGTTGCAATGAGTTTACTCACTTTTGCTTTTAAGTAAAGGCAACTTGTTGCTTTTAAGGCAACAGATTTAATCACTTCTTTTAAGTAAAATAAGTAATGACTTTTTACAGTGTGGTACACTCACTTGGCTATTTAAGGGGGTGATATTTAATAGTAGTCAATAGTTAATAGTAATTAATAGTCAAACAATTAATTGAAAAAACAAAATGCAATGTGCAATATCATCATAACATGACATCAGTGGGTCTAGGGTAGAGTATGAATGTCCCCCTCGTTTCATTTGCTCCAACCAGGCAACTACAAAATGTTTATTATTATTAGTAATTCTATATATATATGGCAAGAAGGTCGCTGGTTCGAGCCTCGGCTGTGTCAGTTGGCATTTGTGTGGAGTTTGCATGTTCTCCCAGTGATTCCGTGGGTTTCCTCCGGGTGCTTCGGTTTCCCCCACAGTCCAAAGACATGTGGTATAGGTGAATTGGGTAAGCTAAATTGTCCGTAGTGTATGTGTGTGAATGGGAGTGTATAGATGTTTCCTAGTGATGGGTTGTAGCTGGAAGGGCATCCGCTGCGTTAAACATATATATACATGAAGAGTTCAGATGCAAAAACCTCTAAGTGCCATCTGAAATTTTCTTCTACACTGAGCATTTGTCTTATGTTTATGTTCAGTTATTTCATGTTAAAAGCGATGAAAATACTCTATTCTTTGCCATAAAAGTGAAATTGCTGAATCAAGACATAGGAGCCTGAGAAAAATGCCAATTTTAGAAGAAAATTTCAGATGACACTTAGCGTTTTGTTCATCTGAACTCTTCATATATATATATATATATATATTTTATTTATTTATTTATTTTTTGTTATGCTTTGTTTTGTCCCAACCAGCCTAGCAGAAAAAAATATAGTCAAATTCAAGTCAAGTCATGCTTATTAAGCAGCTTTACATAAATGGAAAAAAAAGAATTAAAACCATAACAATATTTCAGATTGTGAAACATATTCAGCATATCAGGGAGACAGCAAAGGAGTGGTAATGCTGGTGTAGTTCTAGAATAGATTAAGATTGATTCAGTTCAAAGCTCCATCAATTGACCGAAATGGAGAGCAACATTTGGGAGAAACCAAAACGGGGTAAAGGGGCATCTCTGGCTAAAAATAAAAAGGGCGGAGCTATAGTCTGAAAAGACATTGCTGAACCTGTTATCAGTAAGCATCTATTGTTCGTGTAGTTAACTGTAGTTGTTTTTAAAGGTCCTGCAAAATTAAAATAAACAATTTGATATTAGTTTCAGTCTGTTAGTTTTAAGGATAAAAATCTATAAGCTAGTGTGCTCCAAAGCAGGGACAAAAGTCGCGTTTAGAAAATACATTATATAAATTGACATAAACATCCAAAGTTTGCAATCTGTCACTTTCGCCTAAATGGATCAACAATTTTTCTCACATCACCTCATACTTCAGTTTCTCATTAAATCTTGACCAATCAAATGCTCTCTAGTATCTGACATACAAAACTGATTGGCTGTTTTTTTAAAAGGGAAGGAGCTATTATATGTCCCACCCTCTCTTCATTTTTCAGTTGAGATTACGCCAAACATTGAATAAAAAATGCACATTTCAAAGCACTTCACAGGTCCTTTAAATATTTGATTTGTTCCGTTTTGTGTGTGGAAGTTTTTTAGAAAGCCTGAAAATCTTGCATAGGCAAGAAATAAAGCTGAAATTGTGAAAGAAAAGTAAGAAATGTGACTCCAAATGTAAACTCCAAATGTGATAAATAAAGTCCCAATTACCTTCTATTCCATGATTATGGGGAAATAAAAAGCTTCTATAGTTTTACCCCAACCAGATCAACAGAGCAAATATTATTTTTGGTCATTTTTAAAAGTGCTTTTACACGTTTTGATTTTTGCTTTGCTTTGTTTTGCGACTGATAATGTCCTCTTTGATCTGAGGAGTCCAAAATGCCTCTTCCCTTAGTGTGAGAGTGGCAAGAGAGGTGGACACCAAATCAAAAGCAGAGGGCACTGGCTTTGGGGGCCCTATGCTGGAAGTGCAATATTTGTTGAGATCCTCCAGAATGACTTCCTAGCCTCAGCAGCTGCCCGTGTGTGAATGGCTCTTTGTTCCTGCAGCTGTTTGCAGAGAGAGAGAGAGAGAGAGAGAGAGAGAAAGAGAGAGAGAGAGAGAGAGAGAGAGAGAGCTCTCCTCACCTTACAGAGAGTAGAGAATGTGAAGAAAAAGGCAGAAAGATAGAAGGAAGGAAGCAGCGAGAGAGCTAGAGTGGATTAGAGAGACTGATGAAGTTGTGTCTTTCATTCCTCTTCTCTTGGGGACAGCCCCCTGTGTAGCATGTGGTTGTTTTTAACCATCGATGAATGCTCTGATTGACATTTGAGGTTTTATTCCACCTGTGCCACTGTGCATCTTGGTGTAAATTCGAAACATACTGATTCCCCACAATGGACTGGGATGTACATGTGGTAGAGTAAGGCGCTGTTTCCTCACCTGTTGCTGCAGGGGTGGCTGCTTGCTTTGAATGTGCACTGCTAAACCCATTAGCCAAATGCTTGGTTTTGCTTCAGTAAACTAGCGTGACAAACCTGTGATGTTGTTCAGTCAGGTTAATATGAGTGTTATGACCTGTGTGTATCTGTGCACAATGCGTGGCATGGGGATGTACGCCTCTTAAACTTTCATAACAGGTAATCTTTATAAGCAGATGAAACTGTCAAATCGAAACTGATGAGTTTTGAAATGACCATGGTGCTCTGAATGATAAATTCCTTTTTTTGTGTTGTCCCAGCAATGCTAGTTAAATTTGTTTTTGTCATATTAATATATTATTATTATTATTATTTATTTTTTTAAATGGACCCATAAAGTCGCCCAAGAAATTGAATTGGACACAGGCAGACACAGGTGTGTGTGTGTGCATGTAAATGACACAGGCACATCCAATTGCTCATATAAACATGCATTAGCTAGCAATCTAGATTCCTGTGAAGCACACGTTAGTGTCCTCGAAATAACACAGACAAACTAATGCTCTGGCAACAGTCAATGAGTTACTAAGGTTACTACTATTGTTTGTGGCAAGCTCATTTATTTAGAAACTTTGATCAAGCTTAATTGAACTGTGCAATATATATATATATATATATATATATATATATATATAT
>CAIGQV010019356.1:23993178-24009618 GCA_903798115.1 Danio jaintianensis | reverse complement strand
GTGTGTGTGTGTGTGTGTGTGTGTGTGTGTGTGTGTGTGTGTGTGTGGTTTCTTGACACAGAGGTGCAAATGCAATATTTTTGCAAGTAAGCAAGATAATGATGATGGTGGAGATAGAAGTGAGTTTACTGTAAATGGCCTGGAGCTGTGCGTGTTGTCACAAATGTGTGGCGTAGACCCATTTACAGATGCAGTGTGGGTTTGTCATTCAGCATCAATGAAACAGGTGCATGTGGGCGACAGTAACACATTTGTCTTTGCAAAGCAGCGCAGGATTTGGTTGATTGTCACGGTTGTGTTTTTGCAGCACGGTATGTGTTTATATTACACTTTTGAGATTCACTAGAAGGGCATATTTTTTAATGTTAGTATATTTCAATTTTGGCTCATTTTATTGCATATGAGCAAAACAAATACTGTAGGAGTTGACCTTATTGCTTCAATATGCGTTTTCACATATCTTAATTGTTATTAAATAATAAAAAATAAATAAATAAATAAAATGAAATAGTTTCATGTTACCTTGACCATGCCTCAGTTTTTTCATTGCAGTTAAAATAAAAAATATAGAGTAGAGATAGTAAAATAGTAACAACTTTTATACATTTTTATGCAAATTATGATTATGGGGGGAGGATGCATGGTTTCTTACACAATACTATATTATCAATTCAAAGCATGTTTACCATAATAATAAAAGCTAATAAACTTAATGCAAGCTAATACATTTTAATGTTGCATATCTATGTTCGTATATGGGTTTGCAACTAGTTTTGGTTATTTTGGTGCAAAACACTCTGGGAAAAATTCTGGGAAATATAGTTTGACAAAACTGATTGTCAAAGCTATTTAAAAACAAGGTGAGACATATTTGAGACAGTAATTTCATTTTTAACACACTTTAAAAACATAGTTTAATGAAAATGTACTCACTATTTACTCACTCTTAAGTGGGTCCAAGATTTCTTGTGTTTATTTTTTTACGTTATGAAAGTTGGTAACCAATGGTTACCGGTTACCAGCATTTTACAAAATATCTTCTTCTAAAAATCAGGTTTGTGACAAGTGAAGGGTGAGTAAATGATGAAAGAATTTTCAGTTTTGGGAGAACTAGCCCTTTAAGGCTTTCAGTTAGGTTCATTGTAGGTGTTCTTAAAATGTTGTAGCACCTAGGTTGATTTTACTAGTGCATTTTTTTCTATTAATTTTTGGCCAATAACCATAAAAACTGAAAAGACATAAAATAATTTATTAAAATATTGGTTAAAATTGGATACCCTTATATGAGATACACATGGTCATATGTTATTTGTCAGGAGTTAAAATCCACGGTTTTTCCCAAAAACTAGCTCAGGGACAAGTTTTGCAAATACTCTATATAATTATGTTTTCTATATGTTCGGTATCAAAAATCACAATTTCTCTGCACTGCCTTGAACACAGATTAGGCATTGCTGATGTGAAAATGTTGGTAGACATATGGTAATGCATTCATATGTTCCAAATGACCTGTTTTTATATTTTATTTTCACTAAATGGTCTTTTTGGAGTGGAGAAAGTGTCTTGAGTTCTCAGAGGTGCAATATTTATTTTTATAGCACATTGAACTAAATCCATTTACTTATTTAACACTTTGGACTCAGACATTTTCCCAACAGAGGTTACACAAGTCACCAGATCCTCTATACATGTGAAGGAGAAACTTTTGCATGAACCGAGGATCAAAGTGCAGAGCTGCTAAAATACAACATCAGAAGTCAGATCAGAGGTGTATCTGAAGTGTTGGGTTTTGAAGCAGAGCTCTTCAAGGTGCTAGAGAGCTGTTTTTGCAAGCCTTCAAGCCTGCTGAACTGAACAACGGTGTATCTTATTGCTGTATTTCTGTGGGCGTCCAGCCTGGAGCTAGCAGACAGCCACAAACCCTAACAGCTGCCGGATAGGACCAGTTTGTCCTAAGCTTGCTGAAAGAGGGAGCTAAGACATACTGACAAAAGCATAAAAACATGTGGAGATATGTAGAACAGTGCTTCTCAACCAGGGGGAGTGGAAAGACTTCAATTTGGCTTTTTTAAACCAATAAAACTGAAATTATGACCAGGTTTTAAGGGGGACGAGATGGACCATAGGATGGAAAATAAGTTGAATAAATCGTAAAGCTCAAAATGGTGACTTTAACAAAAGATATCCTTCCTTTTATCAGAGTTAGCACATTGTTTATAGTGTTACAGTTAGCATATTAGCAATTAGCATGGTTTTTAGATAAAATAAGCATCAGATTTGATTGATGATTTTCTTTTTTTTACTGCAGTTAATTATTTGTGGGAAACATTTACTAGATTGAACACAATAATATCAAACTTTCTCCTCCACTAAGGGTGTTTTCAGAACCATTTATATATAAATAGTTCTATATACACGTATGTGTGTGTGAATCATTTTCTACATACGTTTTCAACTGTCAATATTTTTTGACTCAATCTAAAAATGGGAACTTGAAAAAAAAAAAAAAAAGAGTCAACCATGAAGCTGAATTTTTTTGCAATATAACTTTTTGAAATAGTTTTTTACTTTTGATCAATTATATTTGTCAATTGTTTAATAAAAGTATGATGTTCTTTTAAGGCTCTAAGGACTGCCTAATTGATGGAATAATGTGATTGAGGGGAGAACATAATCCCCAAAAATAGACAAACATCTTTTTTTGTTGGTGACACTGACAAAAAATAAGCCATTGTATTCCTCAGGCATCTTCGGTTGTCTTCTAGATCTGTTGAGGACTTTCTGTTTGGTCCATTTGGGAGAATGTAATGAAAAACATTTATTGAAAATGTGCTTGAAGAATTCTATTATTTGTCTTGTGTTGGACTAAATTTTATGTTTTATAGTCCTCAAAAATCTATTGTTTTTCCAGGTAATTTGAAAGAATAATCTTACCTCATCAATTAAGAATAAAACTCTCCCTCAGTAGACCCATTTTTTAAATTAGCATCTTGAAAAACACAATGCTTAAAATGACGAATCAAAAGCATTCAGGGTCTTTTTTTCTTTTCTTTCTTTTTTTAGTATGTCACATGGGTAAAAGCATAATTTTCCTCAGTATGGGAATGCACTTTTGTTTATGGCCCCTGAATTCAATTCCCTTTTTGTTGAGAATCAAACAACAAATGCTCAACTTCCCTTTATTATTCTCCAAATCATCTATATTTCTTCCCCAAAGCACTTTGTCTTTTCCCTAAGCAGTTAAATAAAGAAACAACATGGCTGCTCAATAAGAGCTGTAATCTTTTGGCCGTCTTCCAGACTCTGGCTGGCTGGTGCTTGTTATTCCTCTGTTCTCTCTGTGAAGGAAAAAGTGAGTTTGAGTGATCTCAGACATTGGTTAGGGAAGGAGGCGTGATGCCGTCGGTTAAACAGGCAACAAACACCGTTCCGCTGGGAGGAAGAGGAGGCAGTGGAGGAGGATGGAGTACTGAAGTCACACAAGTGACTGTTAACCTCTTTATCTGGGATTTTAAAACCTTTCATTCTTGATCTGCGTGTTCTCCAAAAATGGCTGTTCCTATTAAAGCACATCAAAGTGCAGTTTCCTTACACAGCCAATTGACGTCAAGGGTTATCTGAGCCCGATGGAGCTTGTAGAAAGGAAAAAAAAACATAAATTCAGAGGTCATACAAGCCTAGAATGCAGGCGTTTTCATCGTCAACAATTACACTATTGTTTTAAATGTTTTAGAATATAAATGTTTTGTAATGGTTTTGAAAAATAAAGTTTCTTATGCTTGCCAAGGATGCACTTATTTGATTAAAATACTGAAATATAATTATGATGTCAAATAAATTCTAGTTTTTTATATATTTCGAAATGGATTCCACTGATAAAAGTTTTTATTAAAGTCCACTTGAAATCAATTTACAATGTTCATTTTGCTAGCTCACATTCTTACTCTTTAGGTGAATAATTAATCAGTGCAAGTTGAAAATGTAAAAAAAGAGTTTGTTTTGTTAATCTTCAATAAAAGTCTTACCGTTTGATTCTGACCTTTGGAGTGGTGATTCTGTTGTTGACGTTAACATGAGGGCTTCCATAGCAACTGTATAGTAATATCCTTAACCACGCCCCTCATACCGTTAGTTTGCTGTGATGGAATGATGTGCAAAAGAAAGACCCGCCCCTTACTCTATATTTCATTTCAGTTGGAAGTTCATCAACATACTGAAATAAAAGTCTCAACAACTTCCCGTTCATGTATACTTTAACGGATTTGAAAACAGTTGTGCAGGATTACAAAATAATAAATAAATAAAAATAATCATTAATTTATTCATTTTCCTTTGGCTTAGTCCCTTTATTCATCAGGGGACGCCACAGCGGAATGAACCGGCAGCTTATCTAGCATATGTTTTACACAGCGGATGCCCTTCCAGCTGCAAGCCAGTACTGGGAAACCCCCATACACTCTCACATGCACACACATACACTACGGCCAATTTAGTTTATTCAGTTCACCTACAGTGCATCCGGAAAGTATTCATAGCGCTTTACTTTTTCCAAATTTTCTTATGTTACAGCCTTGTTCCAAAATGGATTAAATTCATTTATTTCCTCAAAATTCTACACACAATACCCCATAATCACAATGTGAAAAAATATTTTTTGAAATTGTTGCAAGTTTATTAAAAATAAAAAACCTGAAGAATCACATGTACATAAGTATTCACAGCCTTTGCCGTGAAGCTCTAAATTGAGCTCAGGTACATTCTGTTTCCACTGATCATTCTTGAGATGTTTCAGCAGCTTAATTGAAGTTCACCTGTGGTAAATTCAGTTGATTAGACATGATTTGAAAAGGCATACACCTGTCTATATAAGGTCCCAGGGTTGACAGTGCATGTCAAAGCACAAACCAAGCATGAAGACAAAGGAATTGTCTGTAGACCTCCGAGACAGGATTGTGGAAGGTTGGGGACACAAGGCTGGGGAAGGTTACAGAACATTTCTGATGCTCTGAAATTCCAATGAGCACAATGTTTGGAACCACCAGGACTCTTCCTAGAGCTGGCCGGCCATCTAAGCTGAGTGATCAGGGAAGAAGGGCCTTAGTCAGGGAGGTGATCAATAACCCGATGGTCACTCTGTCTGAGCTCCAGCATTCTTCTGTGGAGAGAGGAGAACCTTACAGAAGGACAACCATCTGTGCAGCAATCCACCAATCAGGCCTGTAAGGTAAAGTGGCCAGACGGAAGCCACTCCTTAGTAAAGGGCACATAGCAGCCCGCCTGGAATTTGCCAAAAGGCATCTGAAACAAAATTCTTTGGTCTGATGAGACTAAAATTTAACTCTTTGGAGTGAATGCCAGGCGTTACGTTTGTAGAAAACCAGGCACCGCTCATCACCAGGCTAATACCATCCCTACAGTGAAGCATGGTGGTGGCAGCATCATGCTGTGGGGATGTTTTTCAGCAGCAGGAATTGGAAGACTAGTCAGGATAGAGGGAAAGATGAATGCAGCAATGTACAGAGACATCCTGAATGAAAAACAGAGTGGTCTTGACCTCAGACTGGGGCGACAGTTCATCTTCCAGCAGGACAATGACCCAAAGCACACCGCCAAAATATCAATGGAGTGGCTTCACAACAACTCGGCGAATGCCCTTGAGTGACCCAGCCAGAGCCCAGACCTAAATCTTATTGAACATCTCTGGAGAGATCTGAAAATGGTTGTACACCGTTGCTTTCCATCCAACCTGATAGAGCTTGAGAGGTACTGTAAAGAGGAATGGGCAAAAATTTCCAAAAAAAGGTGTGCTAAGCTTGTGGCATCATATTCAAAAGGATTTAAGGCTGTAATTGCTGCCAAAGGTGCATCAACAAAGTATTGAGGAAAGGCTGTGAATACTTATGTACATGTGATTTTTCAGTTTTTTTATTTTTAATAAATTAGCTTTTTTCACATTGTCATTATGGGGTATTGTGTGTAGAATTTTAAGGAAATAAATGAATTTAATCCATTGTGGAATAAGGCTGTAACATAAAAAGATGTGGAAAAAGTGAAGCACTATGAACACTTTCCGGATGCACTGTATACCGTAAGTCTTTGGACTGTGGGGGAACCCGGAGCACCCGAATCAGCGACCTTCTTGCTGTGAGATGACAGTGCTAACCACTGAGCCACCGTGCCCGATGAAAATAATAATTTCTTATGAAAATAAGTAAATAAGAAAAACAAACAAACAATTACATTAATTAAATAAATAGTTTACAGATAGATAAAAAAGGACTAAAATGGGTTAAACCTAAATAACAACAACAGCAACACAATTGTTTTTGTTTTAATTATGTGTTAATTATGGAATCAATACCATCATGTAGTTCTAAACCAATATGACTTTATTTTGTGGAAAACTAATAAAAAATATATAAATACATACAAATAAAAATTAAGGTCATTTCAGAAGGCTTGGAATGGTTTGGTTTTTGTGGAGTGCCTGTTTTCATTTTCTTTCCTCACATTGAATTCAAATAACCTTGATATTCTTCAAAAGCACCTTTTGTGTTCTATTAAAGAAAGAAAGTATTACATATTTGGAACAACATGAAGCACAAAAATTGGCGATTTTTGGATGAACAAATAGCCAAAATCATACCTTATGTAACACTCTGTTTACCTGAATACACATAAATGATTGTTGAAGAGAGAAATCTTTCTTTCTCTCTGTCTCCATGCTATAATAGTTTAAATGTAAGAGCTGAAATGTAAGAGATGTGTGTGTGTGTGTGTGTGTGCTTCCCTGTGGACAGAAAGAGAAAGCAAGACCTGCAGAGAGTTTAACCTCAGGCTCTCTCACAGGAGATTTCATCCTCAGGAAAAGAGTTTGTGCATTTAGATGTGTCACTCAGTCCTGCCGAGGAATGTGTGTGTGTTAAAGTTGCCATTGAGAAAACAAACAAACAAACAAAAAAAATCTGTCAGTCATCTCTGTTGTTGATTATACATTGAGGGTCAGCATTTGTGATAATGACAGACACATTTACAGATATGACACATTTTCTTCAGTTGCCTCACTTTACATTTTCACACAAATCCGTTTGGTAAAGGTCACTTTTTCTGGGATCTTTGGGACATATGAGACCCACATATAGGTACACTGTTAATCCAACAGTTAATCCAACACTGTTAAGCAACGGTCAGCACTTCTTAAGTCATATGTAAGTAAATATGTGTCTGTTTTGTTGTTATTTAATAAGTTAACATGAATGTATTATGTTATAATGCTGATTTTAAAGTCCTGTAGTTCAAAAATGAGAACATCAGCTTTATTTAAAAAAAAACAACAACATTGTAATTCCAATATTAAAGTTATATTTGGCTGTACAAATATAAGTTATATTTGATTGCAGTATACTGACATACAATTAATTACAGAAATCTTCTTGATTAAAATAATAAGCAGTTAATGCTGTATGCAAATTAGAGCCAACTGACCAATCAGAGTGTCAAACTGTTTTGTCTTTGCACATATTTTTTTTCAGTCTATAATTAGCTGAAACTTCCTCAAGTACTCTTTTTAAATCACAGTGATAAATGAATCTTGCAATATCAATATTACTCATATTGCACAAATATATAAAAAAAAAAAATACTGAAAACTAACTAGAAACTATTTACTATTTCAGTCTTTTTTTTAGGTTAATATATATATATATATATATATATATATATATATTTTTTTTTTTTTTTTTTTTTTTTCTTGGAGACTCATTGGAGACACAGCAGCTTTACTGTCTGAGTCTGCTCATCTGCTCAGGTTGTCCTGAGCTTTAGCGGCTGATGGGTAAATGCAATCATCCCATGCTTCTTTGCTTTCTCTTGGCAGGAGAGACATAAGCATAGCTGTAGGGACCTCTGTCTGCACCATCAGATTCAACACACACACGCACACACACTCATGGCTCCTTCATCTGCTAGATTCAGTTGCTGATTAGCTCCGAGCTCAAGAGAAACATTCTTCATTCATCCTCCCTTGTGATCTCGCTGCCATTTGGCATGTCTGTGTTTAAAGTTGACCTTAAGCCGGAAGGTGCACCTCTTATTAAACCACAACCTAAACATAAATGTAGATTTAACGACCTGTGGTGAATCCAACCAGACAGGCCTTGTGACCATTTGAATCAGAGCTGCAAACCTTGAACCTGTTGGCCATCATTTCTATGTAGGTGTCAAGAGGGTCATGTTTAACATTCATCACCTGAGACGGAACAGTATCATTAGGCGCTGTTATCTTCACACGGTGCTTGTGTTTTTCTCCTCATTATACCATGATCTCTTTCTCTGTTGTGTTTCAAGGTCATGGCTCTAAGCGTGTGCTTGCTCTGATTCCGCGGCACAAACACATCTTTTTTTTTTTTTTTCGTTCTGTGGTAACAGCGCTGCTGACCTCCTCAAATGTGGGCCAATTAGAGGAGTCTCTGACATAGGAAAGCACTAATGTGTGAAGGCTTTTTTTCTTCGGAAAGTGATTAAGAGAATAAATCTGCCCATTTAGGGAGAGAGAGAGAAGATTATAGAGACAGTAGAGGCTATTAGAGACGACAGATGGGTGGAAGGAGTCTGGGTAATGAGCAGAAAGTATATTATAGACTAAAGTACAGTATTCTCTGCTGTGCAGCATACTTTCTGCTCATTAACAAGGCTACAGTGTAATAATTAAAATATTATATTATTATATACTTAAATAAAAAAAATGAAATTAATACCGTAATTCAATGAAAATTACATTATGTGTTAAAATTATTAATGCAATTAACTCGTTGTTATGTGTAAATACATTATTTGAACAAATCGGGAGAAACAATGGTTCAATGACTTTATTCATGAATAAAAATGCAATTAATTAACTGTTTGAAGGAATCAAATGAATGAATGACATTGTGACTACACATTTACTGATGTTTTTAAGTTTTTATTTCCATTAAAATGAAAAATTACAGGGATTGTTCCAAAAAACAAAACAAAAACATAACAAATTGTGTCAATATTTAATGTAATTTCTAATATGTATTTTTTGTTTGCTATTTTTTAGTACAATATACAACATATTTACAATAGGTATAGTGTGTACACTGTCATACCGGAGTGATATAAACACAACAAGTCTCTTTATAAAAATTTCCTGACATTAAAATAAAATCCAAATCTCAGTGATTTTGAGGCCCACTGCAATGTGACATAGGAATGCGGTTCTCCCCGCCCACCAAATTTATTGACAGGCACGTATTAACATGTCTCTGTAGTAACTTGTATAAACCTGTAAACAAAACAGGATTTGCAAAGAAACTGGGATTAAAAGATCTGTTCCAACTCTCTGTGATCAGCTGCACCTCAAGAATGAGTTTTGCAATTTTTAAATGTTTTTAAAACAGTGCATGTTTGTAATAAAGAAAGACAATAATATTGATATGTTGGATATACTGGATGAGGAGATTCTCCCCAAAAATGTGTAAAGCGATTTGAGTGTTCAGAAAAGCGCTATATAAATGTAAGGAATTAATAAATTATGTAATTCATAACCACTGGAATCACCACAGCCGCACAGTGTCAGTAAACGTGTGTACCTCGAACTTTGTAACGGCATTTGAGTGTGACTCATCATTTCAGAAAGGCTTGAATACACTCCAGCACAAATACATCAAATAAACTTACTTGGTATTTTTGACTAATGATCTGGATTTATGCTTCATCAGTGTCTGTCTCTGTCATTTTCACTGACTGCTTTTTATCTGATGTGACGCATGAGAAGCAGAAATGCACATGGGAACAGTGGGTGGGGAAAAGCACCTCATTTGCATTTAAAAACACAAAGCACTACAAAAACAGCTACACTTTGCTCAGAGCTCAAAATGGGCCTATTCTGCATTGTATAAAAAAGAATCTGATGGGTATTTTGAGCTGAATCTTCACAGACACATTCTGGAGACATCAAAGACTTATCTTACATCTTGTAAAAGGGGAAAATAGGACCCATTTAATGTGGTGAAATTCAATGCTAACTCAGTTTAATTACTGACAGAATGTAAATGATTAGACAAGCTTGTATGAATTTGACATCTCAATTGCTGAATGAATAACTTGTAATGTCAATTTCAAGTTCCATCTATACTTCATTTATTATCTTGGCTTTTTAAATGGTTTCATAATGGCTGATTTACTGCAATATGTAAAAAGCTTTCATTTTCAATTGTGCAGAGTTCTTGCAATGTGTTTGTATCAACTAGCTTGCACTAATGGGATGCTTTGCTCTTTTTTAACACGTGGCACAAATTTGAAAACACTTCACAGAGTTCTACGTAAAAGCCTGTATACATTCCAGTGATAAAATGTAAACACAATGTTTTCAGAATAATGTGGCAGAAATGTGTGTTCATTTAGGAGGTTCACGCTATGTTTTGTTTTATTCGCAGGTCCATTGTCTCGGAGCCCTTGTGAACTTTTGCCAGTTGGGGTGGGTCACCCGGTTCAGGCCATGTTAAAGAGTTTTACCGCCCTATCAGGCTGCGCAAGCCGAGGAACCACCAGCCTCCCTCAGGAGGTGCACATCATCAACCTACGAAAAGGCAATGCACAGGGAGCCAGAGAGAAAACAGCAGAGGTTAGAATTTTGCATTATTAATACTTCAATACTTATATGCACTACAACACCATTCCATAAGCATTCAATGGCCAGTTTCAGTCATGTTAATATTTGTTGTAATGAAGTATTAAAGCATGAGTGGCTGTATGTTTTCATAGAAAAACATTACATAGCATTCACAAGTCATTATCCTCAAATTGCAATCTTTTTTTGTAATATAGTCTATAAATTTGTATGAGTTACTACCACTCCCAGAGGTGGTACCTCACTTTGTCCTGCAAGCGGGAGAGCAAAGTTTTTTCACTGCTGTGATGTTGTTTTTGAAAATTTGAAAGACTTGTCTGAAGTAAAGTTATGTTTTTGCTATCAGAACATTATGTTTTGTTTGCACAAAGTTGCTAGGCAACAGAGACATAAAAGTAGTGGACTCTGAAAAGCATGTGGTCAGTTTGACCATTCCAAGGTAGAAATACTGAGAACTCTTTTGCATTTTGTAATTTTAACCAAATACTAATGTTAGAATGAAATGTACACACACTGAAAGAAATATGTTTGCTGTTTGTTCAAACCACTTATTTAAAAAGAGCTGACACAACATAATTCCTGTTTTTTTTGGGACAACTTAATTGTTTTATGTTAAATCCACTTAAATTTGTAAAAAACAATAAGTTAACTTAATTCCTTCGTGTTGTCACAACACAAATCAATTGTGTGGGACCCAGCATTTTTTTTTACAGAGCACATTTAGGAAAAGTCAGGGTTTTTAAAATTCTTAAATTACAAAATATGAAAATGTTACAAAACTATCAAAACGACAAAAATCTTGTCAGACAAAAAGGATGTGGAGGATGTACAATTTCATTTATGAGACATCAAGCCACTAAAACGTGGAAACCAAGAGTTGTTTAAATGGCTTCTTGGCAAAGCTCTTTCTTGAAGGTTTAACTTGTAATGATGAAGAGCTTATGAACATGCTTTGATTTTGAAGTTGGCTGATGTAAGGTGTGAGTTCTCTTGCCAGTTGGTGGGAGTGTTGTAGAAACAGCGTGGGGTGCCTCCACAGGGTTTGCGTATCAATTGATGTTGTAATTGCTGGAAGGACCATTTGGCTGAGATCACCGCTGACTCGTGTTTACATTATCATTTCTGTAATTAGAGCCTTTTCTCAAAGCGCAAGCATACAAAACACACTTGGGCCTACAAAAAAGCAAGATAAGTTTCTGATACAAACCTTTTCTGCCCAAGTTGTTCTTTTAAAAGTCTCATTAGCAACCAATGAGTATGGAAAGAAAATATGTTCTTGGAGAAAGATTGGCCTTCAATATTTCATCCCTCACATATCCCAAGAAAAACACCGTTGGGCCTCAGGAAAGTTGGGGTAAGTTTTGAAGGCTGCGCCTGGACTTTTGTGAGCGAAAAGGGAGGAAGAAAGAAAGACAGAAAGAGTGCAAATGGACACAGTTGTCGGGCACTATCAGCCACGCGGATCCAGAAAGGCTTTTTCTCCCTCTGAACTTTGTGTGGCTTGGGCTCACAGCTCTATTGAAATACAATATCGGTCCCTGCCGACACAGACAATGATGGCTTTAAACCGCCTCGCTTTCACTGTCGTGTGTTTTTTGCATCAGAGAGCAAGTATCACTCAACTGGGTCGGTGCATACAAAAGCTCACTTCTTCGCCCCTTGGATTTGACTCCACAGCGCTCCATTAGACTGCCGCTCACATTTATACCCTGCACCGTGTGCCCTCATGCATTGTAATCAGCATCTTTGTGGACGGACGGCTGTTGTTCCCTCCACCCTGACAGACAGGAAGCAGAAGAAAAGCGTGCTGGCCAAAGCACAGGAGCGGAGCGCTGTAAACATCCGTGCCAGAGAGATCAGATTGTTGTTGGTGGCTTCAGTATGTGAAACAAAAGCCCAAGGAATGCTATCTGACAAATCTCAAAAGAGTAAGCTACATGGTGCTGAAGAACGAGGAAAAGGGCTTTTTTTGTTTGCAAGCTGTCAATTGCAAAGTGTTTGATAAATGTTTCTATTAGCAAAATTCATCCCATTCAGCAGCCGACTAAATTTTATGTTCAGTTTGTGTCTTACATAAGATCTTCAGACATTTGCTATATATCCAATCGAGCATTGTTTTTTGTGTAATTTACAGTGTAAGTGAAAATAAAATAAAAAACATTACACTACATTAAGTCTCATCTTTTTTGTCACAGATATTGCGCATCGATGGATTTGCTCTTCAGTGTTTGGACTCTCAGCAGTGAAAATTAAACCACACTGAACTGAACTTAAACTCTAAAAACTGAACGGACACCATTCCAATTCACTATAATCTTCTATGTGAAGCTGCTTTGACACAATCTACATTGTAAAAGCGCTATAGAAATAAAGATGAATTGAATTGAATTGAATATTGCGCTGTTCATTCATTAGATGAGCAGATCAGAGCATTCATAGATTTCAGTCATGTTAGTAGTGCAGCAGGCCTGCCAAGTTTTATTTTTGGTTTTAAGCCATATGCGACAATCATATATTCTCTTTTTTTTTGTTGAATAAATTAACAGTTGTATATTAATGTGTGTGCACAGTTGAACACATAGCATACTCCATTTGATAGTTTGTGCAAACAAAAAGATTTGTCCTTGTCCAGTGTCTGCACTTTTTATGATCAATAAAAAATGGATTTGTACTTGTATAGCATAGAGTTGCTGGTATATTTTTATCTCCTCACACATGCACTTGTCAACTATTGTGTTTGCTGATTTGGACTTCTTCAGTATTTTGTTGTGCTATTTGCTCTTCCATCTATGAAAAAGCAACCCGCTTCAATGTTGCCACATTTTCGATGAACTAAGTATTTATAACATTAATAAATAAAAGCGTGCGTACAATATGCATGATGAAATTTGAGTTGAGTGCACCAGTGTTAATTTTGACAGCAAATTTTTATTTAGTTTTAGTCTTTTGACTAAAATTCCCTTTTAGTTTTAGTTATATTTTAGTCTTCTGACTCATTTTAGTTTTAGTCTAGTTTTAGTTAGACTAAATCTACTGGAGATTTAGTTGACTAAAATATATTTTGTTTAAATTAAGTGTAATTTAATTAAATATTGTATACATTTTAATTTAAACTTAAAATTAAATAAAACAGTCTAATTAAAATATGAAATATAGCTTTTCTATTGAAGACCAAAATTAGATATGCATTGTTTATTTATACCATAAGTAATGTGTAAAATTATGTGTTGGCAATAAATCCACATGTAAGAACAGTAGCCAATTGAAAATGCAGGATTGTGCAATTATTTTGCAAACCCTTTATTTTAACGTGGTAAACTACTAGTCTTTTTAACCAGTCTGTTGAATAGTTTCAAGCCTTTAAATCTTTGAAATGGCTTAAAATAGTTTAAGTCCACTTTGCAATGTCAGTGTATAGCAAGCTTTACTGTTGTAGTTGGTGTTAACTTTACAGTATGGTGCTCAGCTATAGCACTGAGTAAATAAGTAGAGTAATGACATATGACTGGCAAATGATAATGTGTTATCTTGTAAAATGTGCACTTAGTCCCATGGCTCTGTTAACTTACATAAGAGGAATTCTAAAGCGATGATGTACGTAAAAAAATAAAAGTGCGCTTCACTTCAAGGCAGTTTCGTTATCTTGTATGTTGTATGTGACTAGGGATGTCCAAATCCGATCACGTGATCGGAAATCGGGCCCGATCACGCGGTTTCAGACTCAATCGGAATCGGAAGTTACCTCCCGATCAGGAGTAGAACATATATGTATGTATATATTTTCATTATTTTTTAACACATCTATAGTTATGCGGTGGCATAAGAGTTAGACCTCTTTCTTGACTTCACACAGAAACAACAACGCGTGCGGCATGACATCACTTTGTTGCAGAGACGCTATTGGTTAAATGCCGGCAAAGTAGAACACGGAAGGAGCTTGAAGCGGAAAGCGCGAGTATGTCTGCGGTCTGGAGGTATTATATAGTTGATGATGACAACATTGCCATAGCAAACAGTGAGACATGTAAACTTTGCCTGCCGGGTATTTTAAGTTGAGGTGCTATTTTTTTTTGTATTAGAATTTTTTTATAGTTACTGTTGCACAAAGGCCAAAAGTGAAGAATTTATGTTATTTATTACTTGATTGTTCAAGCTACCTCACAGAAGTGCTCTGTTTGTTAACAGAGTTGTTGAATGTTAAAATAAGGTGAATTAAATAAAAAGTAAGGAGCTGGATCTGTTTCTTTGCTCTTCTTTATTCTTTTTTAATGTATTATAGAAGTATCGGATCGGGTTTTGGTATCGGCAGATACTCAAAATCAAATGACTCGGACTCGGACTCGAGGGCAAAAAAACCTGATCGGGACATCCAGCAGAGATTATAGCACTACAGTATCATTACATCCTTACAGATGTAAGATATAATGACATCGCTGAATGACATCCTGAATAAAGCAGTTTTGTGGTAGAGGTACACTGTAAATGGCTGTTGTCATGACGATCGCGGCAGAAACAGACAGCGCGTGAACCTAGCGTGAGTTAGCTGAACTGTAGCTAAAATGAAACACGCGAGGAAACAACTCTTCACAAAAATGAATGCCATGATCATATGAATTTAAGACTGACCAATTTAATAACTTTTAATGTACAATCTGAGTAAATTCTCTAAAGGTCAGCGAGAGGCTATACCATTTCAGTTAAGCAAAAGCACACAAACGGGTAAATTAAAAAGATCCGAGTTCACCTTTGCGTGAATTTCGGGATGATTCCCTGGCATGCTGGTGTCGCTTTAGATTTGTTGTTTTTATCAGCTATTTCCTCCCCATACGGTTTACGGTCTTTTTGTCTTGACATAAAATGTGAATCTTCTTTTTCTTTCAGCTGTTGCCATTTCATTCTAGTTTAATCAGACAGATGCCCCATGGAAGATGATCGCATCCCGCGTCTGTGGATCAGTTACTTTTCAAATGTGTGTGTGTGTGTGTGTGCGTCATGCATCAGACACCAAGATTAATTCTGATTGGATATTTACTAAAATACATCCCTCAATCACATTCTTGTCTTGTTTTTATTAGTCAACGAAAATGTCAGTTTATTTTTATTATAGTTTTCGTCATCATCACTTAATTTTTATTTAGTTTTTGTCCAGTTTACGTTGGTAGAAACTTGTTTGCCACAAAAATTATGACGAAGATTTTTCGTCAACGAAATTACACTGGAGTGCACTGTATAACATTCACATACAAAAAGTATATACTGCACTTGAACTTTAATGGGAGCTTCTGTAAATTCTGTTCTGTTTATCTCCAAAACTTGTGATTGTATGAAGTGTGAGTTAATGCGTAAAGTGTTTAGAATTGCATTACTTTGATTACATTTAATGTAAACGACTAACTGCAGTATGCTTTGTGCTTAAGGATGTTTACTAGTAACTTTATTTGGAGCTTTTGTGCATTTTCCTTGTCTCCAAAGCTTGTTATGGTGGGCTAATACTATATAATATCATTCCTTTGAATATGTTTAAGCAACTGAAATGAAAAAAAAAAAAAAAAAAAAGAATAACAAAATGATACATTTTTTACAGTAACTATTATTCAACCTTTTTCATGAAAATATGATTTCATGGGCAATTATTTATTTATTTTTAAAATACAAATGTTTTAATTAAATATGAATTAAAATTTGTAAAATAAATAACAACTATAATAATAATAATAATTATTATTATTTTTATTATTATTATTATTATTATTATTATTATTATTATTATTATTATTATTATTATT
>CAIGQV010019356.1:23972464-23985883 GCA_903798115.1 Danio jaintianensis | reverse complement strand
ACACACACACACACACACACACACACACACACACACACACACACACACACACACACACACGCACACACACACGCACGCACACAGATACACACACACACGCACACACACACGCTGTGTCCTTCAGTGGTAATCCAGCATGGAGACTGTGGCAGGGTCTTGTTTCATGTGCCCAGGCGCCACCGGCCTTCAACGACAGATGGATCAGATCCTCCAAGACATAAACAATTCAGAGAAGCCCTGATTTACTGCTCTCAAACTAAATTTTGAAAACCTAGAGGGGCGATAGAGTTACTGGACACCCCGGTTCCGCCAACTAGTGGACCTTTATGAGATTTGCAAAGGTAATAAACCAATACAGCATGAAACTGTCTTACAACAGTATTTTTTATAGTCATTTGTCATCAGTTATTTATCTAATCCTAAATATTCAGTACAGTGGTATACACTAATTAAGTGGATTTAATTGTGTGTGTATGCATGTTTGCTTGCTTGCTTGTTAATTAACAACCTTTAGTTAAGGACGTTTAATTTAAAAAAATGATAATTAAACTTAGTTTGTTGATAGAATCAAAACAATTGGGTGTGTGATTTTTAATTACAGATTTATTTTCACTGACTTTTTGTATTTTATATGTACATATATTTTTCATAAATTGCATGTTTTTGGTTTACTACTATTATTTTTTTATTACTTTATTATTAATTAACAAAAAAATATTTATATATTACGGTTTAATGGTTTAGTTGAGACATCCTTTCAGTATCACAGAAGTCATCATAAGATGCATACGCTTTGACATAAAAGCTTTTGTGCCATACTTATGACACCATTAAATGTTGTTTAAAGGATGGAATAGGCCTGTCACATCTCAACCTGATTTAGAGGTTATTTTAGTATTTATAAATACTAAAAATGTATCACAAGTGATAGTATTATAAACAGTAATTTACTGTTATAATAACAGATCCAATGTTTATTTCTATAACACCGCCTCAGAGTTCTGAGCAAACACATCTTTCTCGCATCCTCCTGTTAGAAATAACAGTGTCAGTTGCCTTTCATATTGTGTGAAATTTGCAAGCTGTTTGTCATGCAGCCTCATGGAATGTAAGTCAGGGCGTAGAGTTCATAAATTAATCTCTTTTTGTTTGAAGTGGCCATTCTCTTGTTTGTTTTGGACTGGGTCTTGGATGCTTGTTTACAGAGGCAGCATGAATGCAGTCAGTCAGTCACCAACTACATCAAGGTTAGTCTCTAAAATCCTCCACGTCCCCTCACAGGCTTAACCCTCTCAGATAGAGGTGAAGACATTTGGTATAAATTGTGAGGAAGGGTCATAGTACATATTATTTGCCCTTCAATGCTTTTGGGACAAACTGTTCACAACTGCATTAAGATGTGGTTTTGTCGAATTGATCACAAGTGGACAACGCTAAGTGCAGGTGTAAATAGGGTTTTCTCTTCATTCTCTTTAAACAGCAGCTCTCATGCAGCTCATGTGAACTGGTGTTTTTCATAAAATACAGCTTTGTGAATGTTTTATTTTACGTGTAAAATCTTTAATTTACTATTAAACATTAAGGGACGCATGTTTAAGCCTTGAAACCATTGAATGATGCATGTGTTGGATGATTGATCTTTTCATGTGATCAATTCCTGATGCTTTGCATAATGTATTTTGTTTGTTTGTTTGTTTGTTTGTTTGTTTAAACGGTTAAAACAGAAAACACATTTTATGAATACTTTATGCATTGACTGATGAAATTATAGATAACTAATTTATTTTATTTGTGATCAACTCCTATTAGACTAGATACTTTTTTGTCAAAACTGTAAAACAGAAAAAAAAGAATGTATTGGAGGTCTAATAGGAGTTGATCAGAAATGATATAAATCGATTATCTATAATTTCATTAACAGTATAGCCTATTCATAGTGTGCTTAATTGATTTGGTATGTTTAAAGAGCATTTCCTACTTGAAAGTAGTCGAACGTGAACTTGTTTAAACACCGTGCGTGAACGGTAATGTGTCTCCTTTGTCCACTTGTGATCGTATTGCCGAAAACACATCTTAATACCAGGTGCGAACAGGGCCTAAGTGTTTGAAGTACTCTATTCTGATCAAATCTGATATAACACTCTTATAATAATCTGATTGCACCTGTTCTCGAGTTCTCAACTCACTGATTCAAATGATTCAGACGGAGCAAGTCTCCTGTTAACGATTCACTGATTTAAATGAATCGATCAGAGTGCAACAGTGCTTTGCAAAGGGATTATATTGCCATCTGAAGGGCACTTTGGAGTGAAAACAATCATGATTGTCAAACTGTAGTGTTTTTCCAAACCTAAGTGCTCAAAATTGGTCTCTTCGAAGGGCTCTTTGGAATGTAGGATTTTGAAGGGTACAGCTTATGGACACTTCATACCCCTATGATCCATTTTGCAGGGAAAAGCATGTTCCATTCATATAGGGTCATCCCTATGCCCTAAAACTTTTGAAGCTGAGGTACAGTAAACCCTTTGAAAGGGATTTGGACAGGGATTAGCCTTCCAAATGGAACAAAGTGCAAGTCTCCAGTTAACGATTCACTGACCGAAATTATTTGTTCAGAGCGAATCTCCAATGAATGATTCTTTGATTCCAATGATCCGGTCAGAGTCTCCACAAAATGTCTGATTTAAGTCTAATTCTAAAGGAGCCAAGCCAACTGGAGATCTGGAGATAAATTTATATTTATACAACAGTTCTGTATGGTTCTCGAGTCTGATTGGCTGATAGCCGTGCAATATTCTGCAGTATCAGAACTCATACAACCTCTTCACCCTTCTATATTACGCTGCCCACATAGAGTGACAGCAGATCAATAAACTCACTACAGTTTGACAAAAATTGCAGCTGTTGGACAACATAATATACTTTTGAGGCTTTTTTTTAGGCGAGAATGTAGTTGTTTAGATTGCAACTATGCAGTTTATTATAAGGATAGTGCCTATTTTAAATATTTATAATTTCTGAGATACAGCGCGTCGGCATCCATCAGCCTGTCATACTGACGGTTGACGTTGTCCATATACAAGAAGGCGACAGTGACCGCATAATAAGCCCTTAGAGGAGAAAAACTTAATTTTACGTAATTTTAAACTACAGCTGATCAAATGATTATAAAACTGGTAAGTGACATTCTAAGTCGATCTCTCTCTTTTGTATGTTGTAGTGCTGTATTTATACCATAGTAATTGAAGTGTATTGAGTGTGAGATGGGACTCACATATCAGGAAAGTATGTATTTTGTCTTGGCCACTCTTTGTATAACCCTGAGTTACTTTTTGGTTGGCCATCTGTTTGTTTCTAATGAGTCTCCTGTTTTCTTTACTGCAGACTAGTTCAGTAAAAAGAAAGAAATAAGAAATGCCCACATGTGTTTAGCATTTTTCTTTATCGCAAACACAACAGTAATCTGGTAGTGATTGCGTTGCTTTGGATTTTTGGGGTTAATTATTGTGATATCCCAATTGCAACAGAAAAATACTGAGAAATGTCCCTGATGGCTTTTCATGCTGTTCAGCCTTATAATCTTAAAATGTGAGCAAAATCTCCTGTTTTGTCATCTCTTTAGACATTACTCTAGATCTGAATGAATCATTCAAATACTAGCTCTAAAATGACGTTGCTGAATTAGTAAACGGCTTCTGCTGTTCTGACGTCAGCTGCATTTGTGAAGGAATGGCGGAAGAAAGTAGTTCCTCATACAAAAGGATTTTTAGATTTAGATTTTGTTTTTTATATACATGATTATGCTGTCGAACTGTTGTATAAACGCAATATCACACTCGTAGCAGTGTGATATGGCTGTATATCGTCACTGGTGAGACACTAAGGCACTCGACCTGTGGCCTTGTGCCAACGCACGCCTCCCACGAGTGTCGATATACAGCCACTGCTACTTGTGTGATATTGCTCATATATATATATATATATATATATATATAAACTTCTATATATATAAACTTCAAGCTGTTTAAGTCTACAGTATGACATGCTTGAAAATTTACATACTTGTCCATTACCACCATTATAAAATACCATTATAAACCAATATCAAACACAAGATAGCAAGTCACACTTAATTCAAAATTTACAAGCATTCCAACTATTGAGTGCACTTTTAAACTTTTGAGCGCACCCAAACTTGATTACGGTCTCCAGCTGTAGCGTTTAAACGAAAGTCACATATATAAATGCCACCTGAAAAATTGTTACACCAAATTTGATTGTAAAATTCCAATGGTTTTTGTGTATCACATGACTGACTGCTTCATGCTTATATTCAGATTTATCTTTTGAAAGAGAATTGTTGTGGAGAAGGAAAAGTTTTATTTAATTTCTCTGTTCATCAAATAAAGGTATGATGATATTAATTCAGAAGACTTGATAGGCAGCAGCTATTTATAATATTTTTATACAGTTTTCTAGTTTTTACAATATGTGCCGGTGACTCTACTTTTTTTCCTGTTGATTACATATTATATTTGTTGAGAAGTGGTTATGGCTAGGTTAGATGTGGTGCGAAGTGCTCATCAATACATATAAAATTCATTCATTCATTCATTTTCTTTTCGGCTTAGTCCCTTTATTAGTCTGGGGTCGCCACAGCGGAATGAACCGCCAACTTATTCAGCATATGTTTTATGCAGCGGATGCCCTTCCAGCTGCAACCCATCACTGGGAAACATCCATACACACTCATTCACACACATACACTACGGACAATTTAACCTACCCAATTCACCTATACCACATGTTTTTGGACTTGTGGGGGAAACCGGAGCACCCGGAGGAAACCCACGCGAACACAGGGAGAACATGCAAACTCCACACAGAAACGCCAAATGACCCAGCCGAGGCTTGAACCAGCGACCTTCTTGCTGTGAGGTGAACATGCTACCCACTGCGCCACCGTGACGCCACATATAAAATTATAAAGATATAATAATAATTTTCACTTTTACAAATGCATGCACAGATAATTCTAGATCTGGCAAATGAGCAAACAGTTGATAACCTGATAACAAACAGACAAGCAGTACCCCACACGTTGAAAAATGACGTCAAAGGGTGCTGACCAAGCATCAAAATGTGATGAGTTGGGAGTGAGAATGGGTTGTTTTTCTCAATAAGAAATGAAGTCTGTTTTGTCTCAAAAAACTTGACAAAAACTAAAAGTGGACCTCAGGGAAAAATTAAATGTTGAACAAGTATGAAATGAAAAAGTGGTTTATTACATTAGCACATAAAAAAATACATTAACACTCACAGACAGCAGCTGCAAGGTGTCAGCTCTGCCCTTTTATTCACATTGCACTAACATCTCTGTGTAAAATTCTTCCCAATCACAGCCTCTCCTCACACATACACACATTTCCATTTTACTGCGCGAATCTGAAGGAACGGTTTCCTGTCCGTCTCACTTTTCCCAGTGCCAGTGTGTTGTAGAGTGCTACAGTAGATGTGTGTTATCCTCTCAATAACAGAGAGAAATGCACAGCTGCGTTTTGCTCTGTAACGGCTGTGGCTCTGCTCCAGACTGCACCACAATACTGGCTAATGAAGTGAAACTGAACACCTAGTAGTGACTCTGCATACTGCTTTCACTTCCCCATCACTCTCACTGAAAGTATAACACTACTTTTTTTTGCTTCAGGGCTGTTTTTCAGTGATTATTTCTTGAGAGGAATTGTCATAGCAGTGGTGTAGGGGATATGGTTCTCAAATAGGAAATACAGGTTTGAGTCCTGCTTGCAACATGCAAAAGAGCTCTTTAGAGAAGCCAAGAATGGATTTAATCATCTAACCAAAACCAAAAGTCGTCAGTTTACATCAGTTCAGTAAAATAAAAAAAATTTTTTTTTAAACCTGGCATTGGCAGATATTTTTTCTTGTTTTAATCAGAAATAAAAAAACATATGTTATGTTATTTTGCTTCACAAGTAAATGTATATTGACTTAGGAATCTTTAGACATTTGCACTGAATAAAAATATGGTTTGGCATATGGTTTGTAGCTAAATTTTAAAATATTCTTGTGATGAGCTGAAAGTTGTATTTTTTAAACTTTCAAGGGTTGGTATTTTACATTTGCAGGCATTTATATGTATACTTATCGATGCATTTGCTTTTCAATTAAAATTGATGCAATTCTTTTCAATATATTTCAATTTATTAATTTGATGAATCTACTTTTATTAAAATCTCTAGAAACCCTGATAAGTTAATATAGAATTATTTAAGCTTATTTTATTAAGGGATGTTGTTGATAGAGTCTTTTTTTTATGGAATTTAAATCACCCTGCTTTCCAAGACATTGCCAAATTGGCGATGACCTTAAAAAAAAAACAATAAAAAACATCAAAAACAATAATAATCAATGTTATGCTTTTAATCTTTTTAATCTAAATTAGTTTAGGTTTAAATTAATTTAACTTACTTATGCTATGCATCTAAAACATTTTGTCAGTTTTAATGAGCTAATTACAATATGAATGACCCTAAATGTGTGGCAGACATGGACTAAAAATGTTTGGGGTTTCAGTCATGGAATGCATTAGTTACGACACATTGACTTTTCTGGGAATATAGGTTGGGATGACGTTAGGCGATGCAGTGGAATGTTCTTTTGGCAGAGGCGTAAGATCCTGACTCATTAAGGAGTCTTCCTTCTGTGCTTTTGATAAAGTGCTGTGTCTGTGTCCATCCCTGCAGCTCTGTACATCAAAAATAAGAACTATTTCCATGGATCTCAAGGTCTTATCTAAAGAGTTCAGAGAGACGGATTCTCTCCACTTTAAACACACTTGAACTGCAAGTCTCACAACAGTCCAGTCAAGCCTTCACCATGGCATCCAAAACCCAAAGTCTAGTGTCAAATTTGTTGTTTGTCTTTCTTTTTCCAAAGCTCATCTGAACCAGGAAAAGTATAGCACCAACATATTGATATACTGTAGAAGCTTTTGTGTCTGGGGCTGCAGACGGGGGTACTGTAAAAATACTGTAAAATTGCTGTAAAATTTACAGTATTACTTGCAAATTTGGTTGCCAGTAATATTGTAAAATTTACAAGAGCACTCTAAATTAGCAATTACAATTGTGATGTAGTTTAACATCACAACTGTAATTGTTAATTTACAATTTTACATTTTTTACTTTTTTTTTTACAGTGCAGCAAGACCAATAGACCTGTTTTCGTTTCATGACTAAAGTTCATTGCAATTTCTATCACAAATGTTTAAAAATAAATGCAACTTCATGTTGTGTCAATAACATTTACATTCATCTTACAAACATTTGTCTGCCATAAAAAAATCAGCCCAAATTACTATAGTTTCTTTCTGTAGTTTCTTCTGTAGAGGTGTTTAGACAATTCAGATCCACTGTACACGTGAAAGAAAAGTGTGTAATATAAAGACAGAACGTCGCAGATAGGTAAGAAACACTTCTGTAGCCTATTGTACGCCGATTTCAATTCCTGTTGCACACCTTTCCCATGCATCTGTTTGCTCAGGGTGTCTGTCTATACCTTTGACTTACTGCCTTACTGTGTTTAGGATTGATTCGTTCATGGACATTTGTGTTATGGGACTGTAGTTTTGCAAGAAAAGCACCAAAATTTCACTGATTTCCTGAAATAATCCTGCAGAGCTCTTTGATAAGGTGGCAAGCTCTCCTTCCTCTCTGTGCAGTGGATTGGATGGACACAATAATTCCACTTTTTTCTTTTTTGAGCGACAAATTGCTGTACATTTATTTTGCAATAGACTGCATGACTAATTTGTAGAATACAGATACGAAAAATGCATACAAAAATTTCCAACATATACTGTATGCAAGGTAAAAAAACAAACAAACGAACAAACAAAAAAAACCTTTGTCTTATAATATGCATCTATTATCATCTTATTTACTCAAAGACTCCCAAATGAGTTCCTGAATGAAACTCAGTGACCTTTTTGTGATGCTACTCTGCAGTGAATGGTCAATTCAATTCAAATTCAAAAAACTTTATTATCTATCACCCAGTGATAGAAATTTGTCTTCAGTAAGGTTCACATATACACAAAACAGTGAAAAAGCACTCAGCACAAAAACCAAACCACACTACAACACATCTTTAAAAATAATAAATAATAAATATTAGACTTGGAACACAAAATCCTGACAGTACTGACAGTTTGTCCATATTTAAAATATTAATCACTGTTGGAATAAAAGAGTTACTATAGGTTTTCTTTCTGGCCAGAGGAGCTCTAAAACATCAACCTGAAGGAAGAATCTGGAAGAAACAATGTAGCGGATGAGAAAAATCAGATATAATACAAACTGGGTGCGATAAACCAGTCTGTTGTGATTGGTCTATTGATCTTCTCAACATGATTCAACATCCGGATCCGCAAATGCGTGTTTGGCCTAAAATTTCATGCTGATGTCAACATGAAATGCGATCAACTCTTTCTTTTGAGAGAGACAATATTTTAATATACAGTGCACTTTCAGGTTTAAAATCTTGCAGGAAGTTTTCATTTTCAAAAAAATCATAAAAGGGGTACTTTAATACAAATTTGTAAATATTTTTTTTTTTGTGTTTCCTATATTGTATATTGTTGTTTTGTTATAATTAAAATGATTTAGGTCTGATATTATCCTTACAATTCCAAAAAACTGTCTATTTAAGCCTGTAATCTACTCCCTCCATCACTGCCACCTTCCACAAAGGCCTGGCTGGAAGCTGGTAGTCTGATACCCCTGCGGCAGGCGGCAGAGAATGGCGGTGTTTTGACACAGGCCACTTGGGCGGTAATCCTTTAGTTCCAGGTTAACTTTCCCCTTCATCTCAATGAACGAAACTGCCATGATCTCACCAGTCTCTGCAGTGACCTAAGGATCAAAGTGCTCGAACCCTCCTTTCTGCCTGCAAGCCTATGTGTGTGTGTGTGTGTCTCTCTGTGTGTGTGTGTGTGTGTGTGTGTGGATGAATGGGACGTCTTGAAGAGAAGAGAAACAAAGCATTCATTCTATGGCAGTAGATGTGATAAGGGCAGTAAGTAGTGGGGACAAGAGCGTGTGTTCTGGAGAGGAACTCTGCAGTCTGATAACAGAAGAATTACTCTATGGCACATTTACACTAGATTAGATGCACTACATAGAATGTGAATAAATATGCCAGCTGGAGGAGATTGGAGCAGTGGTTCCCAACCAATTTTGCAGAGTTGTAAATTAGATTGTAGACACATGCAAGATAAGTATCATCTGTTTTTTTTTATGTTGTTGAAGAAGATTATTAAGATCACCAAGATTGCATTATTCTGATATTAAATGCAGTAGAGTAGTAGTGTTGGGTAATAACATTGTATTTGACTGTTTTGCATTGTATTTGAATTCATTAAATTGATGGCAAACACATTCAATATTCCATTTAACATCTTTAATCACAAATCAGTCTATTCTTAATTGGTGCTCATTTCTTTTACAACAAAATTGAAATTAAGCATATTTAATTATCTACTGGGCGACGCGGTGGCGCAGTGGGTAGCACGTTCGCCTCACAGCAAGAAGGTCGCTGGTTCGAGCCTCGGCTGGGTCAGTTGGCATTTCTGTGTGGAGTTTGCATGTTCTCCCCTAGTTCGCGTGGGTTTCCTCCGGGTGCTCCAGTTTCCCCCACAAGTCCAAAGACATGCGGTATAGGTGAATTGGGTAAGCTAAAATTGTCCGTAGTGTATGTGTGTGAATGAGTGTGTATGAATGTTGCCCAGTGATGGGTTGCAGCTGGAAGGGCATCCGCTGCGTAAAACATATGCTGAATAAGTTGGCGGTTCATCCCGCTGTGGCGACCCCAGATTAATAAAGGGACTAAGCCGAAAAGAAAATGAATGAATGAATAATTATCTACTTTCAAATTCTGGAAGAAGTCAGGATTTTGTTTGTTGACAGCTTATGAGCTTGTGAGACAAAAAAGAAAACAAAGAGAGGTAAAGAGAGAAAGAGAGACAGAGTGAGAGAGATTTGACTTTGATTTTTCAAAACCACTTTTTAAAAAAACATTTCTACTTAACCACAATTTAACAGCAAATTAAGAGGCAATACAAAAGCAACAAGTTAATTTCCATCAAACAACAACAAAAACATTTCCAGACACGTTAAAACATACAACGATATACATCATTTAAAAAAAAAGTATTCTTTCTCAAAAACAAAACACAAAGCTTTCTAATTGTACCAATTCTGTTTGGGTGGAGAGAAAGAGAGAGAGAGATGTAAGTAGTTATAAAAAAGAGGAAATAATTTTGCAGATGATTACACGTCAACAAAACAATATCTGCATTTCACTACAAGTGAAGTATTGTGGTAAATGTGATATTAGAAGTGGTTTACTCGATATAAACAAGAATATCAAGATACTTTCGGTTTTTGGCCATCTGGTACAGTGCAGAGCCATGGGATTTATCAGACATTTACAGGGTGTGGCATTTCCCTCGTCCAAACGGTCTGTGTCATAAAAATAACCCCGCTCTATCTTTTAACAAACAAGCGTAATTTTCTGTTAGCAGCATGAGAGCAAAGCGTGGACAATCCATGTCTCTTATCCCTCTCTGAGAGTGTGATTCCACAGCGTGGCCGAAAATAAACAAAGTCAAGCCAGTATAATCTAACTCACAGGCCATCTTTGTCTAATCAATTTAGCGAAAGTTAAACATCAAACGCCAGCTCTTGGCCACGGCTCAGCATAAGGCAGAGCGGATGATTGTTTTATCAGGTGGAATTCTTAGATAGAGAGACTGGAGCCTAGCAAACCCAAACATGAGTGTTTGATGGGGTGAAGGGGACAAGGGCAACACCACCTCTAGCCTGACAGTCACTCTCAACAATAGCCCTTTACACTATGGGAAAAAACTTAAAAAAGAAAATTAAACCAACTTCATAATGATAATGATAACTTAGACTTATCATAACATTATTTACTGCTACTTTGATGATTTGAAGTGCTTCTTTTATTCTCATTTGTAAGTCCCTTTGCATAAAAGCTAAATGAATAATAATAATAATAATAATAATAATAATAATAATAATAATAATAGTCTCTGTTAGCGGGACAAATGTGTTTGATATTAGTCTATACTAATAAACTGAAGATATGTTTTACAGTAAAATATCTAAATAGCCTCAAGTGAAGTTGTGTTTACTTAATGAAAGTAAAATATTAAGACTTGTTCTCATAGATTACATCTTGAATATACAGTGTGTTTTGTATATTTTTTTATATCTTTTTAAATAATTTGTACTTAAAACAAGTGAGAGCATCAGTGCAGTAAGAGAACAAAAGCAAATATAAAAATATTCAATATTATATTAATATATATTTTTAAATTAGTTTATATATATATATATATATATATATATATATATATATATATATATAGTCTTATATACATTTATCTAGTTATGGATGTTTGTTTATATTTTAATAAGAAATTTGATCAAATAATTGTTCATTTTGATGCTAAACTAACTTTAATTTTGTTTTAATTTAGATAAATGCCTTTCTTTCTATGACTTGTGTATATGTTTTGTATTGAGGGACAATACAGAACAAATTAAGATTTTACATAAATTTATATTCAAGATGCAATCTTTTTTTGTCAAATCATTTTAAATTCATTCATTCATTCATTTTCTTTTCGGCTTAGTCCCTTTATTAATCCGGGGTCGCCACAGCGGAATGAACCGCCAACTTATCCAGCATTTGTTTTACGCAGCGGATGCCCTTCCAGCTGCAACCCATCACTGGGAAACATCCACACACACTCATTCACACACATACACTACGGACAATTTAGCCTACCCAATTTACCTATACCACATGTTTTTGGACTTGTGGGGGAAACCGGAGCACCCGGAGGAAACCCACGCGAACACGGGGAGAACATGCAAACTCCACACAGAAATGCCAACTGACCCAGCCGAGGCTCGAACCAGCGACCTTCTTGCTGTGAGGCGAACGTGCTACTCACTGCGCCACCGTGACACCTCATTTTAAATTGTTTATTCTTAAAAAAAATAAATCAATTCATTAGGTCAAAATTAAGTACCCACAAAATATACTCGCTGAATATACACTATTCAAATATGTAATTAAATATATATTTTCTTATCTTTTGTAGTTTTACCTTTATTTTTTTATTTTTTACCTTTATTTTTTATTTTTATTTTAAATTTTTTTTGTCTCGTAAAACATTTTAGGTATTATTTACAAAAATAGGAAAAAAAATAAGAATAGCTAAAAAATATTATTATTATTATTATTATTATTATTATTATTATTATTATTATTATTATAAATGCATAGGGACCGATTTTCCCTATTAACTAGTGGCTTATTACCTGCCTATTATCAATATATTGCCTGTTATTTGATAATTAAAAAGTACATATTCTGCATGGTCTAATGTACATCCATAATCCTGCCCAATACCTAAACCAACTACTACCTTTATAACTATTAATAATAAACAAATTAAGAGTTTGCTGGGCCTAAAGTCCTGGTTAATGGTTTGTTAATAGTGAGAAATGTACCTTAAAATAAAGCGTGACAGGCAAATCTCATATTAACCTATAGTAAGCTTAATGTACATAGAACAGGTGTGTTCAAACTGGAAAAGAATGATAGTGATTTACCTTGTTTACTCATACTTAAAATCAGCATATTTAATGCATGGTTAAAATGTTTAGTCAGGAGTAAATTAATATGATCCTTTTTAATTAGTTTATTGTATATAAATTTATATATATGCGATATATGTAATATATGTAATTATTTTATTTATTTATTTATTTATTTATTTATTTTTGCAGTAGCTAACCATTTGGTAAATTCTACCTTTTTGCATGAAAAAAAGTACACGTTCGTCAATAAGCAAAACTTGTGTCGGCTATCTTCTTTAATGAGGTCAAGTTTGTATTTATGCACATTTTCAGATTACTCGCATCAGAAAGCTTAGGCTCAGATTTATCATCCAAACTTGCTCCCAAACTCATTCAAGGACACACAAACACACAGCATGATGGCTATCGAATGCCCACGTGCTATGATATGTCTGCAAACAACATGATGAGCTAGATATGTCAGTGTTTGCACGTTCAGACACAAGCAGATAGACATCACAGTGCAATAAAGGGGCTTTAGGTTGAGAGGTCACAGATCGCTGAACATTGATGATAACAGCGCTAGACAGATTCATCTGACCCTCCATCTTTACCTCATTTATTCTCCTGCAGCCATCCAGAAAGAACCAAAATGCACAATCAAACAACACACCCAGACACACACACACACACACACACACACACACACACACACACACACACA
>CAIGQV010019356.1:23946996-23962954 GCA_903798115.1 Danio jaintianensis | reverse complement strand
AAAAGAAAAGAAAAGAAAAGAAAAAGAAAAGAAAAGAAAAGAAAAGAAAAGAAAAGAAAAGAAGAAGTTTTTAACTTTTTCTGCTTTTTTTTCTCGCTTGTTTGTGGTTGCTGGTTGTTTTTTCAATGCTGTGAAAATATTGCTTTTGCTTTCAGTATGTTATATTTTTGTTAGCAGAAAGTTGGTAGGAAACAAATGTATGTATATTCAAATGCACAGGAAAAATTAGCAGATGCTGAAAAGCATGTGGTAAATTTGACCGTTATGGCCATTCAAGGTCGCAATACTCAGAACTATTTCAATTTTTGTAATTCTATTAAAAATAATGATGTTAGAATGAAATATAAACACATTTAGGAAAAATCAGTACTGTGGGTTTTATTTTAACAAAATTTTGTAGATGTAGTAGATGTTCTTTCTTTTAATACAGTATAAAGTAGAAAGCACAATATGAATAAACACTTTCTTAACTGCTGTTTTCTCACCACTGTCATTTTTTTGTGTTTATTTTGTCCTTGAGAGGGATGTGTGCAGCACATATTTAAGTATCCATCCAAATTCCAAATAGACTAAATAGAAAAAAAATCTGTATCTATTCTTAATCTGAATTTATTCAACCTCATAAATCCACTCATCCATGCGGTTCAGCTCTCTTCTCCTCTAACTCACTTTCACTGTCACCATCTATTTAAACAAAAGAGCCTGTGTGTGAAAGTTCAAATACCAGCGAGGCCACATATTGTGGCCTTCCAAAGAAAAACACGGCTTTCTCAGTCACTGTGTGATTATCAGCGGGTGGAGACATAAATAGCACAAACTCTGATAAGGAGTAACAGGCATCCATAGTGCTGCTGTAGTCATGTTTTTGGAAGAATGCAGGCGAAGAAGGGATGGAATGAGAAAAAAGACAGGACAGACGTTTGGATCAGAAATGAGGAATGAGAGGTTGCTATGATACTGAGGTTCTCCATATTGGGGTCACAGCTTTACTTGGGGTCATCATAAATGCAAATTAATTCCATGGGAACTGTATGTGATTTGATTTTTTTTTAACTGCATATGATTTAAATAGAAACATACATTTTATAGCTGTAGGGTAATGACATAATGTATATGAAATATGTCTGTTTTCTATGCTTGAGACATTCACACCATAGGAGTGTTTTGAGATTTGGCTCAAAAATATAAAAAAATGGCATTGGTAAAGGTTGCTTTTATTTCCTGTAGATTATTTTAAAATGCAAATAAACAAAAAAGAAGACGACTGTTGAAAGAAAAAAAAAAAGTTTAATGGTTTTAAAAAAATCATAAATATTTTCAAAAAATGTAAATGCTTTATTTATACTTATAATAGATGTAAATGTACAATAATTGTTATTAAAAAAAAGTATTCAAATGTATGTTTTATCTTGTTTTGCCAAATAATAAAATAATTTTAATTAGACTTTTTTCTTGATTGGACAGATGTTGAATATCAAAAAGTTTCACTGAATTCCCTGTTTAATTTAATTTAATTTAATTTAATTTAATTTAATCTAATTTTAGTTATTATTAAGACCAAAAAAGGACAGAAAGGGTGTGAGAATTCATTCTAGTAGCTGAAGCTTGAGTTCAAAGCCCCATGTGTCCTTCCTGTCTTTACTGAAAGTCCTCATTGTCTTCAACATTCTGTGCATTTCTTTTCACTTCCCTTCTCACTCTTGCTCTCATTTGACCTCCTTTTTTTTTTTTGCTGTGTTCAGGTGGCGTTACATCTGCGACCCATCCAGTCCCTGCATGTGCACCAGAAAGCACTGGTTTTCGTCCTGAACTCCCCTCAGCCCATCCTCTGGAAGCTCCGCACAGAGAAACTGGCCTCAGGAGTCAAACGCATCTTCCATGTGAGTCTGGCCTGCTTTATGACTCTCAAACCATCTCTCTATCACAGCCCTGTCTGACTCTCTTTCCTCCCCAATACCAGTTCTGAGCCAAATCCATCGTAGTAATGAATATTCAGATTCTCATTCATTCCAAATCAACAAGCATCTTTAAACACACAATTCATTTACACTCTCTTTGGCTCGTCTTACTTTCCTCAAACAAACTCCTGTCAGCAAAGGTCTTACTCGCTCAAAGATGCATTCAGGTGTGTGTACCCATAGGAAATGCAAACACGCACACAAACAAACAAACCCACCCACATGCACACACACACATGCGCCAACACAAGCATCTTTCAGACAGAGGCTGGTGTAATTGCATCTGGCACAGGCTCACAGGTTTATGTTGACTGCTGTAGTCTGGATGTTCACCATGTTGCCTGACGGATGTTTGGTGGCGAGACGGTGCTGAGGTTTATTCTCTAATTGCGGCTTTTCTCTGTTTCCCATTGCTTTTGCTGCAGAAACACTTATTGCTCAGTGGGTGCTCTTTCAAAACTCAGGCTTATAGAACTTACAGAGTTCTCTGGTAGGCATTAGTTATATTAGTTGTATAAAATGTTTATTCAACATTCTTATCAATGAAGGTACACTGGGGCAGTACCTTTCAAAAAATGCATCTTTGTGTCTAATGGCTGAAACACACCAAGCTAAAGGTCAGCCATTGGCTTTGTCAGGGTACCAGTAATCTAGTTGGTTTGGTGTGTTCCTCACATCACCTCTCGTTGGGTTAATGTCGGATGAAGTTTTCCTGATTCAGCATGTAGAATCGGTGTCGGCTGCAGAGTGCACTCAGATTTCTTATTCAGCAACAAATCAGAGGGCGAGAACAAATACTGAACTGTTGTACCCAAGTGCACACTCCCTGGACACTTATGGACATTTATGCACATTCATGCACATTTGCACACACCCTTATCATATATTGTGTAGTTTTTTGTGTGCTCTGTGCAGGTGAGTGAGCTTGACAAACCACCTGTAGGATACACTCTTTCCTCTCTATGCACTAGGCACTTTATTAGAAACACTTCTATGTTTTCTATACTTTTTTTGTATAGCTAATATTTTTCTGTATTTTCATTTTTTTTCTCTATAACTATATTCTTCATATACCTGAAGCTTTATATATTTTATGTTTGATCTTAATTTTTACAGATATAACTTATATTTCTATATCTAAAAGTGTATACTCTATAATTTAAATTCTTATTGATATTTTTTTTTTTTTATGGCCACAGGCAGTTGTATAAGCATTTCACTGCATATCGTACTGTGTATAACTGTGTATGTGACAAATAAAATTTGAAATTAATTTGAAGTCAAGAAGGAACACAGAGAAGCCGGCTGTAATTCAGCTACATTTCTCAAATATTTGCAAATGATATAAAGATTATCAGACATATTTGCTAGAGCAAATCCCTCCGTGGTGAGTGACAGTTACTGTGATAATGGTACTAAATGTGTGTTTACTCTTTGTCTGTGTGCATTTCATCTTGAAAGACACATGCTCTTATGCAGACACAGAACTGGCACTCTCATTTCAGTTGGCTGCAGTCCTTTTGGTGTTCACACTCAACTTTTTGGTCCATGCATGATCCGACATGAGTCGACAACACAGTTGGTTTTCATCAGTGCTAGATGTTTGACATTGGCTTGGTGTGTCCAGTCTCTATAGGGTCCACATTGAAACCTTAAAGATACATACTACTATCTAAAGTTTAAAATTACTTAAAAGTACAAAGGTGCAGGTTTCACCCGCTTCGAATGTTATCACTCGATTGAATGGTTATCACTCGATATCAGTGGTTATCAACCGATAGATATGGGCCAGTAGGGGCCTTCTGCGCCTACTGGTAGGCTCAGAAGGCTGCTACCATCCATCCACATGGTTAATCAGCTATAATAATAGAGAAGACTCCAGATCCAGATCTGTTTTTACATTACTGTGGTGGTTGGGTTTAGGGTTGGGGTAGGGGTAGACATTAATAAAATACACTTAATGGGAAATTTAATCATTAATATAAATAATTCTCGTTAACTTCTGGCCGCAGCTGTATGTGATCTATAACCATGTGGATGGATGATAACAGCCTTCTGAGCCTACCAGTAGGTGCAGAAGGCCCCTACTGGCCCATATCTATCAGCAGATAAACACTAATAACGCCTATTCAATCGAGTGATAACACTCGAATCGGCTGCAGATTTTGAAAAGGTACTGCCCCAGTGACAGCATTTGTACCTTTATTTCTGAGTGTAAGATAGAAAAAAATTATCAAATAGGATTGTTGATAAATAGTATAGCTAGGAGTTTGCAGTTATTAAAGTGATGGTTCACCCAAAATGAAAATTCTGACATCATTTACCCACCCATTTACTTCTTTCAAACCTTTCTGTTGGACACAAAATAATATATGTTGAAGAATGCTGAAAACTTGTAACCATTGACTTCCATAGTATCTGTTTTTCCTATGGAAGTCAAAGGTTACATGTTTTCAGCTTTCTTTAAAATAGCTTGCTTTGTGATCAACAGAAGTAAGAAACTCATAATGGTTTGGAAACACTTTAGGGTGAGTAAATGGTGAGAAAAATTTCACTTTGAGTGAACTATCCTTTTAATGTGAACGGATGAAAAAATGGATGAGAAATGTTTGTGTTGAGATTTCTGACTTTGGATTGAATGATTTTGTATCTTGACATATTTAAAAGCCTGCTGAGTGCTACTGAAACTCTAGAGGAGACACGTGTGATATGACTGGCAGTTTTTATTCAGGAAAAAAAAAAAGATTCTGAGCAGCAGGACAGCCTCTGCCTTCATGAAACACAAGCAGAATATTTTTTGTGTATACGTTTTGAGTAAGTCCATCTGTGCTGGTTGTTAATGGATGTCTTTACTTAATTTGGTAAGTTTGGGACATATATATATATATCAAATGTAGGACTGCACACTAGATCAATTCGGATTTGGACTGTGTATATAATGGATCTTTGAAAAAAACAAAAAACATTTGACTTCACTAAGCCTTAATTGGACTGAAAAAAAATATTATTGAATAAAAATGTAAACACCTCTGTCTCAATAAATTTAATAGAAATGGAAGCATATACTGGAAATATGATTTTTGTTTGGGATGTAAAATGTACATGCAACAACTATATGAATCTGATTGGCTTCATTTAAACTGAACTCTATAAACCTGTAATTAGATTGAATATAATTCGAATAACAAATATAAAAAATGTACTTTGTATTCGTCCGTTCGTTCGTTTGCTTATTATTTTCGATAATCTCTTACATTTTACTATATGGAAGTAATCTGTCATGATTTTCTGTTAACTTGTGAATTAACAGTCATTAAATCACAACAATGGCACAAATTAAGATTTTCTATTACTGTTATCTACTGTTATCTAAGAAAAAAAATTGAATTTAATTATTAAAATTAAATAAAATAAAATAAAAATGATTAATATTAAAGTAGGTTTTGTGGATTTTTGGATGTGAGATATTGAGATATTAAAAAGCCCCTTAGATTTGTGTGTGTGTGTGTGTGTTCTTTCAAAACCTCTTGGATGGAACATAATCAATATCCATCTCTAACTACAGTCTACAATAATTTCTCACTTGGTTATTATAGAGTTTAGGGAAATTATTCATGGGAACCGTTTTGATTGAAGAAAAAAATACAATGGATCAGCAATAAATACTCTCCTTGAAAACATTATTGTTTTCCAGCCATCCTGTGAAACAGCAGAATTACGTCAGTCGTTTTCACCCTAAAATAACAAGATGACAAGGGCGTTCCTCTGCTGAGGGAACTCAGAGGAGGGCTAGAGGGGGTTTAAGTAAAGAAAGACGCCCCCCTAAGTAAAGGAACAGCTCTTCATATTTAGCCAGGGGAGTGCAAGGCTTAATGAGAAAATGAAAGTGGGCTGGACTGCATTTCTGACTATAAGCATTGCTATCCATAATGGGAAATGAACTTTTTACCCACCAGCCACATGCAAAATTTTACCAGACATACTACAGTACAAAAGTTATCATTTTAGTGAAATTGAAAAGCATCTTCATAGGTAATGTAAACAAATAAATGTAGTGTGAAAAATAAAAGCATTTACACTATATCCTTAGCCTTGTAAATGTAGTCATAGCTCTTTTTGAATGTGAGTCTTTGTACACATCTTTTTCAAAAGTTTTTCAAAAGTTCTTTTAAAGAACTCATAGTTACTGTTCATTTGGCTTCTTTTGAAAAAAAAAAAAAAAAACAGTTGCATATAAGGTAACTCACTATACATACACTAGTAAACAAACAAACAAATAAATCCTCTCTAATGCAAAATTCTTTTACAAACATATTGTACATGTGCAAATTGTTTTGTAAAGGCAGATCCAAGAATCAAGAGATCCAAGAGTCACCCATACAGTGGCTGTTAAAGGCACAGTATGTAATTTTTGCCACTAGAGAGTGCATATTCACAACAAACAATGGCATATTTTGATGATGCTGTGACTGGGTGTGGAATCATGGGAGTTGTTGTCTTCATTATATCCTATGTTATCCATGTTCATTGATGAGCTATATGTAAAACGTATTATCACTGCAGAGTAACGCTGAAAGCCATCAAAGCAAAGAGACTGCTGAAGCGATTGTTAATGAGAGATGAGGGTGACGTGGCACAACTTTTATTATGCCACAGTGAACTGCTTCCAGTTTTTCCAGTCATGAACACGTAGGAAAGAATCAGCGCTTTTTATCATACTAAAGACATTTTAATGTTCTGTTATAATGCTGCTCTATGCAGTCTAATAAAACGCACAACATATTAAATCATCTTCGGTGTTTCCCTATTTTTTGGTGTTTTCTATAAAACCAAATCTGAAATCAAGGGTGCATGATGTCATTAGCATGGCCACACAGTATGTGGTCCAAGTTAAAATGGCTTATTTCCTAACATTCTTCGAAGCATTTGGGAAAATGTAAACAAAAAAAGTAAATATGTCAGAAAAACTATATAACACTGTTCTAGTGGTTTTGGGTTATTTCAATGAAAAAAATCTTTCATATAGTTCTTAATCATGCACCAAAATACCAATCCTTCACTGTAGAGTGTTTAATTTCCCACCCTTCGTCTATCACATGTGAAAATCCCAATGCAACAACAGCAAGAGGCCTCTCTGGTTTAACTTTGTCACACTCTTTCTGCCTTATACACACTGTAAATACCTTTATGTAGCTTGCGGTTCTATGCAATAATCATTTTGAAATGTGTATTAAACCGTGGCATTCCTGAGGAATTTAGTGCTGAGAGCAGCTATTATTTCCATGTGTGTCAGTGCATTCTGCTCTGCTTGGGTAGTGGATGTGAATGTAAAGACACTCTGTATGTGCAAAATATGCTTACTTTTTTATCAATGCAAGGAGCTCTCTGAAACATGCTGACAAGAATAATAATGTCTTCATAACTCCTTTCGTGGTCACATAGAGATATCCAACTCTACTACACCCTGCATTCTCTCTGTGTGAGTCAGTTCAATTGACTTTTTTTATGTTACATGCAATTTGTCTTCCAGAATTCAGAATGCTGTAGCTGTCATTCATCACCTGGGCGTGGGAAAGAACTATTTATTCTTGAAAACTGCCCAACATATTTCTTTCTATTTGCATGGCTCAAACTTGTGCACAGAATGAAACCAAACCACAGCGAACCACTTTTTTTTTCGGTCTTGTAACCAAAGCTCGGGTTTCAGATACTGTTGAGATTGCGGATGAGAAAAATGTAATATTGTGCTAGACCACAAATTGAGTTATTTCCTGTAGAGACAGGATGTATTCGAATGTCGGCTTTATGTAATTTCATGTAGACGACTATGGGCAAAATATATTTCAGTGGAGAACGTGCTGAGGTCATCCTTGAGTGTCTATTAGCAAGTCAGTGAGCTTGTACATTTCTAGCTTTGTACTGTATGTAGTGTAGCAGAGTAAGAGGAAGAGTAAAGATTGTACCCATATAGAAATCTGATATGACAATATATGCATTTGTTATTACTTACAAGTTCATGTCTGGATTTGAAATATATAAAATTTATTTCATATATTCAACATATATTTTAAAATATTGGAAAAAGGGCTGTAAATGTGTATATATTACAATTCATTTCATTAAAATATAATTTTACATTAAAAAAAAGTAATTTGCTGACTTGCATACTTACATTATCCCACATGTTTTGAAGAATGATCACATTTTTTAATTCTGATTTAAATTCTGAAGTTTTAACTTGTGACATGGACTGTGTACTGTGCCGCCATGCTAATGACATCATAACTCGCTCGATTTCTGGTTTGGTTTTATAGAAAACAGGGAGACACCAAAGAAACCTTAATATGTTCGTTATGCGTTTTATTAAACTGCTCAGAGCAGCATTATAATGGAACTGTTATACTTAATAATTATTTAGTATGTATAAACAGAGCTGTGATCGACTGTGGCATAATAAAAGCTCCACTCCTTTCATGCCACTTTGCACTCGTCTCTCACCAGCAATTGCTTCAGTGGTCTCGTTTCACTCAGATGCCTTTCAGCCTTACTCTGCTTGATAATACCATGATAATAAGTTTTGAATACTTTTGCTTATCCATGAACATGATTTCTGCAGGAGTACCATATGATTCAATGAAAATGTAAACTCCCACGGTTCCACATTCAGCCATGGCGTTGTCAACATACACCTTTGTTTGTTGTGAATATGTGCCCTCTAGTGATGAAAATTATATAATATGCTTTTAACTTAACTTTACTGAACTTAACTTAACTTAACTTAACTTAACTTAACTTAACTTAACTTAACCTAACCTAACCTAACTTAACTTAACTTAACTTAACTTTCATTAATCTTGCCACCCTGCTTTCTACATATTAGCATTAACCATTAAACTGTCACTGACCATTAATTTTGAATGATATCACTGGTGTAATACTGGTGTCCTGTGTGAGCAGATGATGTGATCTGTTGGCCCAGTTATGGCAAATGGGAATTTTACTCCTTAAGCCTCTCTCTATTTCTCTTCTGGAACAGCTCAATAATTCAGAGCACTGAAAAACAGACTTGATCCCATTGTTGAGCTGTCAGCACATACCTTCATCCCTCACTTTACATCTTCATTTTGCTCTTGGCTTTGATTTTATTAGCCCACGTCTAATGATGACATCATCTAAATACACACACAGACACACACAGCCCTCACACTTAGCATGAAATCAGCCAGGACAATGAGCTCACACTATTTTATTTTATTTTTTAACTTTTTTTTTTTTACTAGCAGAACCTCCCTACAAGGCATCCTGACACACAGACAGAATTCATCCTTTTTAAAGCACAGCTCTCCCAATTTCCCAAACACCACACACCCTGTTCCATGCCGGAACTATATCCGGCTCAGTGCTCCAACTGAACACAATTCCATCACATTGCTGCAGCAGATGGCTCAAGTGCGTGTGGAATCAGAGCCAAGTCTTGTGCGATTTTGTTTAAAACTTACAAACATGGTTGGAGTGGGAGCACAGGATTTACGTCTGTTCACGTCTAGGCACAAATCAGGACAACTTGTTTAAACCAATTATTTTAGGGGCAATGACATGACGTGCATGTTTGTCTGGATATGTTAATTTATATATTCAGCTATGGAATAAATCTGAGTAAAGGGTTAAGGATTTGAGTGAAACATAAAGGTCTGTATAAAGACCATTCTATAAAGGTTGTAACATTTCTTTCAAATATCAAGTAAAAATATTGTCATTTAGAGCATTTTTTTCTGAACGTTGTCATTTGCTGTCACAAAAAATCAGGATTATTCCATGAAATATTGACTTCTTAACTCTTTTGTATTTAAAACATTGGCATTTTGTTGTCTGAAATGAATGTAATTGTCTAAAGAAATGGCACCTTTTTTGTTATTTTATGCAAAATACTGTAAATAAAATGAAAAAATAGATTGTTATACTCAAACACATACAGTAACTCTATATCATAAGAGATTTTTAAAAGGTCTCTATGTAGCTTTACATATATATTAAATAATAACATTAAAGTGTAAAATATATTTAAAAATAGGACACATATATTTGATACATGTTATATCACATTACTTATTAATTTTTTTTTTTATGTTTTACAAAAACCAAAACTGATACAAAGGGTACATTTGAAATGATATTTTCAAAAGCTTTTTGTTAATTTATTTTAGACAGTGTTATTTGTCATTGACCATGCAACCTTGGTTCTGCTCCTAAGGGCCTTCAAAGCTGGCTCTATATTTGTCAAGTTGAAAAATGGCTTTATAATCTTGGTTGTCTGTGGATAAACCCTGCCAACCCTTGTTTCCTGGTTCCAGCACTTGGAGGTCCAAAGAGGCAGATGGGAGTCCTGGAGTCTGAGCAGAAAGATGGTGTTGGCTGCTTTGTATACACCACCCGGCCCTAAAAACAAAAGCCCTGAAATCCAAACATCTCATTGTAAAACACAATCCTGTGACGCCATTACGAATCAACCGCCAGTCGTGAAAGAGCCTGAAGGCGGACATGGGTAGATACTTGTATATCAAAACCATCTCAAAACTAATATTGTTCTTGTTAAAAAAAAGTCTGAAGAAATCCAGAATGGCCAGCACATGTTGCACATTCATTGCGTCTTACCAGCATGGATTATTGCTGTCTTCTTAGCTGTTTTGACTAATGAACTATACCAGAAAAAAATAATAAAATGTGTGTAAGTTAGTTGTGTGTAAGTTGTAGCTTAGTTACTTCAAAACAAGGCTATTTTAGTGTTGCAGCATTAAAATTGAGTTGAACTCTACATCTGCTTCAGAGTATGCCTACTTCCATACTACAGTAAATAGTATAGGAAAAAAATCTGTATATGTGAGCAAAGGTGTACGCCAGAATTCATAGTATTCATAAAACAGATGGTGGTGCTTGCGATTGGTGTGTGAATTATTCAATGACTGTAGGTGACTATTTTATACTGTTCTATCAAATACTATGACTTTACAACAACAGTTCTTCAGTGAACAAAATTTATATATTTTATTAATTCATTTATTAAATGCACATTAGGAATTTTTGCCACTAGAGGGCATGTATTTACAACAAACAAAGTCTTAGTGTGGAATCATGGGAATTATCATTTTGATTACATCCTAAAATCATGTTCATGGATAAGCTAAAGTATTCTAGACTTATAATCATGGTAGTATGAAGCAGAGTAAGGCTGAAAGGCATCAAAGCGAAATGAGAAAGCTAAAGCAATTGCTGATGAGAGATAAGCGTGACTATTTTTAAAAAACCTAATATATTTTAGGTGTCTGTCATAATGCTGATGTGTGCTGTCTAATAAATTGCACAACATATTAAAGCATCTTTAGTGGTTCTTTAAAACCAAACCAGAAATCTAGTGTCATTAGCCAACTAACCAGTAGCTTTTAGAGCATTTAACAGGCACTCTAAGAAAAAACAAATGTTTTGACCAATTTCTAAGCAAATTTAGATTTATTTTTTATTTTATTTTATTGATTAAATAAAGGGCAGCACAGTGGCGCAGTGGGTAGCGCTTTCGGTTCAAGCCTTGGCTGGGTCAGTTGGCATTTCTGTGTGGAGTTTGCATGTTCTCCCCGTGTTCACATGGGTTTCCTCCGGGTGCTCCTGTTTCCCCCACAGTCCAAAGACATGCACTAAAGGTGAATTGGGTAAGCTAAATTGTCCGTAGTGTATGTGTGTGAATGGGAGTGTATAGGTGTTTCCGAGCGATGGGTTACAGCTGGAAGGGCATCCGCTGCATAAAACATATGCTGGATAAGTTGGCGGTTTATTCCGCTGTGGCGACCCCAGATAAATAAAGGGAGTAAGCCGAAAAGAAAATGAATGATTAAATAAATAAATATGATTTAAATAAATATGATTTAAATAAATATTTATTTAAATAAATATGATAACCCATGCACAAAAGATAAACCAGATGATTACAATGCCTGTTAAAGGCTAAGATCAAACAGTATGAATGACTAGTGCAACACCTACACTGGTAAAACAATAGTGTTATTATGATCCACAAACTAGTACTAATCCGTCTGGAAATTCTTTCTGGTCTAAGCTGTTATCTTCAGAAGGGTCTTATTAGGTTGGGGACTGTGTTCGATCAGGCAAACCTTTGTAAAATAATTGATGGCGCAACATTTGAAAAAGTTTGGCTGTTGTAAAATTGTTGCTCTTTCTATATTTGCCAAGTGGCTGTTTTCCTGATTTTTATTGCCTTGGGAGCCTAGCAAAAAAAACAGTCTTGGTCTCCCTTAGATTTTTAATTGAAACCATTGCGGGACCAATATTGGTTTTGCAATGGAGGTTGATCTGCAGGAACGCTCTTCTGTGGCGCTTGAAGACAGATGGTGTTGTTTGTTCCACGCCAGTCTCTCTCTCTCCGGTTCACAGGAACACGACCGTGGAATTTTGCCAGGAACTTGATTAGCTTTCTGGAGTGAGCGGAACAAATCACCCACAAATTTATGTACAGCCTTCATCTCTTCATCACGTTACGGCACGCTTTTTTCCCCCTCTCCACCTCGCAGCTTACGTCGCATCTCTTTCCACCACTCTCACGTCTGTTTTAAACACTTCATCATCTCCTACAGACATTTCTGCTTTCTCAAGGAGAGGGCGTTACATAGTGAGCGTTTTGGAGATTAGTGTGCGCTCATAATTGATATAAACCATTTGGCATGCCATCTCTTCTTATTCTCAACATATGGTTGTAATATGTAGATGCTGATAGGCAGAAGGCAGAAGAAATCCAGTGAAATATTCATGTAGGGTTCTAGGTGGAGGACAGATGTTAATCTGAGGCATTAGGAAGACACAGGTGTGATGGAAACAGCGCAAATGGTACCTTCTTTGACCCGAGGTGTAAATGTAGGTACCATTACAAAACCAGTGCAGCAGTGAGGTGTAAAATTTCATAACCCAATTTTTCAGCCCCTTGGATCAACAGATGCCAGATGTCAGACTCTCTCGGTAGAAGCTGATAAAACATTTTGGTTTGGCTGGATGATGTGATATTTAGTTGGGCTGTGTAAGACTCAGCAGCTCCGTAGGACATTTCTGAATCTGTCAGGTTACCTCACAGGGTCTTTGGGAGTTCCTGTGGGCCTGAACACAGACTCCAATGGAGTCAGACTCCAGAGAGCGGAGCACGAACATTAGCTCATATCTCTGAGCAAACCCAGGACTAAGCTCCAGTCTGGACCTGTTTACTGACAGATAAGGCATAAACAGGAAGATTTATGCAGGGCTAAGTTGGGTGAAATGTTCCAGACGTGTCTTGTGAGTGTGAGATGAGCAGGAGTAAGAAGTAATGACACTCAAGACACTGAGGGAAATGCCATTCTTCTCTATTTAGACACTTTGCAGTGGATAGAAAATGTATTTATGATTTTTTTCTTTTCACATCTTTATTGGACAGATACAGTGGAAAGCTGAGCAGTATTAGTCAACATGTTGTATTCACTAATAATTGCATACAAATGTTCTTACTTGTTGTACAGAAAAGGTTCTCACGGTAATATTTCTCCAGGAACAGGTGTCTGAATGTATAAAGTGTTTTTTATTGTTGTAATTTTTATATATTTGGATTACTGAATGAGGAACTGGGTTAATACAGTTTGCAATAAAATAATAGACAACCAAACATCTCAATTTAAGGACCTTTACTTTGTTTTTAAAAGATCTAAAGAGTGGATATATTAAAGAGTGGAAAATATATTGTGCATATTGTATATATTTGTAAATGGAACAAACCAATAGGAATAACAAATGTGAATGTGAAAATTGTATTTTTTACATTACATTTTTCATAGAATGCAAAATTATTCATTATACTTTGCATAAGGAGAATGCTCTGAACTTCTGGTTGGGAGGTTGATGCATATAAAGATAGCTTTGAAACAATAGTTTTTTTTTTTTTTTTTATCCATTTTACTTGCTTTTAGCGTCTTTGAACTAAGGCTGCTGTTGATCAGTGCCACCTCCTGAATTGATTATTTGAGAAAAAATGCGATATTATGGGACAAAACATGTACTGTGAGCCACTGTCTTTTACCTTCATCGACAGATGGTATCTTGTGCCATTTAAATGGAGCATCGTCATCGCTAAAGCTAAATATATAACCAACTCAAACAAATAATTCACCAAAATGTTTGACACAAACACGTACCACCCCACTTTACTAACACATTAATTGAAAGAGTGGCACAAAGTGAAAATAAAGGAGTAAAGTGGCATTTTGAAATTACAGAATATACAAAATACACAATAACTAATTAAATGAAACATAAACCGCTCCCAACTAATAGAATCAACATGCAAATCTGCCAGCGTATCAGTAACATACTTTTATTGGTAATTTTTGAAAATGGCATGGCTTACATACCTAATTAGTTGCATGCCAGTGATATAATTTGCTCTTCACAATGCAGTGATGTATTGCTTGTGATTTGTGTGTCCACTTAAAGAGCCCGCTGAGCACAGTACAACAGGTTGGGAACATTGACACTGTATTTCAACATCTTATCTGATGGCAGACACTGAATTAGGAGGATGTTTTTCCCTTTCACTTGAACCGCGTCTGACAGGAGCATACCATCTTTAACACACATCTTTCAAAATCAAAGTTGTGCCTCACAAATCAATCCATAACCCACTCAAAACAGTGTTGCCACCCACTTTTCGAACCATCATGACAATTCTATATAGAAGTTTGAAGCATCCTACCAGAAGTCTTTTATTGTATCATTAAGAAAAAGGTCTATACATTATATGACATTTGAATAAATAAGCTTTCCATTGATGTATACTTTGTTAGGATATGACAATATTTGGAAGAGAAAATCTGGAATCTTAGACATAATTACTGAAATACCGAGAAAATTACCTCTAAGATTATCCAGGTTGATATGCAACGTGTGTGCGTGTGTGTGCGCGCGCGTGCGTGCATGCGTGCGTGTGTGTGTGTGTGTGTGTGTGTGTGTGTGTGTGTGTGTGTGTGTGATTTCATAATTTCATATTTATAGAGCAATTAAAATGTATTTTTTTTTTAATGAACGTTTTCAGTCTTAGGTAACTGCCTCCCACTGAGAGATTCAGCTTTTTACACACACCACTAATTATGCTCAATAAAGGTGAGCTGGAGCTTTAAGCAGACGACTAACCTCATTTTACCGACACTCACCACATCAGTCACAATACACACCATTAAAGAGGAACCTTTTAATCTCTCAAACTCTCTGTTTCATTTCCATTTCTAGAAGCCTACAGTATATCGCTAAAAACTCACTGTCTGACCTGCATTCTTATTTACCGTTTAACTCTAAAAGGTGTATCATTTAAGTTTCTAAAGCATGTATCAAGTATCAAACTAAATAATAAAGGGTCGTGGATCTCCACAAACTCTACAGTCAATGGAAATCAATCATTTGGGACTGAAATCACGCTCATGGATGTGGTGTAGTAATGAATAGGTTTTTTAATGTAGGATGAACTGTTATAGGGTGAGCTTTGATGACAGTCGTATAATTTGTACTTTTGATGTTGATACTAAAAGTTATACTCATGTTGTACAATATGCCATAATCTTTTAAAAACATGTCTGTCCATTGAGTTTGATGGGTTTGGAAGGGATGAAGAGGGTTTGGGGTTGGGGGGGGGTTGGACGTCTGGCTGAACTCCAGAGTGGGTTTATTGCTTTCATATTCCCTTTTGGAATTCTTGAGGTTTGAAACTCTTCCCAAAGCCTGGAGCTAATTTAGTTTTAGGCTTTTCCTTTTAATTCCTTGAGACTAATTACAGCCCAATTCCTACAATTAAATCGATAAACTCCTCTGTGCTCAGCTAGGCTTGCCAACAGAGCTTCTCTTCTCTTCTCTTCTCTTCTCTTCTCTTCTCTTCTCTTCTCTTCTCTTCTCTTCTCTTCTCTTCTCTTCTCTTCTCTTCTCTTCTC
>CAIGQV010019356.1:23918207-23943936 GCA_903798115.1 Danio jaintianensis | reverse complement strand
ATATATATATAGATATATATATATATAGATATAGATATATATATATTTGTTAAAGGCTCCATCTTTAATTCACGGTGACCATTAAAAATTTAAAATAAAATTAATGCAATAAAGCAATTAATTAAAAGCTGCGAACAAAACTTAAACATTAAAAGATACATTTTATTTGTTATACAACAATACAGCAGTTTTTGGAAACACTGCATACTGCTTGACATAAAGTATTTGATCCTCTTAAAGTCTGACTTTGATGGTCTGCATTGCTTCTGCACGTGTGAAAGTGTATACATATGTTGTCTATAAGGATAATCTCAGCCGTGTGCCGTCCATTCCAGAAAGCTCCTGCCCGTCTCCTCTGATGCACAGCAGTGTGTTATATAAACAGAGGAAAGCAGACACCTTATTTTGTAAGAAGACCATGTGTGAAAATATGGGGCACACATTTGAAGAGGCTTTCAGAAGACCATCAGGATAGAATGTTAAAGTTGTGTTTTGGCAGAGATTGCGTGGATGATTTCGTTTTGGAAAGGCATGTTGTGATCCGCTTTTTCCTTTCCTCTCGAAATCTGTAGTTTTGCCCTTAAATTTTATTACCTCAGACTTTCTGCCTGTAAAACGGGATGTGCATATCAGTGCTTTGAGTTTTATTGGCCCGTCTTCATCAACAGAGGGATCTTTGTCTATCAAACTGTTAAGGGGAAAAACACAAGTTCACAATAATGGTTTGTATTGTACGTTTTGGTGGCTCTGACTTCAAAAAGAAAAAAAGCTAAATCGTATGTGTATTTCATTTGAAACTTGGATTATAAATACTGAAACGATTATATAGATGTTTAGTTATTGAAAACCAAAATCATTCATTTGACACAATGTGGTCAAAAACAGATGAAACTAACAGAGGCTAAACGTTTTATTTTGTTGTTTTTGTAGGTTGCAGAGGGATCTGAAGTGCATTTTGAGGCAGGGAATTTCTCAGAGTCGTGTGAAGTGAAGGTGGAAACTCTTCCTCATGGCAATGAGCATCTGCTAAACTGGGCTCATTACCGCTACCGTGCAGTTACATCTTTCAGTGAGCTCAGGATGGCCCATGACATCTACATCAAGGTTGGAGAAGGTATGTATTTCTGAGTCCAGTTTCTTTTTGTTTTGTTTTATGCATGTGTTCCTCAAAACTATTATTTATTCATTCATTCATTCATTCATTTTCTTTTCGGCTTAATCTCTTTATTAATCAGGGGTCACCACACCGCCAACTTATCCAGCACTTGTTTTACGCAGCGGATGCCCTTCCAGCTGCAACCCATCACTGGGAAACACCCATACACTCCCATTCACACACATACACTACGGACAATTTAGCCTACCCAATTCACCTATAGCGCATGTCTTTGGACTTGTGGGGGAAACCGTAGCACCCAGAGGAAACCCACGCGAACACAGGGAGAACAAGCAAACTCCACACAGAAATGCCAATTAACCCAGCCGAGGCTCGAACCAGCGACGTTCTTGTTGTGAGGCGACATCGCTACCCACTGCGCCACTGCGCCGCCCTATTTATTTAATTATTTATTTATTTGTTTATGAAATAAAAACACAGAAATGAAAACATTATGAAAACAATTTGGGGTTTTCATTAGTTGTCATCAAAATCATCAAAATGAAAAGAAATAAACACTTTAAATATATCAGTCTGTGTGGAATGAATGTATACATTATACAAGTTTCACTTATTGAATGGAATTAGTGAATAAATCAACTCTTTGAAGATATTCTAATTATATGACCAGCACCTGTTATATAAAATATATTATAAACGTTAAAACATATTATTGTAATTTATCTAATGAATAATGAATATTTGTTGAGCAATAGATTCCATAAAAAAACGAATATTTTGCAGAGTAAAGACGTTGTTTTTAAGGGTAATGTTAGAAAATGATTATAAATGTTATTTTTGTTGCCAACCCGCATTTTCAGCTGCCTCTGAACTTCAATTATAGCCTTCCCATGCAAATTCACTCTCAAAGAAGCCTATTGACTGTGTTTAGTAACTGGACCCATGGGTAATAAAGCGAAGCCACCTCATTCTGATTTCCACAGGGCAACATTCACTTTCATTTAAAAACATGCCAAAATCTGCGAACTCTTTAAATGGCAGATTTTCTTCCTGTCTCTCATTTGTAATCAGTTGATTTGCTTACAGTATGTGTCAGTCTCGTAATCAGCAGAGAGTTGGAGAATTGATGGAAAGGCAGAGTAAACATACGGGACGAGTTTCAGACGGAAGCTCTGACTGCCAGCTTGTGCATACGGGCCTTTAGCCAAACCTGAAGCTTTTCACAACAGTCCTTTTAAAAACAGTAGAATGGTAGAGAATAGCACACCAAAAAGAAAAAGAGATGGTTTGGCTACGAGGGAATATAGAAAAAAGCACACAAAATAAAGCCAAAAACAGAAAGTTCAAATATAAAGCATTACCACAAAGCCTTGTAAGATTTTGCTAAAGAAAGTATCCTAACCATCTGCTCACAGGGGAGACAAATGGCTTATTCTCAAAGGGATCTGACTTAAAACCAACTGTTGGACTTTGATTTGATGTATTTAAATAGAGTTTGTTGTTCGAGGGTTTGAAATATGCACTATTAGTAGAGCAATCTGCAAAAAATTGCTTAAAGAAAGGACACATTGTGCTGTTGGAATAATGTGCCTCAAGAAAATATTGGCAACAGCATAAAACCGCTGCTGTGGGTCTGTGTTACCCAACAGTATATCCATGTGTGACAGCCTTTGTTGGTAATCATTATATCCGCACTCGACCATTGACATGATGCAAAATAATTATGATTTGTGAGACCACTTTCTTCCAATCATCAAAGGTCACATCTTGGACCCAGTTAATGCATTGTTGGCTGTTGTACACAGGCTTTTACATATAAGTCTGTGATGAACTGTGAGCTGGGACACCTTTCATTGCCCTGGTCACCATTTTTGTAACTGCTGGTGATTTGTTGCACATTTGGTTCTATCAAACCGGTGTGATCAGTCTTGACTGGTCCTTCGGTCACACCAGTGTAATTAGAACGTTCAGTGCATCCCGTGATCAAGTGCTAAACTCAAATCTGCGATGGTTCGTGCTGAGCCAGAGGAAGACACACAATGTGCTTGTCATAAATCACAATTTATCAGTGTTTTTAAACAAAATAACATTTATTTTAGATTTCAGACACCTAAATACACATAAGTATTAGTACAACTGGAAGGAGATGAAACAGAACCAAAATACTCTTTATTATAATAATAAAACAACAAAAAAACAACTCAAATACCCCATAAAGGAAATCCAGATAAACAAACCATAAAACTTGACTAGACAGTCTGGCTAGACAAGGCATACAAACGAGGGAAAGATGATGGATCAGCCCAAGACAGAGAACACTGGGGGGAAAAATAAGGAGCAAATCATGAGACAAACAGGTGAAATGAACAAACAAAAAATGGGATAGCCAGCTGAGTGGGACTAGACAATAGATAGAAGAGCTCATGGCACAAAGAGACAAAACCATAAGCCATGTAGTCACATCAAACTGGATGAGAACACGGCCAATGAGAATACTCATTAACACGCATTTTCACAAAACACAAAAGCCCATGGCTGTATTTAAACATAAGCCATGTGCTTCACACAATGTCAACACAACACAAAAGACATAAGAACAGAACAGAAGACACAAGTGGATGATAAATGAAAAAAACACCTACCATGCACTTACATATAAGGCATTGATGTTCAAATCTCGGTGCTAAACCAAAACCAAAATCAACTGTACCAACGGAGCAAGATCGAGCAGCATGCTGCAGACAAATGAGCATGCAAACCAAGCCTGCCCGATATCCCTGAGAGTCCCTATACCAAGAGTTGATCTCCGGTTATTGGTCAACATTAACAATTAAAAATACTGTAATAATGCAATCAAGTAATCAAAAAAAGGCATCAAAAATTTGGTTTATTCTCAAAAGGAAATGGTTCAAGAAGATTTGACTTGAAACCAACTGATGGACTTTGATATGATGTATCAGTCAGACAATGCTGCCACATTTAAATAGAGTTTGTTGTTTACTAGTCGAGGGCATGAAAGACAGAAAGCAGAACCAGACACTTGCAAATATGCACCATTAGCGGAGCAGGCTGCAAGAATTGTTTGAAGAAAGGACAGATCTGGCTGTGTGTTTCTTCCATCGTGTTTCCCCCGCTGAGTTCAAGGCCAAACCAGCAACACGTCTGACTTCAGCATCCATCAGCTGTCAGCTTGCCCAGTCAAACTGCTGGTGCTCATTTTTCAGTCTGTAAAAAAAGAACATGAGATTCCGGTACTAGAAGAAAGTAATGACTGTATCACTTCAAGTACACTTTCCAGTCTCTGAGATTGTTTTAGTAGAGCTGCAGGATTAAACGTTATGCGATCTTGATCCAAGCACAGACCTAATCTTAATTATAAATAAATAATTGTGATTTGTTTGCATATGTTTATAATAATGAATGGGAACGTGTCATTACAGTGCAGAATTTGAGAGACAGGAGCCTAAATCCCATCGATATTGCTAGGGTTGTTTTATCATATATACACTGATTTGCAATAAACTGTGAGTGCCACAAAAAAATGTCACAAATAAAGAAGAAAATTATATATGGAAATGTTTTCTTGTGACAGCTCATTAATACCCTGTCATTGATGGATTAGCTGGTTAATTTATTTGATCCGTTTATGGTAAAGATTAAAATGACCTAACTCTACAAATAGTACCCGATAAAAATTAAGGTCACACATTTTATTTTATATTACAATTTTCGCTATTAACAAACCACTAACTATGAATTTTAGCTCAATAAACTAATTGGCTGCTTATTAATAGTTATTAAGGTCATAGTTTTGTTGGGGTCATGCAGAATATACACTTTTTAAGTTCTAATAAACAGCCAATATCATAATAATAGGTTAATGGAACTAGTTGGTCCAAGAATTGGTAGTATTACCAAAAATAAAAAATCCTACTAGTAAACAAAGTCTTTATGAGTGAGTTGAGTCATTAATTTAAAACTAGATAAAAAAAAAAAAATATATATATATAACTTATACTATAATAAAACATTATACACATTAATACACATTATTACATTACATCGAATAAATCTAGTAAATTAGATGAGATTAGAATCATGGGAGATTGTGATCTATATTACAAACAAACAAACAAACAAACAAACAAACAAAAAAACAAACATACAGCTAAATACAATTGGCATTCTTAGTTTATCCAGAATCGTACACTCTTATGTTTCAATCAACCCTGTGAAACATTCATCGTTTGAGTTTGTGGTTGGGCAGTGTTTACCTCTACAGGAGAGTTCTGGCCTTCTTTCTCTATCTCAGGCCTTTGTAGCCCCACGTGAGAGCAGACATGCTACCAATCTGTTTGAGAACAGGCAATCCTCTTTCCCCCTGCACCTCATTGAGCCAGGAAGAGCCGAGAGTAAGAGATGCCAGCCTTTCATGATGACTTCACACTCATCACCCTTGTGCTTTGTCCAAAAGTGCAATGGCCAAATAAGGAAGCATCTGTCTTCTGTTTCTTAGGGGCAAAGAGAACAACCACCATCTCTTTTTGTGGAGGACCAAAGAAAACTATAGGATAGAGAGATTTTTTTTTCCAGGGACTAGTTAAACATTTTCTTTAACAAGGAACATAAGTACTGCCTTTTTGATTCAACGATTAGGGTTTTGTTTTCAAAACCATTTTAGGACATATTTATCAGTATTTTTAATAGTAGCTGATAACTGTGGCAAATTGGTTGATTTAAAAAAAAAAATACAAACAAATAAAACTTAGATGTGTATCTTCCTATTTAATTTATTTATTTATTATTATTTTTCTGTAAGTTTATCCACAAATATTATAACATCAATTAAATTTTATTACAAGATAATTAAAATTTACAAAACATTAAAAATTGTGGGGTATATTCTGCAAAAGAAATGAATAACAAAAATTTATTAAATTGATCTGTGACAGTGTTATTTTTCATTTCATTAATTTCTTCAAATGAATGAATTTTTTTATCCTAAAATAAAGAAGATAAAAAAGAAATAATAACGATATTTATGATAATAAGAAATGTTTCTGGAGCACCATATCAACATATTATAATTTATTCTGAAATATCATGAGACAGTCAAAGCTGGATTGAGTAATTCAGCTTTGCCATCACATGAATAAATATTTTAAGGTATTATAAAAACAGAATAATGTTAATTATATTATAGAATAATTATAATTTAAAATAATACAGTTTTTTTAATCAAGTAAATACATCTTGGGTGAGCATAAGAGGCTTCAGTCAAAATCATTCATTCAAAATACTTACCGCATTTTATAGTATGAATATACAACCTGTTTTGATATATTTATGTCTAATTAAAATAGTTTGACCACTGTTAAATAAAAGAAGAACAAAAAAACCCCCCATAAATTCCACTTCTATTCTCGTTTAAATATCGTGGTGTGCTACAAACAGTTAATCATTGCAAATATATTATGTTAAATGTCAAATATACAGACAGTACATGACTGTTGGAAATGTGTTGTATTTGTCAATCCAACGTTTCTGTGTTCCAAACATCCTCACCTTTGAATCTCACATTTGTTTCAGATCCTGTGTTCTCTGAGACCTGTAAAATCGATAACAAGTTTCTGTCTCTGAACTACCTGGCCAGCTACATCGAGCCTCAGCCATCCACAGGATGTGTTCTCTCAGGTCCTGATCATGAGCAGGAAGTTCACATCATTGAGCTCCAGGCCCCAAACTCCAGCAGGTGAGCAGAACACTATTATCCTCTTTATTATATATTAAAACCTACAAATTATTATTTCAACCAGGTAACCACCTTCAGATGTGTGCTACTGGTCTTGAGGGTTTTGACTGGTGTCTTCCACATAATAAAACATGACACACATTTTAAAAGAGTTTTGCTATAGATCTAAATGTTTTCTTTGGTTTCTACTAAAGGTTTCAAAATATAATCAGTTGTCCACAGTATTTGTTTGGCCTTTGTTTTTGTAATTAGGCTCAGAAAAAATAAATATTCTATCAATATTTTAAACATTCTATCCATTGGTCTGCATATCGGTTATCCATTCATTCATTTTCCTTCGGCTTAGTCCCTTATTTATCAGGGGTTGCCACAGCGGAATGAACCGCCAATGAACAACTATATACTCTCACATTCACACACACACTCATACACTACGGCCAATTTAGTTAATCCAATTCACCTATAGCTCATGTCTTTGGACTGTGGGGGAAACCGGAGCACCCAGTAGAAACCCATGCAAGCAAAGGGAGAACATGCAAACTCCACACAGGAATGCCAACTGGCCCAGCCGGGACTTGAACAAGCAACCTTCTTGCTGTGTTTCGGTTGTCAAATATAAATAATTATTGGGTATTGTTTATTGGCCAATATTTCCATAATGAAACATCTTTGTAATTATGCAGTTATCATCAGCTATTTGCCAAATTTTCATATCGGTGTTTCCCTATAAGTATAAAGAGTTATTAGCCAAATATATTTATAAAATGTCTATCGGTGCATCCTTATAAATAAAAATAGTTATTTGTTATTGGTATCATCCAAAACTTTCATTTTTTTAAAGTAAAATATATATATAAAAAATGAAACGTTTAGGAGATTTCACAATAATACTATTTTTCTAATATAATTTTACTGTATTATTGATCTGTCACAGCCTAAATTAAGTCATAAAAAAAAAATCACAATAACCAACCCCAAACATTAATAAATTTCACCAACCCAAAACCTTATAACGGAAGTTTATGTGATTTATTTTAGTGTTGAACACATGAAGTTCCTTTCCAGAGATCCATTTCAAATCGAGGAAGTTCAAACTACAGTATGTACAGTATAAATGTGTTGTTGAACAGGATATCTCAGCCCAAATGGGTTTGTTTAGTACACCAATTGATTGTGTGCGTGCATGTCTCTTTGTATTTGTCATTTTAGGTTGTCATTGTGTTTCCTTCAGTTCTGAAAAGTTTATTTGAAAATATAGGCAGAAATTATTGTATTGTTGATTTCGGAGAACTCTGCCTGGTAAAACTCTCTCGGCCTCCACCGGTATCACTCACTGTTGCCTAATAGTGACTCTAAAAAATGAAAAACAGATCTTAAGATATGCAAGCGTCATGACGGATCCAAGCACTGCATTATGTGGTCTGTTTCACATGTGTCCAGGATTGTTTTCTAGGAATCAATCCAGATTTTTAATCAATTGGCCAGACAAAGAATGCATGTTAAAACTGAAGTTTAATTTTTTCCAAGATACTTATGACCTTCTTTTCATTGCCTCTCTCTCTCTCTCTCTCTCTCTCTCTCTCTCTCTCTCTCTCTCTCTCTCTCTTTCTCTCTCTCTCGTTCTCACTCCGAGTAGTGCATTCCAGGTGGATGTGATTGTGGATTTAAGGCCTCTGGATGGTGACGTTCCACTTCATCGTGACATTGTGTTGCTTCTGAAATGTGATAAGTCGGTGAATTGGGTGATCAAATCTCACAGAGTCATTGGCAAACTGGACATTATGGTATGATTTATAAATTATTGAAATATATCTGCAAATAAAAAAAATCTTTTTTGTTAATTTATATTTTTTTAATGAATTTTAGAGCTTTTTTGCTCTTTTTTTTGCTATACTTAAAGTATATACTAACGGATTCATTTGAATTTATTTGTTTGTTGGTTTGTTGGCATGAGGTGATGAGGTGATTTACAATATACTGTTTTATTTTCTTTTTTTGCAGTAATTTTAAAACAAAAAAATGCAGAAAGCGAGACTGTTAATATAATAATAAATGCAGTTTATAATGCATGCACTGTAAAATAATATTTGTCAATTAACATTTTTGTATTTTGTGATTCACAAGTGTTTTTCATTTATTTGAGGCATTGATGAGGAATTTATTGAATTGCATTATGAATTGTGAATTGTTCTGTGCTCTGTCGACTTTTGATGTTGAAAATTCAACTCTACAGTATAACAAAGTGACTTTTATTGATAATTTAGTAGTTTGAAATAATATCATGTATAAGAAATAACATATTGAGAAATAATAACATATTAATAATAAATAATAATATATTGAGAAATAAGTTCATAAAAGTAACTTTTTTGAGGTTAAAAGTTTTTGAAGGAAAGATCAAGGTCCCATAATGTAATTCAAAAGCAGAAATAAACAGGGGACAAAAATAAAAACATAAATCACAAAATTCAAAAAACTGCAAATTTACGGATATGTTTTATAGTGTACAGCAGGGCTTCTCAAAGTCCGGACCGCGAGGGTATTCAATCCAGACACGACTCTATTTTGTATTGCAAGACCATGCGTAAAGGATTAAAATGGTGGATTTTTTTTATTGATAAATGCATAAACCTTGTAAATCAACAGTTTAGTTGCTTGTATTTTTGTTTAAAAAATACAGGGTTGAAATAAAATCGAAGGCAAAATATTCAAAGTTTTCCTGCATGACTCTGTTGTCATGACATCCAGTGATCATACGAGGCTTCACGTGGTCGAGCGGGCTTGTCGCGCATGCGTGGGCACCTGCTTTAACGCACCGCAGCGATCATTTGAATGGATGAAGATGTCAGTCTTACGGAAAAGTTAAACTTGATGAAGAGAATCGACAGTTCAGAGTTGAATGGGCAGATAAGTATGCGTTTATTTTGCCACAAGCCAACACAAAGCCACTCTGCTTGATTTATAAGAAGTGAAAATGTGAAACGCCACTATGAAACGAAACATGGACATTTTGAACGGCAGTATCCACAAAATACAGATATAAGGACCGCAAAACTACAACACCTAAAGTTTTCATTACACACCTTTTGTATTTTTCACTGTTTTTGGAGAGAGGTCTGAATGCAGACCTGGTGCAGTTGGCCTGCATGCAATGCTTTTTAATGCCCACCCCTACCCCTCACAGTGACGTCACTAGCTCCATTGAGTGCATTGTGTCTGACATTGCATCTCTGAGATATGCAATCTCAGCTTGCATCATTATGGCTGCATCCAGATACTATTGGGCCTACCTTTTGTTGTGTTTTGTACAAAACTGCACTTATATTATTGGTTTTGCCACATTTGCATTGTATTTAATGTGTTTTGAATGCAAATGCCACTTTATTTAAAGATAAATAAATAGTGTTGACTTGTGATGCATGTTATGGATGTTTATTAAAAACAAGTTATGTAATATCAATTGTTCCGGACCTTTGACCTTAATAAAAATTTAGATTTGAACCTTTTAATGTAGACATTGAAAAGCCCTGGTGTACACTATTGTTCAAAGTCTTGCATAAGCAATATTGTTCATTCATTCATTCATTCATTTGAAAGCACATTTTCACCAAGTCAATATTTATTCATATGTTGTCAATGGAACACTTTAAAAATAATGTAGAAAAAATCCGCCAGTATTCCATTCATCATCATCTCATGATCTGTCAGAAAAATGTCAAATTACATTTAAAAAAACACATTTTGTCTTCACTTAATTTCATTTAATAAAAAAAATATATAAAAATGTAATTTAATAAAAAAAAATTCTGTTTTTTTATTAATTTTATTTATTTACAGTTGGTAATGAAATAATATTAAAAGAATGAGAAAATGATGTGCTCTTCTGGCCTGTCATGAGACAGAAGAGATATAACAGAAGGAGGAGTGAAGTGAGTTTTTCTTCAGTCAGAGCCGCTGGAGTGTTTTTATTGTAGCATTGGCCTGGCACTTCACAATATGAATTATGAGAGCGTCTGGCTGCTGGTTTCAGACAGCACAGCACAACACACACACGCACACACCACTGAAATTGTCACTGCACTGCACAGCTCCTGGAGAGAGACTTACTTATGCTCCATGGAATTTAGAGCTAAATATTTGTGCATTTTTACATGCTGCCTATTAGAAAAAAAAAGAACTCTGTTGTAAGTCACACTATTTTGAAGAGTTCTAAGGTGTTTATATGATAATTTATGGGAGTTTTTTTCTGAGCCAGTGAAAACTAATGCAGTACAAATGCAATGTGATTTTATTTATTTATAAATTAATTTCTTACTGCACACACAAAGACAGACGTCACAAGAGTGCAGTAGAAAACATTTTATTTTAAATAAAAATAATATAATACCAAAAAAGAAAGAAAAATAAATAAATAAATGAATAGATATGTAATTTAAACAAAATTAAATACAAATACTTCACATATGTTGACATGTTTTCAGTATTTTCCCCATTTGTTTTTTTTTCTTTCTTTCTTTCTTTCATTTTTTTTATTTAGTAAGAACTCATGCATACAGTCTGTGCAGTTAAATGTTTTATATATAATTTATAATTTTATTACTGTATTTAAATGCTGCTGTTAAATAGACCCACTGATTTAGCTGTCTATATATTCAAGTAAATATAGAAAAAATAATGTTCTTTTTTAAAAAAAATAAAAAAATAAGAACTGGATATGATTAGTAAAATACAACTGTTATGTCTCAATACCAATTTCTAAAATTCAAGTCATTCACAAATCACAATAAATTACTTACAGCATTTGTAAATTACATAAAAATTTATCTATTCAGGGTGAGTTTTAAGTTGGCTTGTCCATTTTAAATATGAACAAAGTGCTATAAATAAATAAATAAATAAATAAATAAATAAATAAATAAATAAAACTAATAAAGAAAGAAAGAGACTGTTGATCTAATGTCCAAATGTGCAAGTAAAACTATTTTGAGTACAGTGTTCTTGTTTTATACTATGGTGTTCTATCATTGGCAGCCAAAGAGTCATAAAGCTCATGATAGAATTTTAATGTGAAAGTCTTAAGTGTGTGAATGTAAAAGATTATAATGCGTCTGTCTCCATGAATGTGTTTGATTGTACATGACTGTGTCTGAGTGAGTCAGTTACAGTGCTTTAGTGCGTAGGAGAATGCAAGTTATGCATGTGATACGATCCACAGCCTTGTAAAATCAAAGCCCTGCTACTGTTGGCAGATTGGCTTAAGCTGGTTGTCCAGCCTGGTGAGGCATTTATGAGAAACAGAGCTGAGAACGAGGGCCATCTGCTCTTTACACCCAGCAGAGAATGAACAGAAGCTCATTTATACTTCCTAAATTAACTGACAAGATTAAACTGATTGTCTATTTTTCTTGTCAAATGTCATCGACAATAGCCCCATATCTTACTTTTTTACAAATGAGGTAAACAAATTAAATAATTGTATTATAGTTCATACTGACCATTTTGTATATTATAAAATTTTATAAAACATTGTTATAAAAATAGTGTAGCATTTTCATTGTATACACACAGCTATGGGGAAATTGTATTGATTTACTGAATTTATTATGTGTGGGTAAAAATAATAATATGTTTTATTCTGTAGATTAATATATATATATATATATATATATATATATATATATATATATATAATTATTTTTTTATATAGAAATATAGTAATATAGAAAAAAGATTCTTTTTTCAGAAAGTATAATAATAATAATAATAATAATAAAAACTTGGCACTTTTGTTATTTTAGATTTTTTATAAATGATACCGTTTTAATTTAACATTTGGAATAAATGTCATTACAGTTTACAAAATACAACAAATGTTTTTACAAAAGTTTTTACTCATTGCAGTACTCATTTTGGTTGTTTTACTTGATACATTAAATAATCACACAATTGAAAATCATAAACTGAGAGAAACAGAGAATTTCTTTTGTGTGTGTGTGTGTGTGTGTGTGTGTGTGTGTGTGTGTGTGTGTGTATGTGAAAGAGAACTCTCTGTAAATCTATTCCTCTCATAAAACCTTTTCAAACACATCATGTTTGTATTCCTTTTTGGTTTAGGTGACTTCATGTGAGCAATATACCACATTAAAAACAATTATGAATGACATCTGACTGTAAATGACCTCTGAAAAGGTTAACATTGTTGGGTATTTAAGTGTGTTTTCCCTTCAATGAGGGTCCGCTCTTGGAGTTTGATTTAAAGCATACATTATTTTTTTATAAATTTTTTGGCTAACTTTGCTTTACTTTGCTTTTTTTTTTATTTGAAGTTTGGCGAGTGGTCATTTTGGGTCATAAAATAAGGTATTTGACCAGAATATGTTGTCAGAGAAAACATGAGAAACAATGGCTTATGTTAAAAGAGTTGTGAAACCAAGTTGAATAATTTTATTTCTTTTTTACTTTGTGCATATGAAGTGAACATGTTGTCTTGTTCTTCTCAGACATCAGATACGGTCAGTCTGAGTGAAGACACAGAGAGGCTGATGCAGGTGTCAAAGGCGGTCAAACAGAAACTGCCTACGGGGTCTCAGGCTCTCATCCAGTGGGCAGAAGAGAACGGTTTCAATCCTGTCACTTCATACACCAATACTCCTGTTGCCAATCACTTCAATCTGCGTGTCAGAGAACAAGGCAAGTAAAATATTTGAACTATATTATTGTAATTATTATTAATTACGATATACTCAAAAAATTACTATTGCTGCTTGTTCAAACTACTTATTTAAAATTAGTTTAAAAAAACACAATTCTTAAGTTTTATGGGGGACAATTTAATTGTTTTAAGTTCAATCCACTTAAAATTGTAAAAACAATTAAGTTACCTTAATTGATTTGTGTTAGGACAACATGAAGGAATTGTGTCGAACCCATCATTTTTTACAGTGTACACTTATAAAATATAAATAAGGTTAATATATAAAATATAAATAAGTGTATAAAATATAAATAAGGTTGAATAGCTGAATACACTGTAATCTAATAATACACACACTAACGTTCCTCCAAATAGGATTAATTTAATGAAGTAAATTTGTGTACGATTTACGATTTAATTTGATTCTTTTATTGTTATTACTGCAGTTCACGTTTACAATAGTGCTATTTGTGTTTTGTAAAGTCCTTCCAAAAATTGAAATTCTGGAACATTTACTCACCCCACATTTTGTTCACTTCCTTTGTCAAAATGAAGATAATTTAATGGTGAATAACAAATGGTTTCTGTTGACTGAAAAATAGAAAGAATATAATATAAAAATAAAACATAGTAATATAAAAAGGCACGATGGCAGATTTTTTTAAGATGGACTATTTATTGCTGATATTCCTTGCTAATCCTGTACTGAAAAAAAAGACAATACATTTATTTTTAAGACTTTTTTATTAGGTTTAAACATTTTAGGGAAACCGAAACCCCAAAATACTTTTTATTATTACTTTTGCACGACTTTTATAATATATATATTTTTTTAATTATTCATAACCACATTTTTTGACAGTAACATTTTATTGACAGTGAATCAGTCGAACAGTGTCATTTTAACAGCGTTGCCAAGTCAGCACATTAGTGCCAACTGCAAGCAGCAGGAACAAGTACACCACCTGACAAACGTCTTGTCGTCGATCCCAGTTGTAAGAGCAACAAATAATTACTTGACTTCTAGTTGATCATTTTGGAAAAATGGCAGAAGGTAGATTTTTCCGATGAATCATCTGTTGAACTGCATCCCAATCATCACAAATACTGCAAAAGACCTATTGGAACCCGCAAAACCCAAGATTCTCACAAAAATCTGTCAAGTTTGGTTAAGGAAAAATCATGGTTTGGCATTACATTCAGTATCTGGGCATGCCAGAGATCTGCAGAGTGGATGGCAACATCAACAGCCTGAGGTATCAAGACATTTGTGCTGCCCATTACATTACAAACCACAGTCATATTTTATTTTGGTAAAATAAGCATAATCTAGAGGTCTTTGCCTTTCATATAAGCCCTTTCTGATAACAAATGATCAACTAGAAGTCAAGTTATTATTTGTTAAACCTGGATAGGCGACAAGACTTTAGTCAGGTTGTGTATACTGCATAGAAAGCCATTGAAATGAATGGCTTGTGTTTAAGGTTATAGATACAATATCAGTACTAAAACGAACAGGCCTTTAGGCAAGTCATATGAAAACTGTGCATAAAAACATTTTGGTGCAAACAAAATATAAAATAAGGACATGTTCAGTATTGACAAATGAAAAACCATTGTTTGCCTTTAGCAGGCAACATTTTTGGTACCATCTTTTACCCTTTCAAAAATGAAATAATATTTCTGAAATAAGTAGAACTGACATTTTTTCCTGCCTCATCTAAAAACGTATGTTCAACTGCTTTCAGTTTCAGATACAGGTGTCATGGATGAGAGAATGTTGCCACCATTTTCCATTCTCCGCAATATCAATCCACTTCCGAAGCCCAGCGCCCGGGATGCTCCTCCATGGAATGGTTTTCCTTTCCCCTTACTGCCACCCATGGATCAGGACCAGTCATTCCCTCCTTTTATGCCCTCTCACGAGGAGAGTGTTTATTTGGCTGGGGGTCCAGAGGAGCACCAGGGGTCTGCAGATGTAGGATTCAATGTGCAGTGTGAGAAGAACAAAATGGTAGTCAGCATTGATAAGGAAACTCTACAGGTAGGAAACCCAAGTCACAAGTACTCTAGGTTTTGTACACCTAGTTATTGGGATATAAGAATGAGTTTAACTAAAGTTAGTGGGACTAACTTAACATGTTTTCAGTAGCTCTTACATTTATGCCTGTTATGCTAACCAAGGCTGCATTAATTTGATCAAAAATACAGTACAAAACAATAATATACTGGAATTTCATTACAGTTTTAAATACTTGCTTTTTGTTTTATTACATTTTTTAGGTTTATTCCTGTGGCGTCAAAGCTATATTTTCTGCAGTCATTACTCCACCATTCATATGCATGTCAGCTGTGTGCTGGTTTGATACATAAATAAAATTTGTAACTGCTTTCATCATATCAATGTTTACAAAAGCTGCTTAATTGTTTGGAAACTACTAGTTTTATTCAATTATGGTGTGTTCACATCAAATGCTAAGATAAAACAAATCATGTCACTTGCTCTAGATTACTCACGGAATGTTTTTCGTCTCATGTTATCTTTCAGCTCGAGTTGAATTGTTTGAACTTCCGTGGAAGATGTGATTGAGGCAAATACTGCATGTTCAATGTAAAATTAACACTTCCCAGTGGAAATTCGTCTTTATTTGCATGTTTGCATTAATTTTTTTTTATTGACTTGGCATTGGATTTGAACCTTGCATTCGATGAAAATGAAGTTCAAAAACATTGATTTAAAATCTGATCTGTTTTGAATCAGAAGAGGTACATAAACTATTTATTGCAAAAGACAAGCAGAGGCCTCATTTTGTCTTTGGTCATTTTTCACCTGTGTATGAACTACTTAGTCAAAACTGCTTTTTGTAAAATTATCTATAAAGTTATTTAAGTGTTAAAAAGAACAAAATATGTTTTTTAACCATATCTCACAGTTTTGTGACTGAATTCTGTTGATAAAAAGGCTATCAGTTTAAAAGTAACTTCCCTAACTCTGGTAAGAACAAAAAAAAGTTGCTAAAAAGTGGCTCACGAGAGACACTTTGTTTTTCCTCAAGCTGATGCAGTGTGAATATCTTTCCCAGAATATGTGTGCCATATGCACTGATGTCAAAAGCCAGAAGTGTTGTAATAGACCACTTCAAAGAGGAAAATAAAACCCATATTCTACAGTTTAAAAAAAATGTAGCAGATTTAGACCACACGTTTTGTTTGTCACTGTCAGAACTTGAAACACACAGTGGATCTCGGATTTCAACATCAATATCTCGATGAGCGATAGCTTTTATTTAACATGTTATCAAAGGTCAAGATTTTCCCTGCAATTGAATTCATGTTTTCCCAATGTCCTCATAGGCCAATGGGTTTGGAAAACCCAATATCACTCTTCAGGACTCCCAATGCAAAGCAACCTCAAACACCACCCATTATATACTGGAGACGCCCCTGTCTGGCTGCCAAACCACCAAAATCCCCTCGCACCCCAGCCCAGTGGTCCTCTACATCAATGCAGTGAGTATTAAAGCCAATATTCAATCAATATAATCAGCCTGTGAAATCTAGTCCTTGCTTGCTTTGCTTTTGTCCAATGTGTGTGAGTGTCCAGGGTCATTATGGGAGCGATGTCCCCTCCAACATGTTTTCTATGTTTCATCTTTCCCTCATATATAAGTGTTGTTGTTGTTTTTTAACTGCAGGGAGGATTCACTTCCACAGTGATCTTCTGCGATAATTTGTAGCGGAAATTCCTAACAACACTTTTAGCCTTAAACCCATTATAAAAACCGGGCGACCTCCCAAATATTTATCCTTTACTCTGAACCCTAAACCTCAAGGGCAATTAAAGCGATGTGACCCATTTGGTCAGAGTACAATATTGGCTCGCAGACAGAGATCCAGAGAGCATCAAAGGAGGCTGTTGTCGTTACAGTGACAATCCTGTAACAAATTGTCTAGTCTTGTGTGAATTGACTTCACCATTTAATCTGTTCACAGGCCTCTTTCACCTCTGAACCCACAAACTGTCCTGAGCTCAGATAGGGAGGTGATTCTCATATTATAAAGTGAATGGGTTGCTGTTTTTCTTTTTTTTCTGATGAGAAAAAGATGAGTTTTTGTTTTTTTTCATCAACCTTTGGGAGTCACATTGCTGAAATTGTGCATTCCCATGTATTAAATCCAGCTTTCTCATCTGTCTCAGCAGACCTCTGGAAAAATATACAGCTTGATTATGTCTGATTGTATCTTCACTAAGCCCCAGAGTGAAGCAATGTCATTGCAAAGGAATATTTAGTAGAAGATATTGTGTGATTGTTAGGAATTGTTGGAGTTACCCTGCCTTTTTACTGATGTAAATGAAGAGTGTCTTTGATTGACAGATTGTTATTAGCCAATCAGATCTGAAAGATGGAAGTGGATGGCCAGTTGATGATGAAGATATGGAGCTTGGAGAAGTTTTATTACCTGGAGATGCATCACCAGAGCTGACAGAAAGACTTTTACCAGTAAACGGACACCATGCAACTATTTTGGTATTAAAACTGTGATATTTATATTAAAAAATTGTATTTTTTTTACACCTTTTTGCTCTCACTTTATAGTGACCATGCTACCAAGTTAAGAAAGCACCATAAAATTATTTAGAAGTCATTCAGTAAATTTTTGTCTAAAAATATTTGGTAAATAACACAATTCATTCTATTTCAAGGAATGAAGTAGAAATACAACAATTACTTAGAGAAAAGCATAAAAATAAAAATAAAATAGAATAATATAAAACAATAATACAAATAATAATAATAATAATAATAATAAAATGCACATTATAATAACAGTTTCTCTTAAATTATAGTTTAGATTCATCGCCTACATTGAAGATGCATGTTCATATTTTCAACTTTTCTGATTTCAGTTCAACTGCACCTACCGCAAGAGCCAGGACCTTCCAGTTGACACTGATGCTGGATCTGATGATTTTCTTGTAGACTCTACAGCCAATGTTACCTTCAACATGGAGCTATATAACAACCCCTTCCAGTTCCCCAACAACCAGCCGTTCTTTACAGTAACTGAGAACAGACCTGTCTTTGTGGAGGTAAGCATATGCATATACTACAACATTCTGATTGCAATCTATGGATTGTTTATCTAAAGTATCAAACACAAAACACTATAAAAAGTGCTTTAGAGCTGAAAACCTACATGTGCACTAGCATTTAAATGTTTGGCATTGTAAGGTGTTTAGATTTTTTTCTTCTTTGAAGTCACCATGGTTGCATTTATTTAATAAAAAGTGTGTTAAAATAACATTTACATTCTACATTTGATTAGTATTTTATACTGTAATATATGTTAATATATGTTACTGGGATGCAAAGACGCCAAATGAACAGTGGAGCAGTGATCCTAAAATTTACATTAAAAAACACATTGTTATTTCAGTCCTCTTATAAACAATTTTATATATTGAAATGTTTTTGAAAAGTGTGATACTTTTAATCTCAAAATTCTTGGAACATAATGCTTTAACATAATTTATTTGCAACAATGTAAAGTCATCAATTTTTAATTTAATGCATCTTGAATACTATAGAATTAATTTCTTAAAATCAAACCATGCAGAAACCGTGTTGCATATGTTCTGTATGTGCATCATGATGGAAAAGATCCCTTTGGAGTCCAATAAAACCATTTCCAGTCCTATAACCACATTAGAACTCAAATTTAATAATTAAATGAGAAACCATATACACAAATATAGACACTGCCTAAAGCTATTGAAATACAAGTTCTGCTTTTACTCTTTAACCATAACGTGTGCTTCTCATTGTGGAAGGATTCATGTTTCCAATACCAAAAGTGCCTGGTTTCTGCATGTCTGATCAGACGTTGTCCTGAGTATGTGAGATTTTACAGCTGCAGAAATGCACACATTTATAGATGTCTCTCGCTGTCTATTGCTGTCTGTGAAAGATATCTGCAGTCTGCTTTGTGTGTACATTTTGTCTCGACTGCTTGCCTGCCATGTTGATATTAATCAGTGGGGTTTTAAGGGGGGCTAAGCAGACAATATTTGATCTCAGGTCCCCACTTTATGTGCAGGCTTAGAGTCAAAAATTATTTTGTACTCAACTTAGGGTTTAGATTGTATTGTATATGAAAATATCAATATGCAAATTGTGTGCATATTCATGTTTTTACTTGCTTTAAGGTGCCATAGAACGAACATCTGTATAAACTAGGTATAGCCAGATAAGAAATGACATACCACGAGCATCAAACACCATTGTTTCGTCATTCTGTATGTAAATCTTGTCAGTGTAAAATCCCAGTGAAAAATAGGCCAATCGGAACAAAACACCAACTATTACTTTGCACACAAGATTATTAATATGTAAACCCCAGGCTGCATTTGATTGGCTACAATTTTTCATAGTGAGATTACAACATTTACAATTATTTTCTTATTTTTAAGTTTATCCAAGCTTGTATTAAACATACTATGTATGTGGGACTCTTATTTTGTAAATGAGTAAGAGTAAATGCATCTCATCTGGTAGCTGTAGCTCATCAGAATACAAAATCCTGGATATACAGATTATAAATTCAATCAGCCCCACCCCAAAAAGGTATAAAATCTGTTTAAATGCGTCTTTTGTTAGTTTGTATATTGTAGACTATTCACAATATGGTCAAAACCATGCTTTTCAAAAGGGTCATTCCTGTGGTTACAAATAGTAAAAAAGTAATAATAAAAAAAATAAAAAGTAGTAATAATAATACAAATAAATAAATAAAAATATAATAATAGTAATAATAATTATAATACTTTATTATTATTATTATTATTATTATATTTTCTATTCTTGAAACCTTGTTTCATTGACTTGCTCAGTTGCTCTTTAAATACTTTCAGTATTTTTATGATTTAATTGTACTGACATTATTGGATTGGCACTAAACAGACATTATATTTTATAATTTATGAACTTTGCAGTGTATATTGTTGTTGTTGTTGTCTTAAACTGAAGCAGCATTAAACTATACATTAAGCTGAATAATGACTTTTGTCTTATAATTTGTTTTATAATGAATTAATTAATGATTAATTATTATCGTTCTGCTAATCACTGTATTCTATAAAGGCCTGTATAGATAAATGTAACTTAAATTGTCAGAGGTAGACTAAAATACAAATTCTGATAACATCATTAAAATATAGTTTAGGATATGAAGTGTTGAAGAATTGAAGAATTAAGTAATTAAAAAAAAAAAAACTTGTGCTTTATATCTCTATTATGAATTTGCATAATCAAATTTGTCACACTTAGCTTGACACCTTTGTAACCCAATATGTTTAAATCAAATTTGAATAAATAATTTCAGTGGAAAATGACTGTGATTCTGGACTGTGTGACATCCCATTGCCACTGTAAACCAATATTATTTATGTATGCTATGCATGCTATGTCTGTCTACCTGAAAGACTGGACCGCTCTCCTGACTTTGACACCTCCTTGGCACAGTTACATTGAGGAAAAGGGATGTGATGTTTTTTGTGGCAGCTCTTGTCTGTCGTGCATGCTTTTACAGCATCAGATGGCCAAGCTTTCCTGAATGATTCTTAAAGATTTATCTGAGGCACAGAAAACTGACGTCAGAATTTGTGATTCTTGGAATGGTGCTCTGACTGTGTTTTTTTAGACAGTGTGCCATGTTAAAATAAATTCACAGCCCCCACGTGTGATTTTCTGATTCGAACTGATGCCGAAGAGGGTTTGAGGAAGAATAAATAAAAAAATATATTTTCCATCAGACCGATCAAAAAATGTACTCTCAGTATCTGCCAGAACATTATACATAAACTACAGGATGTGCTGTAAGCATCATTCTGCGGATCCTTCTCGTACTATATGAATCACGCTCGATCATACTGTACTTATGAAAAATCTCCAAAAAAAGTATTAATCAAGATAAAAATGCTTTTTTTCTTTTACTTTTTGTCTTGCTGTCATTTTTTTTTCATTGTTTTCAGGAGATGCTTTTTTCTCAGTGAAATATGACTTTTCCTTCATTAACAGAGACGTGTGATGTTTCTCTGCAGATTGCAGCCACAAAAGCTGACCCCAACCTTGGCTTCATGATCCAGACCTGCTTCATATCTCCAGACTCCAATCCTGACATGCAGTCAGAATATGTTGTCATAGAGAACATCTGTCCCAAGGATGACTCTGTGCTCTATTACCCTCAGCGAGGAGATTTCCCCATTCCACACGCTCAGATGGACAAAAAACGCTTCAGCTTCACCTACAGATCAAAGTTCAACGTGTCATTGCTCTTCCTGCACTGTGAGATGTCGCTCTGCTCCAGAAGAAATGACAAGGAGATGAACCTTGCCGAGGTAGAAACCATCGATTAACATTTCTGCTCTGTTCTAATATCTAGTGAGCTCCCTTTGTAGGTAGCATTTCACTGTGTAGAATAGGTGGATTTTTTGTAGGAAAGAAACAAAACAACAACAAAAAAGAACATCATGGTGCCTTTTAAACTGGTTTGTTCTTGCTGTTTTAAAGAGCCCCTATTTTGCATTATAAAAGGTCATATTTTTGTTTTGGGGGTCTTCCAAAAAACACTTTCATTGTCTTATAATATGCATTTAGTTTTACCTAATTATCTCAACGACTCCCATATGATTCGTTTAGCAAATCATTTGTTCCCAAACCCCTCCTTAGCGTGAAGCTAATCTGCGCTGATTGGTCCGATGACAGTCTGTGCTCACCACGGCTATGAAGTATCACACAGAGTATGTGAGAGCCCAATGCAGGAATGTAGTTAAACACCAGCATATTACTCTACTCTTAAACCTAACCCCAAGTAATAACAATGACACACATTTAGTATTAATCCACACAGTGGCAAAAGTTGAACTATTTTGTAAATTGACCACGGCGCAAGTGTATGAACAGCTGATGGTGGCCATAGCAACAAGAAACGGCAGAGGATCGTGAGTTCAGAAACGTATTTAAATCGGTAAAGGAAGAAGCACACGGCGCTTTTTCAACAATATGTGAATAGCTCCATACAGATTTAACCTGAGAGATACATTACAAGCACTGATCTATAATAGATAAGTGATTACAAGTCTGATTACTTCGTGTCAATATCAGTCCCGTGTTCCCCTGCTCTCGCGCTAGTGTCTTAGTGTCTGTTTTACCGGATGCGGTACTACATATTTGGTGATGTACCATATCGACGTTGACACGTTCAAGAAAAAGATCAGAACCCAACTCGATTCATTCATTCGACTCTGAGTCGACTAGTTCGTTAAAGAATCAATAGTTTTAAACACTGTGCACTTTCAGATTTAAACCTCAGCTGGATGTTTTCATTCACTTAGTGCTGTGTTACACACTGCATGGAAGGTCATTTTCAAAAACCCATAATAGGTGCTCTTTAAGCTATTGTATTTTCAAATGATTTACAGGGTTCATACACGTGCTGGAAATTCTTTCAAATTGTTGAATTTTAAATTTTGCTTCAAAATTTAAATTTACAACATTTATTTTGCTAGCTCCGATTGTTATTCTTAAGATAAATAACTAATCCGTGCAAGTTAATCCACAAAAAAAACCTAAAAATCCTTCTGTTGAGGTCAACCTGAGGGCTTCCGTAGCAACTGTATATTAATACCCTCTGTTATTGTTAGTTTGCTATGAGGGAATGATGCACTAAAGAAAGCCCCACCCCCTACTCAATGTTTCATTTCAGATGGAAGTACAGACTAAAATAAAAGCCTCAGCAGCTTCCAGTTCACGCAGACTTTAATGTAGTGTTTGCAAGGTTTGAAATGTGCTTAGATTTTGGATAAAGTGCTTGAAACGTAGTGTAAATTTGATGCTTTCATAATAATTTATCTTACTAAATGAGTAATAATAATTACATATATAAATACAATCTTAATAAAGAGAGTAAATGAGAGTAATTCAATATTGAGCTTGGGGCAAACATGCCATTAACATGTTTCCTTAGAATACTATTCTGTACTATAGATTACTAGGTCCCACTTTATATTAAGTGGCCTTAACTACTATGTACTTACATCAAAATAATAATACAATGTACTTAATGTGTTTATAATGTATTGCCAAACACTTGTGGTGCTCTTGAGGTGGGATGCGGGTATGATTAGGGAAAGGATTGGTGGTATGGGTAGGTTTATGCGTTATTTTAGTTTTGTACTAGGTATTGGAACACATCTTTTCTCTGCTTCATCTTTTTCTATTATCATTTACACATTTCTCTCTTATTACAATGTTAATGCCTTTGTATTATTTATACATATCTTTACAGATGACCCTGCGATAACAGAACTACTACACAAATCAAATTAAACTGTTTAGAATAAACCAAAACTGTATTATGTTTCACACAATCAAACTGAAAATCAACCAGCTGCATTATTATAATCATTTATTGAGTCAAAATAAAATGCACTGTTGTATGTTTGTTTGCTTTCGGGCTGCACAGGGATATCAGTTATCTCATTAAATCAGAGCACATGCACACAGATAACTTATTGACCCTTGCACATATTTTTAGAGCAGTTACTTTATTATATGGATAACACGAACACACTCTTTAATTCATTTATATAGCCTGTTTGACATTGCTGTCCATCCTAAGAGTTGCTGTTGGATTCATTGCCTTGGCACAGGTCACTCTCCACCAGCTGCTAGCATCAATCCACTCTGTGTGAGTGCGGGATGCGTAAATCTCAGATTACTTCTGTTACCATCCACAGAGGAAAAACAAATCTCCAAGCCCTGCTGTCCTTTTTCACATTTTCCTTCCTCCTTCGCTTCTAGTCATAATCATTTTAATCTCCTGCATTTCCAGCCACTCTAATCATCATAGTGCTCATTACAGTTGTTTAGGTCTCACCTAACATGATCTCCAAAGTGACTCATTGTTTGGTTGTAGATGTTTACAGTTCACTCATAATCTGGATGAGGATAAGAGATGTGGCACGTCAAAGCATATAAACTGTGTATGAAATTAAATGTGCTTTCTCTTCGAAGAGCACATATTCAGTTTGGCTCGAGCACAATGGCTGGCTTTAATGGATTGTAAAATATACACTAAGCCATGCTTATGAAGCACAAAGTGCTTTACAATAAGTGCAAATTTAAACATCTCATGATGAGCTGTGAAGACGGTCTTATTGGGTGACTGCGAAAGTTTTTTGGGACAGTTGAATTTGAAATTTGAAATTTGAATTTGAGTTGCATTTTCATGCACAGTTAACAGATCAGTAGTAAATTAAAATAAATATTATAAATTAAGTAAATATGTATAAGCGGGATGTTCTTTGAATTAACTAGTTTTATTAAGTATGGTTTTGCGAAAAGTGTTTGATTTTTTTATTTTATTCGATAAATGTCTGATAACATTCATTCATTCATTTTCTTTTCGGCTTAGTCCCTTTATAAATCAGGGGTCGCCACAGCGGAACGAACCGCCAACTTATCCAGCATATGTTTTACGCAGCGGATGCCCTTTCAGCCACAACCCAACACTAGGAAATACCCATACACACTCTTTCACACACATACACTACGGCCAATTTAGCTTATTCAATTCACCTGTACCGCATGTCTTTGGACTGTGGGGGAAACCGGAGCACCCGGAAGAAACCCACAAGAACACGGGGAGAACATACAAACTCCACACAGAAATGCCAATTTACCCAGCAACCTTCTTGCTGTGAGGTTATCGTGCTACCCACTGTGCCACCGTGATGCCTTGTCTTATAACATTTCCTCTGAATTACAAATATAAAGTAAAATCTAGTTTTTTTTTTTACCTTTTTTTTTTTCAGAATAAAAAAAATATTTTCATTTGTTGTGATAGAAAAACTGGGTTATTTCCCCAACTATTAATTTCTTAACATGTTATAATTAAATATTGTATGTTGTGCCCTACAATGAATATAAACATGTCTGAACAGCTTTTTATTAATATTATTAATATGTGCAAAAATAAAGCAATAATAATGATACAAACTTTCAAAGTCACTTCAAATATGCTGCTTAAAATAAAAAGTGTAAAATAATCTCTTTGGCAAAACCACAAAATGTTGTCAATTCTCCAATAAAATTTCAGAAAAAAA
>CAIGQV010019356.1:23871702-23893207 GCA_903798115.1 Danio jaintianensis | reverse complement strand
CCTGTATATGATTCACTGATTCAACTGATCTGGTGAGAGTGATTCTTCATTTTACAATTCACTGATTCAAATGATCTGGTAAGAGCGAATCTCCAGTTCACAATCCACTGATTCACATGACCTGGTCAGAACATGTTTCAGAAAACATTTACACAATTTGTTTTTACTCATTTTTATTTTTATATAATTGGCTATATGGTGTATTTTTTTATGTTCACTTGTTTGCGCACCTTAATTATTCTTGTATATTGTTTGTTTTTACCATTTTATGACAAGTTTTGGTAGTAAAATAAAAAGTTTTCTTGTTAATAATCATTCAACATTATGTACATTTAATAGTTAAGAACTAAGTGTAAATTGAAAAGAAGTACAATACTTAGAGAATATTTTGTTAGATTACCTATAGTTTCAGTCACTTGATATGTGTACTTACTGTATGGAGTGATACATATGCATACTCATACTGGTAACATATCAAGTCTAATGACTTTTAGACAATATTGGCTTTTGTCATGATTTAATTGTTGATTTAAACAACCTCAGAGTCAAGTATTAAAAAAAATAAATAAACTAAATTCGAAAAGCCAATGAAAGTACGACCAAAAACAAGAAGAAAATCAAGCCTGCAAGAACTGGAAAGTGGTGACATCATTTTTTTTTAACTGGCCAGCACTGACCAGTGTGGGGTAATAGACATCATAGAGTCTGACATCATCACCACTGGAAGAGACCAGACTATTGGTCTGCTTGATCAACTGACTGTCATTCATGGGACATTTCAATAAAAGTTCTTTTCCAGAGGAATATTACTTACGCTAATGTAATTTGTCAAAGTGTTTATCAACTTTTCCAGGAATTGATTTTTTTCCAGATGACCAAATCACAATTGGTTCCAGAGAAACGGCACTAGGGGGGAATCACTTGATATGGAACAGGCTTTGTGTTTTAACAATGACTCAATGTAAATCATCATAGTTTATTTTGGGTTTAGGTAATGCTTCAAAAGAAACTGAGGAGTTGACTTTGAGGTTGAAGCCTATTCACTTCTGAACCACTTGAAATAGTCAAGTGGAATCTAGGAAGTGGAATATAAATATATACTATATTAGGACATAAAACTGAAGTCTTGTCTGGGATCTCAGGATGTTTTAGTCCCCAAAGAAAGATTTTTTTCATTGAAAATACAAAACATCAAATTCAAAATACTGCTACAATAAAATCATTTGTCTTAAGTTACACATGTACTTGTGGGAATGCCCAAAAATATTGTACGATGATAAATATTGTAATATGATACATTTTTATTTTAAGCAAAAAAAAAACATTTGAATATGAAGTAAAAATCATCTTCCATGAAAACACAAATATATAAGTTATAAGAATATAGAAGAACTTAATTTCTTTAACTTTAAAGGTCATTTTCTCAGCATTTAACAGATTGTCAAATGGTTAAATGTTGGTCTAATATTGTCATATCCTATCAAATCCTTCATCAATGGAAAGCTTATTTATGCATTATGTATACATCTAAAAATGGACCCAATTTTCAGCGACTTTCACACTGGATAAACTTTTCCACAGTTCCTAGAACTACTGGAGGATGAACCCTCTTTTTGGCATGCGCGCACAACAGTAACTGTGAAGTTTATTCCTTTCAGGAAATGCTTTTGGGGGAACTAACTTTAGAGAAGGGTCTAATCCACCATAATAGGAACTACACTTACATAATATGCCGACTGGTCAAATATATGGCTTACAAATAATCTGTATAGTATTTTAAAGTTTTCCAAGACATACAGAAAGCTAATATTAGCACCATTTTCCTGTTGCCTTTGTAGCATTGTGTTCTTTTCTCAGCCTCGATGAGTCCTCCTTTATAATTTATACTGAATAACTTATATAGTCTGTCTACATTGCATATTTATTACCCAGAAACACAAGGCACACAACGAAAACAGCTTTGATTAAACCATATTCATTTTGTTTGTTGACCTCCATTTTATGGATCACCAAAGAGTTCACAGTTTCAGCTAAATCAAATCTTCTCAGAAGGAAAAATAAAGCACATTCGCCTGACCTTGGTTGACCAGAGGGTGAGCAAATTGAGTTTTTTTGAATGAACTATCCCAATTAATTTGCCAAAGGAGAAGGGAAATTAGTTGATATTGAATGACCTTTAAGTAATGGCTCGGAGTATAGAATTGTGTCATTTGTTTCATTAATGATCCCCTATCCTCAAATGACACAGTCTGACACCTGCACCTGCAGTTCAGGCTGAAATCCACAAATATGAAGTAGGGTCTCAGTTTAGTCCCAGTCCAACAGCTGGCCAATTTGCCACAGGAGGGTTTAAGCATACAGCATTAAACATGGCTGCCAGTATCAATAAAATGCATTTCATTTTGCTGAGTCGCTCTAAACTCTATTTTGATTACAGCTCTGGGGTGGCTGTATATTTAGTTTAAGAAGGAGAGGGAGCTTATTATTTATGGCTGGAAACACTGGAGTGTCCAGCACTGAAATCTATAGCCATAAAATTATACCCTATTTAATAAAACTGCTCTGTCATGATTATGTGCCAACAAAAACCAACACTCGATACACATATGTGCACATATAAGCATACATGTGTATTATGTAATGCATCTCAAAAAGCCTAAGTATATGCATGTATGCTTACATCTGCACATATTTAGTCATGCAAAAATAAAATGTATATCTATAAAGTATGTTTCATCTCTCCATATAATGAATGTCTATAGGATTCAAAATTTTTAACATCCAAAAAGGAAATTAATTCATACAGCACGTCTTCTAATGTGTCACAATCACTTTGTACATTATGAACATATTGAAATTTAAGTGCACCAGAGAGATTTGAATTCAGTTATACCGATTAATTAATCTCTAAGTGTGTTTTGGTGACTTTCATAATATGCAGTTAAAAGATTCTTTAAAATATATTTTTTTTTACTCTCAAAGTGCTGTTAACTGCTATTTTATGAATCATTAAGAACCATGGTTTCAGTTACAGATCTTCTGAAATGTCCTGCTGAAGAAAAAAAAAAAAAAAAAGTCACATACATCTTGGATGTTCTGAGGGTGAGTTTTAACAGATAACTTTTAATTTGGGTCAAATATGTCTTTAAAGAGGGCCTACTGTATTATGCCCCTTTTAACAACATGTAACTCTAAGGTGTCCCCAGAGTGCATCTGTTGAAGGTCCAGCTCAAAATATCTGAAAGATCACACATAAAACCATGCTGTAAATTCCAATTTTTGAGAGAAAAAAAACTGTTACTGTTTTCATGGGAGTCTCTTTAAATGCAAATGATTTGCTGATTTCCATCTCTTTTCCAGAGGAAGGCAGGTCCTTTACACAATATGTCTCATGTGACATTGTAGTCTTCTTAATCAAACCTTGTCAGTTTAAACATCTGTTATACTCGTTTCTAAGTGCACACATCTACTAAAATTCTGTTTGCGTTAGATGTGGTTATTAAAGATGCCATACAATGCAAATCTGGATATGGATATGGCTGAATAATAAGAGTTCAGTACATGGAAATGACATACCATGAGCATCAAAATTGTGAAAAACAGGCCAATCAAATCATAACACTGACTGTGATGATCCACACAAGATCATTAATATGCTCCACACACCAATTTATTGACCATGTTTCCTAGTGAGATTACATACATTTTTTTTTCCTTTCATTTTTAAATTTATCTAAGCTTCTGTTATATTTACTATGTACAGTATATGGAACTTTCTGTTAAAGCCATTCTGTGAAACAGGCAGCCATGACCACAGAGCATCTGATTTTTTCACAGCGCATCAGAATGCAAATTGTGGGATATAAGGATTAAAGAAGCATAAGGTCTGTGTAACTGCAACTTTTGTTAGTTTAATGTGCACATTATGAAATATGCTGTGTATGTTTGTAATGAGTACAAACACACATCAATTGCTGAATATATGTGTTTAGTGCATCTTTATGCACTGTCATATTACTTAGCTCTTACTGTGATTAATCTGGAATGGAAGGACATCAGTAAACGTTATGAATATAATCTGTTTATGCTGAGTTAGATATTCATTTCTGCTTGTATTTTCATGTGTTAAACACACAAAACACAACTAGCTATTAAAGTCTAATGAATCAACGTCTAATGAAAAGCTTATTCATGCTTTCATGACCTCAAGGTTAGATTATTGTTATGCTTTACTAATTGGTTGCACTGTAGGCCTAATTAACAAACTTCTGCTGGTTCAAGCTGCTAGCTGCTAGTATTTCTATAACAAAGAAATATGATCATATTAGTCCGGTTCTTTCATAATTGCATTGTCCCCCTATTAAGCATTGCATACATTTTTTAATCTTATCGACAACAAATCCCTGAATGACTTAGCTCCCCAGAATTTGAGGGAGCTCCTGGTTTATTATAGCCCCTCACACCCACTACGGTCAATTCTGGACAATTGGTTATTCCTAGAATAACAAAATCAACTGTAGGCAGTAGATCCTTCTCCTATCTGGCACATAAAAGCAGGAACAGCCTTTCTAGCACAGTTCAGGAGGCAGACACACTCTGTCAGTTTTAAATTAGACTAAGACACATCTCTTTACGTTAGCATACACATAAAACACAAACGCATAACTTTTGAAATCCAAATCCTCTAAAGGATTGTTAGGCTGCATTAATTAGAGCAAGCCTATCCGGGAACACTTTCTGAAAAGACATTATAACTTGAATGGCATCTACGCTTAAGTTAGTCTTTCTCCCTATCCTGAGGTCTACAAAATTGTTGGTCCGACTCGTATCCTGAGCAGATGCTGTGGTGGTCAATGATGAGAGCGTGAGACGTAGGCTAGTATGAACACCCGCCAGTGACCTACTGAGACCAAAAGCTTCTTCACGACAGACATCCATTGTTCTTAAACCTCATTGGCCAGATTGCAGCTCTGCACAAGACGTTTGGCCAGAGAAGAAATGGTCGTACCCAGCTGAGCCTGGTTTCTCTCTAGGTTTTTTTTCCCTTCACTTCCATCAATTGGTGAAGTTTGTTCCTTATCACTGTCACCTCTGACTTGCTTGGCTGGGACTAGTGGATCTGTGCATCAGTAGAGTTCCACATCAGTGTTTTTGGCTTTCAGCAGTGACATTTGCATTGCACTAAACTGATTTAAACTGAACTTCAACTGTGACAACTGAACTAAAACAGTTTTAATTTACTAAAACTTCATCTATGTTAAGCTGATTTGATACATTCTACATTGTAAAACGTACCACAGATCATCATGAGTGCGTCCTGTGATTCAAAGTAGAGAGAAAACTGGAACAACATATTTTCAGACATTATTTATGATTAATGGGGTTATGAGGAAAAAAAAGGTGTCAGTGGATCACAAGGTATTTTGCATAATATGTACCAAAAAGTTATCAATCAAAAAACAAACACCATCTGCCATATGTGGATATTTACGTAATTTTGCTTATCTCAAAGCTATTTATAAATCTTTTCATCATTCAAAACACCACAGACCCCAGACTTAGCGACCACACTAGAGGAATAACTAAATGGCACCCGTAGGCCACACAACAACATCAACAACCATATTGCTGTGGAGACGAAACTGTGCCCCAAATTGTAGCCTTGGCCCCAAATGAGAACCAAATGCTTCAAGCCCTGCACATGAAATATCTGGAGAGAGATGAAAACGACTTAATATTTCTGTGTACACATAATGGAAAAATTGCACACAGATGACTTTTTATCTCAGGGTTGTGATATGAGTGGAGGTTAAGAAGGGAGGAGTGTGAGGATCATTTCATCCTACTTACATGTAAATGGTAAGGACTGAACTATGACCAATAGAAAAAAACACTTCTGGTGATGAATTGTGTTGAACCTCAGTGGGTTTTCTATAATGACCACTTGGCTTCATACCAATGAAACTGCACTTGTGGCTGACTCTGATACAGCGGCGAACTCCCTGAGAGAGAGAGAGAGATTATTATTCATCCACTGCACTTTTTGTTTTGCTCTTTGAAGGGGCCACATCTCAAAAGTCAAAATACACAAATCCCTTTTCTCAATTACTATCAAAAGCATTAATCGATTTGCCTTTCTCTGCAATTTTAAACATCATTGATCAAAACCAGATGACAAGATAGAGATAATACTAAATGTTATAATTATCTTCAGGACTCATACTTTGTATAGTCTTGAAGTATGATGAAGGTAAAGGATATGGTTTGTTTCTCAGCTCCTGATGGTGGCAGAGAGTTATATATTGTAAGAATATATAAACCTAAACCTAATAGCATTTATAATAATTAGAAATTAGCTTTGATTGGGCTCTCTTAAAATTTAAAAGTCTATTCAAAGTCAAAAAAACTGAAAAAGTGAGAAAACACTTGTACTTTTAGAAGTACACTGCAGGTCATGTGACAAAAGCCATCCAATGCCTTTTGGTGGTGTGTGTGTGGGGGGGGGGGGGGTTAGATGGGGCAGCCGTGGCCTAGTGGTTACAGATTATCATGTTAGAATGCAGCATAGTGAAAGTGTCACGAATAGCTGTGAAAACCTTGCACTTTTCTGTCCACAAATACAGACCACTGCTTCTCCCTATTTCACCAGTCTATAAACATAACCAGATGCTCTACCTGCCACCGCCATGTACCTATATTTTGATTGGTGAAGAAAAACTGACCAAATCAATCTGCTGAAAGTTAAAGCAGATGCAGAAAGTTTTGAGGCATGACTGCAAGTTCTTTTAGTCATTGGCTTTGAAACAAACATGAACTCAAGAGCTGCAGGTGTCGAGACAGAAGTCTCAAAAGTAGAAATCTAGTTTAAGAATGGGCCTCTAGGATCACGTTCCTGCTATACTTCCTGTTGAACAGTGTGACTGGAATAAGCCTTTAGCTTTATTAGGTCATGCTACATGATTTTGCGTTTGGCATTGTTTGATATGGTATGAGACTGCCAACCAGTTTTGACTTACTTTTGTGTCATTTTATGGTTCTTCATGTTACATACATACAGGTATTCACATATTTTTTTTAAACATCAGTAAAACAAAGTGAAGAAAATGAGTTTTGATTTGCAAATGAGAAAAAAGACACTTTGAAAAATGGGTACAATGTTTTTATATTAAATAAGATCACATCAGTTTGATTTTGCTTCAAGTATATTAAGGGCTTAAATGGATAATTAATCATCTAAAGAAAAAATAAATAAATCTATATATTTTTAGATATTTTAAAAAATGCTGGTAGCTGGCACCCATTGACTTCCATAGATTTTTTTTTTACTATGAAATTTGATGGATGCCAGTAACCAGCATTCTTCTAATTATCTTCTTTTGTGTTCAACATAGGTAAGAAACTCAAAGGTTTAAAACCTTAAATTTTACTTTTTGTGTGAACAATCCCTTTTGGTTTACACAGCTTAGAAGCAGTAAAACTAACCCTAACATTTTAAGCCAGTTAAATTGTACTGCATGTCTTTAAATTGTGGTGATCAGAGCAATTGGGAATAACATTCATGCATATTAAAAATAAAATAAAACAAAAAGCAAAACTTACATAAAACTTAAAATGTACAGTACATTTCAACAATAAATCATAAAGTGTAAGCAAGTAATGAGCTCTCACACATGTTTCAGAGTCTGCCACATTTTTACAATTAATTTGGTTTGTTAAGGCATATACTGGATGAACAAGACAGTCGTGTTCAAATACAGAACAATTGGTCTGAGATTGCCGGAACAAAATGGTCTCACCCAAATTGCTTTAAAATTAATTATAGGTTGGTTAGGTTGTGGTGATGAAGCAGTGCAACCAAATGAACCAGGCTTTATAACAATGTAATTACAAGTTTTTATAAATGCTGCATGAAAAGCTTTCATGAGCTAATCTGAAGCAAAGATGGAAAGTGAAATTTGATAAGACAAACATATTTCATAACAACTGTCCAAAATATAAATCTCAAAACATAAACAGTTACAATCTTACCAATATGACTTGCACACGACTGGTATTAACATTTTGGTCTGATTATCAATTTTGCCTCATGAACCAAAAGCAAATTGCATCATTCTAACAGCTTAATCCCTGTTTTGGTACAAAGCGACCAATCTACAGGTATAACAACACCTGCAGTATCTTATAAATGTTGTTTGTTTCTTCCTGAAACTGTGTGGTATGTTCTTCATTGCAGCCCATGGAGGAGTGTGTCCCACGACTGTTAAAGAGAAAGGTCGTCCGTGGTGTGGTGTCAGTTATTTTGTGTATTTGCTTTGACTCCTTTGGGAGCAGAGGCCATATACAGTTCAAAGATAAAAATGTGAGAAATGTTGAAGCTGGTCAGGGTGCAGTGCATGTGTGGTTAGAGCTCTGTTTTTCAGAGAAAGCTCTCAGTCATCAGAGCATGGTGTTTGATTGATGGTCCATGTAGAGAAGAAGAGGTTGCTTTGTTGGTGATCGTTCAGCCTCATCGAATAGACTCACAGAGGCATGTGAGTATTTCCTCTTCCCTGCTTCCTGGCTTTTGCATTTTCCTGTGTAATACCTCACATTTCACATGCATCAGGATACTACACTCTTGTTTACTGTTTTCACTGTTTTCACCAGGAAATGGGTCATTCCCAGAACGCGACATCCCATTTCCTCAATTGATGTTTAAAATCTCATGAAGCTGATAGGTTAATACATGCATTATGATACTTCTCTGTGTCATGTACTTGTGTATTTAAGCAACATAACATATGTTGTTTTTGTTTATGTGGAAATAATCCCAGTCATTTATATTTATATACACAATTGCAAATGTAAATAAGTTTTTTGCAGCAACTTTGTTTGGAAAATGCAAAGTTTAGATACAAATTGACCAGTAAATTCATACATTTTATCCAATAGCAAAAAAAATAAATAAATAAAAAAGATTGTGAAGGAAAGCATTTTGCCATTTGCATGTAACTCCAGAGTGCCTTTTATTATCATTTGTTATTGTACTGTATATCTGCTTTCATACACCATGGTATCACTGATGACTTTTGTATCATGGATCCCTTTATTTACATTTACACCAATTTAAGAAGTATAAAGTGCAAAACGAAGCAAAAAGTGTTAGTCATTTCCATCTGCAGCTGTCTGATGGTATTTGTGAGGATGGTATAGGATGCTGGCATTGCTCTAAATTTGTTTTGCCAGCAGCCGCTATTTGTGCAAAAGGGCAGTGCTGTTGGCACTTGCTAAAATAATGGCTGGATTCTTGTGGCTTGTTACCTTAAAGTTTCCCTGAGGAGTCTTAAAGGTACTTCCTGCTCTGTCAATAACAGAATAGCAGACGTCCAGTTTGTTTTGCACTTAGGTCAGTCCTGGCAGAGTTTGTGTCTCCTTTCTACCCATATGTCATTCTCTTTTACTCACTCTACTTTAATGGGCACACTCAATAGAAATAGAAAAACAAGTTTTTGTTTTTGGGGGGAATAAATAAAGGATAATGTACATCTAGGCAGTTCTTCTCGCAGAAAAGAAACCCAACAGGTTTTTCAGTGGTAGGCTGTTGTATTAGACTGAAAGTGCACTGTAAAAAATCCAACTTGAAAAAAGTTGAAATTGCTTGGTTTTTTTTTTGTTGGTTTGGCAAAAATCTGTAAAAATGAGTGTACAACTACATTAAACATCTTTACTTAACCTAAATCGAAATTTTCTTCATTAAGTTAAAAAGATTAGTTTTGTGAGCAAAACTTTGCAAGTTCACCCAAAAAAGCTTCTGCCAACTTATTACTTTAAGTTGAGCTAATCTCAGACCTCCTCACTTGAAAAAATTAAAATTGGAGTATTTCCAACCCTAACAAGAACGACAAAAATAATAGTAACACCAATAATAACATTAATGTCATTATTATTAACAACCACAACAGAATACTACTGCAATAATGCTAATGTAGCACCTGTGACCTACAGATTATTTGGATTTCCTAATAAACTCTATGGGCTGATCAGAGGACTAGATTCGCTCGAGAGCCAAAGTTGCAGCAAGAGAAAAGACAACAAGCAATGGGGTTTGATTGAAAAAATAAGTACTTTATAAATTCCTTTTCAAGTTTAAACTATTAAGTTCAAAATCACAACACAACACAAAGAAAACAGAAACAATAAACAAATTGAATCAAATAAATTACCACAATACCTTAAACAAAACCCAAAGGCTGTATACTTGTTTAGATTACTATATTTAGAACACTATGTTTAGGATAGTATGTTTGGAATACTATTATTTTTGTATTGCACACTAATATAATAATAACTCCTATATGTATTATTTATCACTTATTGTTACTTATTTACTTATTCAGCTATTTATATTATCTAATTATATTATCTAATCTAATTATCTAATAAATTTAATTGCACTATAGCTATTCACAGTCAAATGACTTCCTTCTTTTCCGGAAAATAACCCCAGTTCACAGTTGAAACAAAATAAAATGAAAATACAATTCAATTATTTTACACAATAACCTTTGTACTCTTTTTTTTTTTTTTTTCAAAACACTTCAAATAAAATAACAAAACAAAATTCAATGACAATTTCTTAATGAAATACTTAACAGAACCAATTTAGCTCCTGACAATAAACGGTCCTTGGCGCAGATATCCCAAATGTGACAGAAGTTCAGTATTCTCTATACTTCTTCTTGGTGTCTGTTCAGAAACAAAACTCAGTTCCACGCAATGAAAAACTTTTGCAAAATCCCTTCATTCGCATTAGTATCAGTAAAAACGAAGTGTGTGTGGACTGTGAAACTTGTAGTGTATGTGTGTGACTACCATTTTTTCAAACAGGAATCGTTGACCTCAGGGTTGGCTCGCCAGTTTCCACCAACTTAAACTTTTTACAGGAAGCGGAAACAACTAACTCCAGCACTCCACTCAATTCCTCATCCAGAATCGCGACAGACGATAGATCTCAGGGTCCGTGTATCATCCGTTCATTGAATTATTCCATTTATTCTGGAAAACTAAACACCAGAAAAACAGTCAATATTTCGTTTTGTTTATTGTGTTGGCACAAAAAAACTAAATCTCATCTGTTATCCTGTTTTGATCTCAAAACGGAGAATTAAAACAAACACAAAACAAAAACAAAATAATGAGTCAAAAAACTGCATTTATTCGTTTGATCAAAAAACGAACACCAAAAAACAAGATTTCAACGAGTGGGCGTGCACGAGACGAAGACGCCCCTTTTTCTGCCGATTGGTCAATAGCTATGAGGCGCTGTGTAGGATTTGAATCAAACTTCGCTTATCAACTCATACATAAAACACGTACATATACACCTATAAATTACTCGCATATATATATATACTATTGGATGTTCAAAACAAGCAATATATATGAAACTTGCTTATATACATAAACGATGCATGCATACACCCACATACACACGCACATACATAACTCGCTAAATGCAAACACACTTATACACACTCGCATATACATATAACTAGATCTATGCATATGCGCCCCAAAATGCGTGCATAAACATCCAATAAAACTCATGCAAACATACAAAATAAAATTCACAAACGTATTACAATTAGTTGTAAACATGCAAGTGATTTATATGTGTATGTGCATGGACTTTCAAAAATTATTTGAGTTTAAATGGACAAGATCATTAGTTATCATATAGATAATAATTAATAAGCTTATGAAATAGAAATAATGCGATTAATAGAGAATTTACATGTTGAATAATGAAAACATTCATTCATTCTCTTTTCGGCTTAGTCCCTTTATTAATCTGGGGTCGCCACAGCGGAATGAACCGACCACTTATCCAGCATATGTTTTACACAGCGGATGCCCTTCCAGCTGCAACCCATCACTGGAAAACACCCAGACACTGTCATACACTACGGACAATTTAGCTTATCCAATTCATCTATAGCGCATGTATTTGGAGTTGTGGAAAGTTGGGGAAACCGAAACACCCGGAGGAAACCCACGCGATCACAGGGCAAACTCCACACAGAAATGCCAACTGACCCAGCCGGGGCTCGAACCAGCGACCTTCTTGCTGTGAGGCGATTGTGCTACCCATAATGAAAACAGATTATGCTAAATATTAAAAATATAAAAAGATAATGCTAGGAATGCTCCAGCAAATTATAAGGTTTATTATGCAATTAAATGATTGGAAAGCAATGGGTTTAATAAATATAAAGTTGCATAAGTAATTTTTTAGAATAAAACATATTTATTTAATATTAGTTTTTTATGTTTGTTTTTTTATTGGTCACTATTCGTCACGGGTATGGCTACATTAATATTTGCAATAGAAAAGAGGAGTTTAGTTGTTTGAGTATAGTTCTGGTTGCTTTCGACTTGAACGTCTTTTAAGGGTTTCTAAATCTTTAAATCAACCTTGAAATCGTAGTTATTGGACATCCTATCTGTCCATTTATATTTGTGTATGTAATAAATTAAAAGGTTAAACATAAAAATGTGACTATCTTTCTTATATATTTTATATAGTCTATTTATATAATATTTTATATTGTTTTATATAATATTTTTTCATTATTTAACAGATGTAATACCTATTAATTGCACTCTTTCTATTTCATAAGCTTTGCAATAACCTGATTCGTGATAAATTATATGTATGTTTGTGAATTTTATTTTGTATGTTTGCGCGAGTTATTTAGGTGGTTATACACGCATTGAGTTTATTGATATGAGAGAGTTTAGGTGCATACGCATAGATCAAGTTTATATGTAGGCTATGCGAGTATAGGTGTGTTTGCATGCAGCTTGTTTATATGTATGTGCGTGTGTTAATGTGGGTGTTTATGCAAGGATCCAGTTTATATAGGCTATGCAAGTATAGGTGTGTTTGCATGTAGTGAGTTATTGTATGTGCGTCTGTATGTGGGTGTGCATTGCATGCATATGTATATAAGCAAGTTTAATATAGGCCTATATTGTTTGTTTTGAACATCCAATAGTATATATGTATCTATATGTAATTTATAGGTGTATATGTACGTGTTTTATATATGAGTTGATAAGCGAAGTTTGATTCAAATCCTACACAGCGCATCATAGCTATTGACCAATCGGCAGAAAAAGGGGCGCCTCCGTCTCGTGCACGCCCACACGTTGAAATCTAGATTTTTTGGTGTTCGTTTTTTGATCAAACGAATAAACGAACAAATGTAGTTTTTTTGACTCATTATTTCGTTTTTGTTTTGTGTTTGTTTTGATTCTCCGTTTTGAGTTCAAAACAGGATAACAGATGAGATTTTGTTTTTTGTGCCAACACAATAAACAAAACGAAATATTGACTGTTTTTCTGGTGTTTCGTTTTCCAGAATAAATGGAATAATCCAATGAACGGATGATACACGGACCTCTCAGGAGCAGCAGATGAAATAAAATAAAATAAAAGAACAGGAGAAAAAGGGGAAAAAACCCAACCAAGAAAATGACAAGGATTCGAAACAAATCCTCAATGAAGTAAGGAAAAGTCAGATTTCCTAGATTTTTGGCAAACAAATCAAATGAATTTGCTCCTGGATTTAGGACAGCACAATCGGTACTAGGTGCAAACTTTTCTCTGATAACGCCACAAACACTTTTCTCAGGTATCAATTTTCGATATCTATATATCAATTATCTAATAATTCTCACTTTTAGAAAACTTATCTCGGGAATCGCGCTAGCTCACTGTTGCTCTTTCGCTGCTTGTTTCAACCTCCTTTGTAAAGACGCAGCTCACTCCCGCGGCTCGTGGTGACGCAATCCTAATGGGCGGAGCTAATTCAAATGTTCCAACTTCGTGGGTAATTATCATTTTTTTTATATTTATTGTTGTTCCTCAAATAATACTCAGCTATTTATCATTCAAATATATATCTAGCAAATTATTTTTCTATGTGTTATAATATATTTCTCTTTTCTACTTGCAGGTTAATATGGTTCTAGTAACCTGGGTTACACTAACATAATTTGAAATTATTATTCATTTTTAATCTTTTTTTGAGGGGGGGTCAGCTGCAGAAAGACTTTTTAACTGTTATGTATATATATGGAAGTTTTTTTCCTAACAAAATTAAAATTCAAATGCCTAAAAAGATCAAATAATAAATCGAACTTTCAAAACAACTACCCAAATGATAAATCCAACACTCAAATGATCAAATAATAAATCAAAATGCATTCTCAAATGAGAAATCAAATGTATTTGATATTTAATTTTCATGAACAACTCAGTAAAATCCTGTAATAATTTAATGACAAATCAAATGCTCAAACTATAATTAATAAAGGAGGAACCATTTTCAACCATACCCCTGATTACATACACACAGCTGTAAGCTCATGATGGACTGATTACTAGTCTGTATATATATATATATATATATATATATATATATATATACATGTATGTATAACTACTGCCTTCAATTTTTAAGTTGAATCAAATTAATTTGACATTACTAGTTATTCATTCATTCATTCATTCATTCATTCATTCATTCATTCATTTTCCTTCAACTTAGTCCCTGATTTATCAGGGGTCGCCACAGAGGAATGAACCGCCAACTGCTCTGGCATATGTTTCACACAGCGGATGCCCTTCCAGCCACAACCCAGGACTAGGGAAACACCCATACACTTTCGCGTTCACACACGCACTCATACATTATGGCCAAATTAGTTCATCCAATTCACCTATACCGGCGGGAGATGGGGAGAACATGCAAACTCCACGCAGAAATGCCAGCAGGAACATCACTAATTGTTTTAATTTTAAGTAATTTTAACTTACATCAATTAAACTGACTTAAATCATCAAGTAAATAATATTATAACTTTAAAAAAATACAACTGAAACCTGATTTACTTGTTTAGTAACTTAAAAATATGTTGTCATGACTTACTGATCATTTTTTATGGTATATTTGGTCACATACTATTTGCATACTGTTACACAATAACTTTTTAAATAACTGACTCTGATCTCCAAGGTGCCAGTTTAAACAGTCAAATAATAATAATAAAACGCAGTCACTGGGGTTGCCAGATCTAAAAGTCAAAACAAATTAAATTGCATTATTCAAAGTACAAATAAGGTGTTGTATCATTTGTGTGTGCAGTCACTTATCTTTGGTGTGAAATAAATATTGCCACTTAGATAAAACACTATCAACATTTCTCGTCATCATTGACTTAAATGACCCATAAGACTCCACGCAAAGCTCTCTTTCAATTTGGCCAAAAAAGGCATTTTTCAAATAAGGTTTTGCAACAACCCTTACGTCTGCCTCATTCTTCTTTCTTTGTCCACTGATTATTGTTCTAGATCGATATAAACATTCCTCTATCAGAGGCCTCAAGTAAGAATGCATGTAGATGTCTTGCCTGACAGAGGACTGAAGAGGTTTTAATCAAATTCCAGTTTTGCTTTACATACTTTGCATTTGACCAAAACACTAAAACGTATGCTCTCCAACTCCGCATACAATCTAAAATCTCTCTAAAAATCATCTGTAAATAATTTCCAAATTTAAAAGTGTATGTGTGTGCTTCGCTTCTGAGCTGGACTGGCCGTGTGTCTGCTTCCCTGTTTTAGGCCCCTCGTCTGCTAATATGTGCCAGAGATGTGCTGCCAAGAGCTCCAGCTAAAAACAGCCTATTTCCTCATCCAGCACTCTTGTGTATTAGATTCTCGCTTATCTGTAGCTGTACACCTCTCTTTTTACTGCTAACCATGATAATCATGAATACACACCATGACAGTGCTCATATATGTTGGTAATATATAGTAAAAGTCAAAATTATTAGCCCTCCTGTGAAATTTAATTCTTTTAAAAATATTTCCCAACTGTTGTTTAAGTGCTGTTTCGACATCTTTTTAATAATATAATAGTTTTAAAAAATAATAATTTCTGATAACTACTTTCTTTTGTCTTGCCGTGATGACAGTCCATCATACAGCATTTTAATAGTTGTTTTGGAAGATACAATTTTTTTTTGCTTAAAGTACAATTTAAAGACTTAACTACTATAGGTTAATTAGGTTACTAGGCTATTCTAGTTAATTAGCCAAATCACAAGTCAACAGTGGTTTGTTCTGTTGCCAATAAAAAAACAAAAAAAAAAACAATTCTTAAGGGGTCTAATATTATTGACCTTAAAAACCGTTTTAATTTTTTTCATTACTCCAGCCAAACTAAAAAAAGATATATTTTCTCGAGAAGAAAAAAAATATTATAGGAAATACAAATTACCTTGCTCTGTTAAACATCACTTGAGAAATATTTTTAAAAGAATACAAATTTCACAGGAGGGCTAATCATTTTGACTTCCACTGTGCATGGTTTAATGAAACAGTACCCGAATAAGCGAGATGTATTTTGATGTCTATGTTGGAAAGAGTTTGATGGCAGTTTGTTGACCTGGTCCACTTCACTGTGTCTCTTCATTGCGCAACTTCTTCTCTGTGTGCATAAGCGCAACGTCCTTAACCTATCAGAGTGATCTATGACAGGGATGGTGACAGGATTACAGGAGCTGTTTTCTAGCACACTCCCGCAACATTCCTCACGTACCTTCGCCTAAAATAGAAGCATCCTTAATATATGGGGCAATATATGTTACATAGCTCAAAATGATGTATTCATTGTATGCCTTATATGTGAAGAAAGAACTACATTTGAAACTGCTTTTTTTATGCTATGCTATGCTGTACTATACTATACAAGAGCTAAACTAGGTAAATTTAAATATACAAGAAAGAAATATAGTTAATTGAAATGAGACTAAAATAAAATATAAATATTAGATAAACAACTTAACAAAAATGTTTAAATATTAAATGTTTAAAAAACAATTCAAAATTAATTAAATCTGAATAGTAATTTTAAATACAAACTGGTAATAAAATAAATAATAATATAAATAATAATATGGGCGGCACGGTGGCGCAGTGGGTAGCGCTGTCGCCTCACAGCAAGAAGGTCGCTGGTTCGAGCCTCGGCTCGGTCAGTTGGTATTTATGTGTGGAGTTTGCATGTTCTCCCCATGTTAACGTGGGATTCCTCCGGGTGCTCCGGTTTCCCCCACAGTCCAAAGACATGTGCTATAGGTGAAATGGGTAAGCTAAATAAACGTAGTGTATGTGTGTGAATGGGAGTGTATGGGTGTTTCCCAATGATGGGTTGCAGCTGGAAGGTCATCTGCTGCGTAAAACATATGCTGAATGAATGAATGAATGAATAAATAATAATAATAATAATAATAAAAATTATATATATATATATATATATATAATGTGTGTGTGTGTGTGTGTGTGTGTGTGTGTGTGTGTGTGTATTAATAGTATTGATGGATTAGATCATTTCAGATATAGTGTTTATTAAAATCAAAGCAAAAAAAATTGTACTATAACAATACAAAAGCAGTGCATGTTTTAAAAGAGCATATTAATAGAGTATATCTTTATTTCATGATAGCTAAAATGTGGACTGTGGGCATAAAAAAAACTCTGTAAAGGATTGAACTGCTCTACACTACAGGCTATTTGCCTTTGAAAGCTGAAATAATGCATTAGTGCAAAATGATAAAAATGTTTGTGGGTTTGACTGACAGAAAAAGAAAACATGATTTTGCCTTTCTCTTTCTGGCATTTTCCTGCACTTCAGGGGCTGAAATCACCACAAGGTTTTGATATTTTTCATCTGACATGACTCAATAATTTAGGCCATTCCAAACATGAAAAAACTTGTGGTTAACGCCAGTATCAAAAAAATGATTCCATGTAGGGTTATTTTAGTAATATGACTGAATATTTTACAATACTGTGATTAAATGGGCCTTTGACTGATATGAAGTAATCACTATCATTATGAAAAACACATGGTGCAAGTTATGAGAGCTTAGTATGCCACAACTACTCTCTGTTTTTATTTTATTCTTTAAGTTTTGAACTTTTTACACCTTTTTTCCAACAGAACAAAACACGATTATGAACTTAAATAAACTATGCAGTACATACCAGTGTCTGGGGTAAAGCATTTCAAATAACTTGAGTTAACGAGCTATTTTTTTTAAAGTAATACCATTTACTTTGTTTTCTATGATAGCTCCTGTAGACATGAATTTATATTACCTCCAGCCTGACATTTATTCTCTTCACATTTCACTTTTGATGTAAAAGGGCTTTTCATTTTTCAAAAATATATTATATAAAAATCTTATTTTTTGTATTTTCAAAAGAAATTATAAAACAAATAATAAAACCAAAACCTGATTAACTTATTAAAATAATCTAAAGTAACATAAAAAATATATATTGTTGTCATGACTTACTAATTTTATTTTATTTTTAATTTAATTATTATTTTTTTATAGTGTACTTGGGTCACATACTGTTTTTCATCAACGATAAAATTGTAGAAGTCAGCAAATATGGACACAGTGAGTGTGTTTCCAACAACTCAAAAAGTGACTTTTTAATAAAAAACTGATCCAAGGTGCCAGCATCAACAGGTAAACAACAATAAACTCAGTCTCTGGAGTTGCCAGATCTAAAAGTCTTATTTAACAACAATAAGCCGGAACACAGCTGGATAATGTGAGCCGGGGCTCAATACCAACAATATTAATAAGAATTACACTGATTTATGCTTTTGAAAGGACCCTGGAATAAAAACGAAAGCTAATAAAAGCTAAACATGACTACTTTTATGTCAAGACACGGATACATCCAAGATATACATGTCCAGAAACCCAGAAATAGCTCAAATCCAGAACGGCTTTGATCCTCAGTCAACACACAGATACTCATCTGCCTACATGACTACAGATTCTGGAACAGTGTTCAGAACGGGACTCCCTTCAAACGTGTGCCATGAAACGGTAGCAGGTCAAAGGCATTGAGGACAAAAAAACAGAGGCTGGATGAGTAGGAATGCAAATGTGTGGAAACGAAGGCTAAGAAAGAGCATGCGCTTCCTCTGAAGGGTCAACAGAGGTCATTGGCCTGGCAACAACAGGGCAATGCAGGGAGGAGGAATGAGCTGAATCTTTGGCATTGAGCTGGAGAATTGTATATGCATTTTCCTGTTAGGCCCGGAGACACCCTTACAGCGGACAGGGGGAATTCCAGTCCCTTTTGGGCTATTGTACCCAAAATACTGCAGACCATCTAACATTCACCCCCTCCAATGCCTGAAAGAACGGAAAAGACAGATGCGCTCCTGCTGACGAACGGGATATATTTACGAGCTTGGACTCAATATGTTATTGTTACCATATTGCTGCTGGCAAGCCTTTTTCACTGATCAAAAATGTACAAGTTTGCTTTCTTGTTTTGACATCATGATTAATTCCATAATGCATAACTCTCTTGGTGCTAATTAGTGTGAAGCTGGGAATGAGAACGGAGGTCAGATCAGTTCAAATATGTCAGTTTCCAAGGATTTAGGATTTTTTCTTACCTGTATGCGAGTAGATGAACCATAGAGCTCCAGTCAGAAGAGCTCCAATTACAAAGGCAGCAAAAGCAATGCCCACCACAGCCGGGGTGTCCAAGACATATATGATGCCTGCAAGAAGAAGTTAAAAATCTATGTTAAATAATGCCTGTTAACAAATGTACATGTTCAAACTCTGTGGTGAAGATTTCAGATTAATTTGGTAAATATTTGGTACATTGCTGTAGTATTGTGTTCGGGAAAATAAAAAATAAAAGTGAGGAAACAAAATAAAACATGCTTTGAGCCCACTTTTACAATCATTCAGGCACATGCTGCAAATAAACAGCAAAATGACAAGACTTGATTTATTTTCTTCAATCAGTTAAACATAAACAGCTCTGTTGCCATTGGAATAGTTCATTATAACACGCTGGAAACTATTAGAGATCAGTGGTTTCCTTGAGTTCAAAAACAAGATCATAGGCAATAATATGTTCATTACTAGCTCTAAAACTAATAATAACAATAATAATAATACAATTTCAGTTAGCACATTTATTATTAATATTTTCAAAAGTGTCATTACAAATAGGACCTGCAGCAAAAAAGTACATTGAATTGTGTGTGGACTGTTAAAAAACGTAAAAATAAATGGACCAGAAAATAAATGTAAATACCATACAGTAAAATATAATAATGATAATAATAAAATATCATAATCATAATATCATGCCTTATATGTAACTTATATATGTATCTTTAAATGTTACACTATAAAAAACTGTAAACACTGCAATCATTTTAAAGTAAAAAATTATGCCCCGTATGACACATAATATGACTTTTATAGTAATAATAATAATATCATTAATATAATTATTATTGCATTATATTGTTATGTATTTTTTTCAGTGGCTGTTCTGTCTTATATTTCATACTTTTTGTATGGTGATCAAATATGGATATGACTTTCAAAATCATAAAAGCGCAAATTTATTATATACATATGGTCATATATTTACAGCATATTGAACCATATGTTTCTTCTATTTTTTTGTTTTGAACAGGAAACATTTCACTTCTAATGCCTGTGTTTTAATTACAACTGCGTGCATGATGTGGTTCCTGATGTTTGCACGCAGTCTAGTGAAAATATTTGGCAACCACGTATAAAGTAAGAGCACATGCTTCATATGGGCTTTGCATCGGCATCCGAGAGCAAAGCCAAGCATCTGAGAGCCTCTTTGGAGGCGCGCCACAAACCCGTTGACTTTCAGAGCTCTAATTAGCTCTAATGATCACTGATCACACAGCATAATAGACTCTATGTGTCCGCCAGCTTCTTAGCCTGTCTGGTCCTGTGCCAAAAACCCCAGCACAATAGAGGCTATTCTGATAAAGAGCACCTTCAGATTTTCATCCCCTCGGACAGACTGATGACAGACTATCAATGAAGCGCTCTGGTAGAACAAGAGTCAGCTTTATGTAACAGCTCCCATTGAATGCTTTAGCCTTTACCCCCAATCACCAGCACAACCACCCGCTATATCATATCTGTGCAGACCAGCTCTAATATATCAAGGTTGCCATCAACGCCTGTCAATGTATGCATTCCTGATGCATAGGCAGAAATTGGAGAAACAGATAAAAATTCACTTTAAGTTTGTAGGTTGATTTTTAAATAATACAGTTTTTGCATCTTATGATCATCAAGGCTAAATTTATTCTAGGAAGGTTTCATTTCAAAACAGTACAATTGTGAGATAATGGTTTAATTTAAAATTACTTTTTTTTTTTTTTAATTACTGTGATAGCACAGCTGAATTTTCTGAATATTTCCACTACTGTAATTTTCAGTGTCACATGATCATTATAATCATTATATGATTCAAAATGTACCAATTATATTTATAATGATAAATCCTGATTATATGTAGTAAAATATTTTAGAACAGTAAGATTTTAAAAGTAAAAAAAAAAAAAAATATATA
>CAIGQV010019356.1:23855508-23866702 GCA_903798115.1 Danio jaintianensis | reverse complement strand
ACAGGAAGATGGTGTGTGGGTGTAGGTATCCTGGCACCGGTCTTACAAACCTCACTATGACACGGTAGATGGTAGCACGCTTGGGAAGCATAACCTCACCATTCGGTTCCTCAGAGGTGCGAGGCGATTAAATCTATCTCACCCTCCTCTCATGCCCTCTTGGGATCTCTCTGTAGTCCTAGTGGGTCAGCGGAGAGATCTGTTTGAGTCACTCGACACAGTATCTTTAATATTTCTTTCCATGAAGACAATTTTGCTGGGTGTGCTGGCATCGATCAAGAGGGTTGGGGATCTGGAGACATTTTCAGTCAGAAAATCATGCCTGGCTATGTGCCCAAGGTTCCTACTACTCCCTTTCGAAACCAGGTAGCAAGCGCTGGCAGAGCAGGCAGATCCAGCTCTTTCACTGCTGTGTTCTGTTCGTGCACTGCACTTTTACGTGGATCAGACTCTGGCGAACCCTAGAGAATTCCTCAAAGGCCCCAGAGGAGCTGGGTGCTTGGCCCATTACATTGTCTGGTATGCCCTCTTGGTCAACCTGCATTTTGGGGATCAGTGCCAGTTATGCGTGATGCCTGCTTGTCGATCCCATATGCGTCAGTCAGCCATGGTGAGTTCACCCTTCCCAGGCAGACCAGTGTCTTCCCTACCATCTTAATGTTTTAGCCAAGCATCTTACTCATATATAGTGCTCCCCTTGGACATATGCACATATTTTCACTAAGTCTCCCCATTTAGTAGCAAGTACCGTCCACAGCATCCTTCCCCTTTTGGACTGGCACGCTTTCCCAACAAACTGTTGTATTTCTAAAAATCCCTAGCCTACAGTTAGCTAGGTAAAATATTCGTACAACCCCCTAAATTCTAAATATTCCCATATTCTGGTACTCAAGGTACTCTCATAATCCTTATTTCCTTTCATTTTTTCTTGTTTAATCAATTTTTGAAAACATCAGTTGCACTGACTTAAAATGTCTGAAGTTGAGTGAACAAAAAAAACTCTTTTAGAAATTGGTACTAGGAAATAATACATTATCAGAACAAACAAACCTAGTTCAATTGAAAAAATAAAAAAAATAAAACAGAGACAAATGGTACTCGTGGAAGTTTGCATTCACGCTATTTGCTTGGCAAACATCTCACCAAACGTGTGACAGATCCAGCTAGAGTGGCGTATTAAATACACACCCCCATAAGGTTGTTCCGACATAACTCGGAGTTCCTCACCTGAAAGGGAACGTCTTAGTTACTGTTGTAACCCTTGTTCCCTGAAAAATGGAGGCAATTTCCCCACAATGTCATTCTGATATCACATAACATCTCTGTTCCCTCCTTCAGGGAACGTTACGGTAACTAAAGTTACCCTCGTTCCCCGATGGGGGGAACGGAAATGCTATGTGGAAAAACTTCCACTATGGGGATTTCGTCAGAAAGCCAATCATTCTGAAGAGTAATTAAACGGGCCAATGAAATGCCAATGAGTTGGCGGTGTCAGCGTGCGCAGCTGGCAGCAATCATAATCAGCTTGTGAATAAGAATGCCGGCTGTGCCACACAACAACACCTTTTCTAGCTGAAGAAGCCGAACGACAGCTGTCAGCTAAGGTGCAATCCCTGTGGCGAAGGAACATAGCATTTCCGTTCCCCCCCTCGGGGAACGAGGGTTACTTTAGTAACCGTAACGTTCCCCAGCGGGAGGGGAACTTCAATGCTATGTGGAAAAACTTCCACTATGGGGAAATCTATGGAAAACGCCACAGTGATTGAACCTTACCACGTCACTGGTGAGAGGTTTGCCAGGCTCTGGCGTGAGCGCACCATCATCACCAGAGACGCAGCCCACCAACGTGTCCCCTGGCCCTAACTTACCTTACTTACCTGTAAAGCGCTTAAAGGCTTATTTATATTTTTGGGGAGTCGTAAGAATACACCTAGTTAAGATTCTAGGAATTTTAAATTACGACAGTACGTTGGGAAGCATGCAGTCCCGATAGGGAGGACGCTGCGGAGGTCACCTGCTGCCCAATGGGGAGACCTGGTGGCAGGAAGACATATGGACTAACCCTGAAGGATGGTTAGCGGGGAGGGAAGACACTGGCCCGCCTAAGAGGAGGAACTACACCGTGGCTGAGTGAAGCATATGGAATCGCCAGTGGGGATCGCGCATAGCAGGCACCTATACCCAGAACGCGGGCTGACCAAGTGGGCATACCAACTACGTAATGGGCAGGCCTCGGAGGAACTCTGCAGGGTTCGCCAAATGGGGAACTCAACTGAACAGAGTGAATAAGCGCACGAATCTTTGTGTTGGAGAGAAAGGCGCAGCAAGCGTGTTTCAACACCGTACTGAATTTCCTCATTCACTGGCGTATCCAACACACGTGAGGAAAATCAGCCCACTCAAAGATTATAGAATTTTTACGAATGTATTAGGTGACGCCCAGCCCGTAGCTCTACATATGTCTGTTAGAGAGTCGCCGCGTGCTTACGCTCAAGAGAAGGCGATACTCTTAGTCGAGTGCACTCTCACTCCCAGGGTACGCGGCTCACCCTGGCATAGAAAAGCAAGGGAGATGGCATCCACTATCCAGTGGGCCAACCTCAGAATGGAAACGGCACTTCCCGTCTGCCGATCATAACAGAAAAGGAGCTGCTTAGAGTCGTAAGCTCTAATGCGGTCACATAGTGCAGAGCGCGAACAGGACACAGCAAAGAAAGGGGCTGGGTCTGCCTCCTCCGTGTGCAGCGCTTGCAGGTTCACTACATAGTCTAAAAAGAAGCGCTGTAGGAACATCGGGCACCTAGGTGGGCCGGGGTCTCAGGAAAACGTGAGAGTGGGCCGGCCCGAATTGCTGGCACACTTCGCTGACCGAAAATGCCTCCAGATACCCGACCCTCTTGACCGATGCCAACGCGACCAGCAGAGCTGTCTACCTGGACAGAAAACTTAAAGATACTGAGTCGAGTGGATCGAGCAGACCTCTCCTAAGAGAGATCTCCAAGTGGGTATGAGAGGGGGACAGGATTGATTTAATTAACCAGCGTCTCGCGCCTCTGGGAACTGGATGATGAGGCGATGCTTTCCCAGCGCGCCACCATCCCCGCGTCCTCAGAGCGGGGATGATCGTAACGCCAACCCCTCAGTGCGAAGGGGACAGCCTTAGCTCAGCCAGCTGAAGGAGGAAAGCATCACACTGATCTGGCATGTCCGGGGTCCTTCTCGGAGAGAAGTACACCACACAGCGAATAGACTCCACTTCAGGGCGTAGGCATGCCTCGTAGAGGGTGCTCTAGCCTGAGTGACGGTGTTAACCACCGAACCGGTAAGTCACCTAAGTCCTCCACGCTCCATCTATGGACCTCACACGTGATTCCAGAGATCTGGGCGCGGGTGCCAGATGGTGCTTGTTCCAAAGAAGAAGGAGCTTCTTCAAAGGGATATGCCAGGGAGGGGCCGTCACGAGGAGAGAGCTGAAATACAGATAAGATTGAGCCAAAGGCGCAATAACAGATCTGGTCCTCGTCCTCCCTGACGTAACACAGTATCTGCGAGTACGCTCACTGGAGAGAAATGCGAATTTACGCACGTTCAGGGGCCAGCTGTGTTAGCCAGCGCGCAGAGCGCACCTATAACAGCTGGACAGCCGGGGGTGGAATCTCAGTTTTCCCGGGCGTGAACTGCCGTGAGAGCGCATCGGCTGCACGGTTGAGTTCGCCGGGGGAAAAAATGGCACGCAGCGATTCCGCCGCGAATGACTCCGGAGGAGCAGACGGCGAGCGAGCTGAGACATGCGGCGAGAGCGGATACCCCCTGTGCGGTTGATATACGCCATCGTCGCCGTGCTGTCCGTCCTGACCAGCACGTGTTTCCCCTCTAGCACCGGTAAAAACAGTGCAGCGCGAGATACACTGCCAACAGCTCCAGGCAATTAATATGCCAATGCAACCGGGTTCCTTCCACGGACCCGCAGCTGCATGCCCGCAACACACGGCCCCCCAGCGCGTACTGGAAGCATCCGTCGAAACGACGACATGCCTGGACACTTGTTCTAGAGGCACACAGGCCTGTAGAAACGCAGGGTCCATCCAGAGGCTGAGGGCACGGCGACACAGCGGAGTGACAGTCACCCGGTGCGTGCCCGCGTGCCATGTGCGTCTAGGGACCTGATCGGGAAGCCAATGCTGAAGCGGTCTCATATGGAACAGCCCGAGCGGCGAAAGCGGCCACGGATGCCATATGCTCCAGGAGCCTCTGAAATGATATCAGTGGGACCACAGTTTTCCTGTCGAACTCTCTCAGACAGGTCAGCATCAGCCCAGCACGCTCTCGAGGGAGGCGCGCCGTCATGGTGATCAAGTCCAGCTCCAACCCGAGAAAAAAGATGCTCTGCACAGGGGCGAGCCTACTCCTTTCTCGGTTGACCCGAAACCCCAACAGATCGAGGTGCCGGAGCACCCAGTCCCTGTACATAATCAATTGATCCCACGAGTGAGCTAAAAGCCAGTCATCGAGATAATGGAGTATGCAGATGCCCGCGAGCCGAAGGGGCATTAGGACAGGGAGAGCCAGAAAGGGAGGACTTTGTACTATCATGCTCGACCCTCGCACGCAAACCGCAGCCGGTGGCGTGGGAAAATGGAGAAATGAATGTACGTGTCCTTCAGGTCTATCGCTGCAGACCAATCCTGAGGACGGACGCACCGGGGGATGTGCTTCTGCATGAGCATTCTGAGCGGCTGCTTGTAAGGCAGCGAGTCAAAATGCGCAGAACTAGGATTGGTCATAACCCACTGCTCTTTTAGGGTACGATGAAGTACAGACTAAAAAGCCCATACCTCATCTCGGCTGGAGGGACCGGCTTGATTGCATCCTTCGCCAGGAGGACAGCAATCTCCTCGCACAAGAGAGGGGCGGACACAGGGCTGACACCTGGTGTAATACACGCCCGTGAACTTGGGGGACCGTGTAGCGAACTGAATCGCATAGCCGAGTCTGATTGTCCGAATGAGCCATCGCGACGGGCTGGGCAGCGCTAACCAGGCTGGCAGAGCCCACGCGAGTGACATCATCGGTGCAATCACTGACGCACCAGCGGTGGGGCAGCACGGGATGGGAGAGCTCACCCCGGGAGGCATGCGTCCCAAGGAAGAGCGGAAGTAAAGAGGTTTAATCTTAACTTCGTCCCAAGAGCCCGCAGGGCGGCTAGGAGTGCGAGAGAAAGGAGCCCGTCCTCTGGCACTCACAGAGCCTGTGGCGAAGAGCACCGATCCTGCGAGCTGGAAGGCATAGCGTCCCATACTGGCAGTGTTCGGGCTATCACACCCGGAGAGAGGAAAAAATTGCTCTTAAAAAATTTAGTAGCCATACGGCCTTTTTGTTAATGATATGGGTGTCCCTGGCCCTCCGCCAGGGAAAGAGCAAACATACTTTTCTCCGAGTGGCCCGTCTCAGGGACGCTTCGCGGTCCGTACTGGACTTAGCGGCGCCCTGAGACAGGGGGGGTGATCGTCTGTGAGGTGCTCAACGCTGCCGCTTAACCAGTTGAACGGACAGGGCGGCGGAGCAGATTTTGGAGCCACAGACGAGCGCCCTCGACGAGAAGCAGCCAAAGTGCACGAATCGACGGGGAGAGCGGTTTTTGAGCCCGCCAATCGCACTTGACTACTCTTTCACCGAAGTGAATTCCTGGGTGAACTCACCCCGGTGTCGCCGAACAGGCCAGCCTGGTATATGGGTGTGTTAAGAAAGCGAACTTTGTCAACGACACACATATCTGCCAGGTTTAGCCAGAGGTGGCGTTCCTGGACCACTAGTGTGGTCATCGTCCTTCCCAGGGCACTCGCAGCCGACCTGGTGTTTTTAGAGCAAAGTCGGTTGCAGTGCGTAGTGCATTAAGCCTGGGTCGGAACCTTCCTCGTGCCGCTGGGCCAGCGCTTGCACTAGCCATAGCAAGCAAAACGGAAGCAGCCTGGCCCGCAGCAGTGTAGGCTTTGGCCCTGAGGGACACAGACAACCTACACGCTTTGGACGGGAGCCGAGGCTAACCACGCCAGGAAGGGGCACCACGCGGGCAAGATTGACCGCGCTAGCACACTCGACCTGGGGTTTTGCCTCATACCCCCTGGCTGCTCTGTCATCGAGGAAGGTGAGGGCGGAGCGCACGCAGACCGGGCAGAAAAAGGTGCCCTCAGCGCTGCGTGAACTTACTGTGCACCTCCAGGAAGAAGGGGACGGGAGGCTTAGAGGGTTTCCCCTTCTTATCCTCCACGTAATACCCGTCTAATCAGTCCGGCGGCGAAGCTGGGGGACAAGCCATCTCCAGCCTCGTCGCCGAAGCAGCCCGGGTTAGCACGGCCATCATATCAGATGCCATATCCGGAGCCTCGCTTACCACCCCTGAGGGAGGAAGCGGGTCCGAATTGTCATCGGAAAATGACAGCCCACCCTCCGATGCAGCGATGGACATCTGGTCCTCGGTGTCATCGAGTGAGAGGGCGACCCTCCCGAAGGATGGTGCGCTTCTCTCACTCGAAGCTTGGATGGAGCGCGCTGAGGAATGGGAGGTCCGCAAGCCCGAGGGCGGCGGATTGACCCCCACTGTGACCCTCAGATCTGCCCGAGTGCCAACCGCTACTTGCGGGGGACAACAGGGGTGGTTCGCCCTTTTGCAAGAGCGAACCGCGATCTTAGCTGCGCAACAGACATGCCATCGCAGTGATGGCATGCACTGCCCGCGAGCACCGCATTAACATGCTGGTCCCCCAGACATGCAATACAGTGCTCGTGCCCATCATCCGTGGACAGGAAACCACCGCATCCAGAAACGCACGGTCGGAGCGACGTCTTTAAAAAGACGCGCTGCCCGACCGTGTTGCTCTTTTAGGAAATTTGCTTAAATTTATACGCACCGCTCTTGAAGTACCGGTCCAGCGAAACGCCCAGGGACAGGAGAAACCCAGCTCGACCACCGCTGCTCGCGTTGTTGCTCGCGCTGGAACCGGGAGAAATCAGCCTCTCAGAAGACGGCAGCTTTCTCTCACTCTCTCTTTCTCGAACAAAGTCGGAGGATGACAGCAAAACGTCTCTTTCAGACTGCACATGAGGCTTCTGAAAGCGAAAAGGTGTGGTTGTGTGGCACAGCGGGCATTCTTATTCACAAGATGATTATGATTGCTGCCAGCTGTGCACGCTGACACCGCCAACTCATTGGAATTTCATTGGCCCGTTTAATTACTCTTCAGAATGATTGGCTTTCTGACGAAATCCCCATAGTGGAAGTTTCCACATAGCATTGTAGTTCCCCTCCCGCTGGGGAACTGCATTGTGTACATACAAAAGTAACTGAAACTAACTAAAATTATAGCAAAACATCCTCACGCCAGGTGTTTGAGCCGTACGCCACCTCGGAGTCTGTAATCCTGCTGCCATTGGCCAGATCAAGTCCTCGCTGTTGCTCCCGCGACAAAAACAACAACTGGACATGACAGCAGCATGGTGACACATTAAATACGACCCGATCAGACACTTAAAAGTATTAGTTTAACAAAATTGTATCCAATAATGGGTTTTGTTTCCATATTAGTGATCCTGATCGCGAACTAATCATTCTTTTTAATCGGATCTTCTAAGTGAACCGGTTGAACTTGTTCACCAAATCGAACTGAATCATTTAAAGCGATTCGCATCTCCATTAAGGACTTATCCAAAAAGACTTACTTTTTAACATGCCTGATACCCCCCTCTGACTCGAAATAAACCAATTTACAGACTTATTCAGTTATTAGAACAGTACACAGAGATCGTATTTGAGAACGGGTGAACTCATAATACTGCACATGCGTGATTCAGTGAACCGAACACAAACAGTACATGTATGACCTGCTGTGACTGAACTAAACTTGGACAACTGCAACGCGGGTGAACCGAATAAATGAGAGTAGAAATGTAAGTTTATTTCATAACAGAAAATCGTAATGGAATTTAAATAAGTGAATCATGCTTCAGTTGGGTTGCAAAAAATAATTTTAAGAAACTTTTCAGATCATGTTTATGTTTTAACTGACTGAAATTATGATTGCTTACTACATATTTTTAATATGTTGAGCCCAAACATGGGAGGATTGTCACGAAAGATCCGGTTCACAGTAAAGATCATTCCATCACGATCATTGTGTATCTAACCCCAGAAGCAGCCTTGCACACATATTGAACTTAGGCCTGCTATCTTGTGGACTGTTGTATTTAAATTTGAGGATGGGTAGATGGTAGCACTCATGTGTCCTCTGAATACATGTTTCAAAAATATATCTTTGATTGGGTTATTATAGCCTACAATATTCTAATGATTTTGTATCTTGCAATTGAGCCCACTGAAGAGCTTTTTGTCTGACTCTGAATTCAGTAAATATAACTAATTACCTTTTTTTTTTAGGCAACGCTGCAATTCACGAACCCAAAGCATAAGATGTGAAACTCGAAAGGACGATCCCAACAAGAGCAATTAATTGAGTGTTTCAAAGTGCATAACAATGTCATGACTAATAATGCATAAAATGTAAATGCTTCTTTGTAAAGATATAGAGCTTATGTTGGCAAATAAGTTGAATTATAAATTAATGTTGTCACAAAATAAATGTAATTTATTATACAGTGCCCAGCGTAAAGGAGGACATATCTCTTTTTAGAACGTAATTATTCAATGAAACTACATTTAAAAGTCTTTATCTGAATGTGACAATTTTTGTGCTCTACAGAGTTTACTTGAATTTATCTCTGACAGAGACCCCTCCCCCTTTCCATCAGCCATATCACTGTGTGCATAGTTACCAATCATCATCCATAGCAATGAGCACCACCTTCACTCTCAGCTAAATAACTGAGAAAACTTTAGCTAAAAAGATTTTACTGCTATTTAGGAGAACTTCTAGTGATACAACAAAATGTTCTGTGAATATTTTTAGATTTATTTAGTGTATTTCATCTTTAATCATGATTACCAGCAAACACCAAATTTAAATGAAAACATTTACAAAAATTGATTTTGAGCTTTTACCTATGCTTTAGACTAAAACAGAATTATAAATGATCATAAATCAGCTTTTGGATGGCAATGTTTTATTCTGCTGTGTTTTTCTCAAAGCATGGCACTCCAACAAACTGCCCTGTTTGATTTGTAGATTAAGCCCAATACTTTGGGATCCTGTCCAGAGCGGCGCTTTGAGTCTTTTTTGAAAGGCTGCTTTTCTGCCATGTCTGTACAAGAGCCGTCTTTGTGGTCAAAATGAGATTCAAAGCCTGTTTTCATTACTTTTATGGCATATCTGTGTTTACCTAATCCACACCAAAGAAAATAAGCCTGGTGTTGGCAGCACATGCAAGCCTGTTAATCAACAAAGCACCCACACTGGATTCACACTGGATTCACATACAGGTACAATCTGGATTCAGATTTCCCAGAATGTACATCCAATATGGACAAGCTTTAATCTGGTAAATTGGGGTTTAGTTTAAGCAGTTTTCAGGCTCAAGAAGGTGGGTTGGTTTTGATTGGGTTTTGTCACCATGGTAATGTATGCTACACAGCTAAGGTTTATTCTTAGTTACAGTGTGCAAACCCAAACTTGACCAATCAACTGTAAGTAAAGTGACACACACACACACACACACACACATATATAGTCACTCACAGTCCCAGAGCATATGTTTTGCTCCAAATTACAACACTAAAAGCCTAAATTTTACACTAAAAGCATTTTTTTAACAAAATTAACTTTTGCTAATAATTTATTTATATGAATTACAATGAATTGTATTAAAATTTAATTACAGAAATTAACACTTATATACTTACTCCCAGGGCCATTTATATCGAAGTTGATATTTAGCCGCGCTATATTGGTGTTTCATAACATCTAGTTTTTATGAGGTGGGTTGTTAGCCCAATGCTCAACCCCCAACCTGGAGGACCAGGACATACACTACAGACAAATTAGCTTACCCAATTCACCTATACCGCATGTCTTTGGACTGTGGTGGAAACTGGAGCACCCGGAGGAAACCCACTCGAACACGGGGAGAACATGCAAACTCCACACAGAAATGCCAACTGACCCAGCAGGGGCTCAAACCAGGGACCTTCTTGCTGTGAGGCATCGCTACCCACTGCCATTATGAATTATATATTCAAATTGTTTAGAATTTGGAATTAACATTAATGATGGATTTAAATTATATATTTACAAATTCACATAAAAAAAGCTTTAATATATAAAGTTTTATAAATGACTGTGTTTTCAGCTGTTGCTGGACCTACATTATTGAAATCAGTTGATTGATTTGGATTTAATGCTTAAAGTTGCCTCAGCATCAGTAGTGGTTTTTTTCTGCATTATAGATATGTTTAAATTCATTATATTTTGGATAATGATATATCTTAATCTTCTACAGAAAAGTGAACTGCACTGATTCTCTCGTAAGAAATCATTAAAGCTGACCCACTCATGTGTCATGCGATTGGCTGTTTGCTGCACTTGTCACACTTTCAGCTGCATTTGACCCAGAGTTAATCACAAACTCTGGGTTAAACCCTGAGTTTGACAGAAACTGATTAAATCAAGCATTTTGACCAGTTTGGATTTGTTACTCTGCAACTCTGAGTTAGTTTAACTCGTTTTGTGCAACAGGTCTCGGGAACTAATCTTTTATGTTGTTTCCATTCAGAAACAACTAAACTCACTTAACCCTGACATGGGCCAATAAAATCCCAGCTTGCATACCTCAGGAGTGGCAGTCATTTACCTAATCAAGTATGACTAATCTGTGCTCCATTTGCTACAAGCAGCACAGCAACATTGTGTTATTAAACAGGAATGATTTTCATTAGAGCAGCGAGTCAGTTAAACCAACTCACTTCAACCGCAATAGGTGCAATAGTGCCAAGAGGATGCAGGGAAGAGAACAAATCAGTCATGGTCAAAGTAAGTTTCTTTATAGAAGTTTAGACACCACCCTGCTGTCTCTGTGTCCTAGTCAGTCCATACAGTATAAATGATGAATGGACTATGCTGGTATAAAAGACAAGGGCCTCTTTCTTTATCAATTTTCCTTATCCTCTCTGTGAATGTGTGTGTGTGTGTGTGTGTGTGTGTGTGTGTGTGTGTGTGTGTGTGTGCGCAGGTGTTTGTGGAGACGCTGG
>CAIGQV010019356.1:23803511-23824491 GCA_903798115.1 Danio jaintianensis | reverse complement strand
GGTCAGTGCAACTGATATTTCCAAAAGTTGAGTACACGAGAAAAAACTAAAGGAAATAAGGATTATGGTTTTTTTTGTTCACTCAACTTCAGACATTCCAGTTCTACAGACAAAAAATTTTCAGTTGACACAACTTAAAAAGTTTTTTGTATCACTGACAAATAATTTTAGGTCAGTGCAACTGTTTTTTAAAAGTTAAGTGAACAAGAAAAGTTAAGTGAACAAGAAAAAATGAATGGAAATAAGGGTTATGTTTTTTGTTGTTGTACTGGCTTAAATTTTTTTACAGTGTGTTTATTCTGTTAAAAAAAAAAACACCCTTACACAACTACTTGCCATAAAAGTAAACAATTACACTCAAAACATTTACCTGAGCAATTTACTTACTGTTTAATAAAATTTAAAGCTTACGAAAAGAAATACAAATGAATGCAGCCTACACTAAACTACGTATTACTATTCAGTCATCTTCACCATCAGTGTATACATTCACATCCATATATAACATATGCTTGTCTATCTCTGCCACTGTCTGGCAGTCAAAAAAATCTTGTAACATGCAGGTTAGTATATGCTCCATCAGCTTCATTCAGCCATTTTCATTTCTGTCAATTTTGGCTTTAATTAAGGAGTTAATAAGCTATTACATCTCACAACAATGTTTCTATTTTTTAAAATGTTTTGTGGCAAGTAGCCATGCAAAAAGCAGTTGCATCCAGGACATTGTTTTTTTCAGAAAAAAAAAAGCTTTCAGGTTATAATAATTAAGGTTATAATAGTTTTGAATTTTTCATTAGTGTTTTTATTTCATTTTGACTTTGTTTTTTTCAGTTAGTTTTAATTAGTTTTAAAGGTAGTTTTTTTTTTTATTAATTAGGATATTTGTTAGGTGCAAGATTCAAAATCATCAGAATAAATATTGTATAATAAAAACTCAACCAAAGAAACATGCATTCAGAGGACACATAAACACTACCATCTACCCATCCTCAAATTCAAATACAACAGCCCACAAGATAGCAGCCTTAAGTACAATATGTGTGCAAGGCTGCTTCTGGGGTTAAATACACACACAGTAGTGACAGGAAGTTCGGATCTTTTCCGCGAACTGGATCTTTCGTCACAATCATCCCATGTTTGGACTATCAAAAATATGTTGTAAGCAATCATAATTTCAGTCAGTTAAAACATCACCATGGTCTGAAAAGTTTCTTACAATTAAGTTTTGCAACCCAACTGAAAAATGATTCAATTTAAATTCCATTACGATTTTCTGTTATGAAAAAAACATTCTTTCACCAGAATCTCTCTTAAAAAATAAAAAATAAACCTCTTTAATCCCTTGGTTTACTTGTGCTGCAGAATTAATCAGTTGTCCAAGGTTCAGTCTCAGAAGGCTGTCATGTACTGTTCCATAGACATATACACTAGATATCCCTGAGCATACGTCAATACCACCGCCATATTTCTACAGTGCACACTTAGTCAACACCAAAGCCAATCTGAAGATGCTGGACTTTTGCGCTGCGTATGGGTGTAGTAACGAGCAAAGAAAAGAAAACAAAGCATAAAGGCATAGCATTTCATAGGTAAGATTTCGTTTTGTTACGGTTTTGTATGTTACGAATTTTTGTGCTTTGTGTAAAGTTATTGATGATAATACAGTCACTTACTGCATTGACCATAAGGCAAAGAAGCACCAACTTGCACTAAATTCTAGGCTTATGCTAGTTTTGTTGAATAAAATCAGAAAACAATGTAAATGAAATATGACAACAAGACGGTGCCAGAAACTTGTATTATTGTTGGCTAAGTGAAGTAACGGCCAGTTTTTGAAGTAACTTATAAGGGTGCCTGATAACAGTGCCTGCACCTTAATGTGCATACTGTCCACCCTAAATGATTGAATATTACAAATGTTATATACCATTTAGATGGGTGGATGTGCACATTGAGACTCAAGGATATCGATGGTTCACACGAATTGTTCATAATGGAGATTCATTCACAAATGAATCGCTCCCTCTGTTAGAATTAGAAGTGAAAGCAGGAGAGGGGGTGTGTTTCAGGACATGGATTAGATCAAATTTAACAGGGAGGGAGGATAATACATTTCCATGCACACAAACACATGCTCTTTGTCGGCAATGCCCATGCGGTCACTTATCATTGATGAAGAAAAGTGATGTAAAATGATAATTTTTGTAATTAAAAAAAATATTTGCATACTGATCATAGGGAAAACTCTCGATCATAGATATATGTATATATGTGTATATATCTTGTGCTCCGGATGGCCAGTCCTCCACTGCACCTTGGTCCCACATTCATTTTAAAGGAGCACTACCCTGTACCAAAATGGCAGCTCTATTGACGTGTTCCTTCCATAGACAACAATAGCATAGGCGACATCTAATGTAAATATCTATGGTACTGTTTGTGTTCGGTTCACCTGCTGAATCACCCATGCACAGTATTATCGGTTCACAGCTTCTCAAATATGATCTCAGTGTTCTGTTCTAGTAACTGAATAACTCAGTATATTGGTTTATTTCGAGTCAGAGGGGGTATCAGGCATGCTAAAAAGTTTTTGTAGATAAGTGCTCACTGGAGATGTGAATCGTTTCAAATGATTCAGTTCGATTTGGTGAACTAGTTTAACCAGTTCACTTACAAGATTAATACAGAATACACTAATACAGAAATAAAACCCATTATTGGGCACAAATATGTTAAATTAATACTTTTAAGTGTCTGCTTGGGTCGTATTTAATGTTGTTACCATGCGGCTGTCATGTCCAGCCGTTGTTTTTGTTTTGTTTAATAGCGAGGACTGACTGGAGGAGGACCGGCTTGATCTGGCCAATGGCATCAGGATAACAGACTCCGAGATGTCGTTTGGGTCAAACACCTGTCATAAAACTAGCAGCGCAAAGCAAATAGATTTACTTCTAAAAGACTTATGTATTAAATACATTTACGAAGATGAAAACGAAGGATGTTTTTGCTATAATTTTAGTTAAAGTTTGTTTTGTATATACATAATGCTGTTTCAGTTAGTTTTTTTTTAACTTTTGTTTTTATTTTTATTTCAGTTAACGAAAATGTTTTTCAATTCTAGTTTTTGTTTTTTAATTAGTTTTTGTTAACTATAATAACCTTCCTCAGAATGAAGCTGTAAGGTCCACCCGCTCGGGCCAACGGCGGTCTCCGGAGGCGTGGTGAAGGGTTCACACGTGTTCTCGTCTTTCCTTTATTTTATGAAAACAACGTTCAGGTCAAATGCATTTAAACAATTACCTTCGTTTATCTGACTCCATAAGATAAGATATGATATAATTACTTTGATCCTAATTTAATTGTATAATTTGGGTCAATGTTAGATATCTTGTTTGTACTGAATTAATACTCATAATGATCTGATTCTCAAGTCGCTTTGAGCCGTACGCGGTGCCATACGTCGGTCTCCGATCACAGACTGTTCAGTTCTTGTATACTGCCAGAGGTAGGTGACCGGTATCGTCTGTGTGGCTGCACCCTGCAACTCATCTTCAGAACGTACACCTTTTTATGGTCAGCCTAGACTATGAACATCTAATTATAGCAATAGTTATATCTAACCAGAGGTCATGACCACCCCACAGAGATCCATAGACCAACCTTATAATCTTTAATGACGGCTTTGTATAATCATGCCATAGTGGACACACTATGTACACTTAGATAGAATAACATTACAATAATCAGAGGTTATGGCTACCCTATTTAGATTGGTCAGACAATCCATTCATTGTTCTAAACGGAAAATTACATTATCAGCCTCCACGGTCTAAGAACACTTAAACTAGTATCAAGATTAGCCGTTTATTCTAAAAGTCTCGACTGGTGGGCGTCTAAACTCCACCTAATTTGGATTTTAGCTCGTCACTAACCCGAACGGGATCTGCGGTAACTAGGATATAACAGGATCTATTAGAGATATTAATTTCAGAAGAATACAAGATGAATTCAAAACATGACAATTTTATTAGCCAGGTTACAAGACATAATTCAATAATCCAATTCAATAATAATCAATATAAGACATATAAAAAATTGCATACCTGGCAGGAAACGACACACAGCGATTTGTGCGGGAGATCTGACTACAGATTCCCTGATATTTTTGCCAGCTTCTCTTAAATGCCCAGACAGATCAAAGAAGTGTTATTTACAACAGGAATATGGTAGTGATTGGTTCTTGTTGTTTTCAGGGGTTGCACCTCATCTGCATGTAGTGGGCGGTTACTTGAATCTCAAGAGGTGAGAGATATGTCTCATCTCTGAGTGGAGTTTGTAAGACTTTATTATTACATTATGTTGTTATGGGAATGAGACCATTTTACCAGTTGCACTGAGACTTTTCAAATGTTACCAAACATGTGTGTGTTTTGTGTATGTGTAGTGTGTTCTTCTCTTGTGTAAAGTCTTTAGGTGAGCCTCTGGGTGCTCTATGCTGTGAGGAAGGAGAAGGAAGGAACAAATGGCAATCCAGGATGAGGTGTGACTCTGTGGTTCGCTGGTGTATGATATTTATGATGTCTCAGTGGGGGATTTATTGTTGAAGGAAAGTATCCCCTCGGATTTAGGTCCCCTGTGGTTCGGGAAGATGTTCTTGGTCCTTTTCTCGAAAAGATGATCTTTGATCAGGACTGTGTGGATTCTTTCTTTGTTTTACAACAGGAAGATGGTGTGTGGGTGTAGGTATCCTGGCACCGGTCTTACAAACCTCACTATGACACGGTAGATGGTAGCACGCTTGGGAAGCATAACCTCACCATTCGGTTCCTCAGAGGTGCGAGGCGATTAAATCTATCTCACCCTCCTCTCATGCCCTCTTGGGATCTCTCTGTAGTCCTAGTGGGTCAGCGGAGAGATCTGTTTGAGTCACTCGACACAGTATCTTTAATATTTCTTTCCATGAAGACAATTTTGCTGGGTGTGCTGGCATCGATCAAGAGGGTTGGGGATCTGGAGACATTTTCAGTCAGAAAATCATGCCTGGCTATGTGCCCAAGGTTCCTACTACTCCCTTTCGAAACCAGGTAGCAAGCGCTGGCAGAGCAGGCAGATCCAGCTCTTTCACTGCTGTGTTCTGTTCGTGCACTGCACTTTTACGTGGATCAGACTCTGGCGAACCCTAGAGAATTCCTCAAAGGCCCCAGAGGAGCTGGGTGCTTGGCCCATTACATTGTCTGGTATGCCCTCTTGGTCAACCTGCATTTTGGGGATCAGTGCCAGTTATGCGTGATGCCTGCTTGTCGATCCCATATGCGTCAGTCAGCCATGGTGAGTTCACCCTTCCCAGGCAGACCAGTGTCTTCCCTACCATCTTAATGTTTTAGCCAAGCATCTTACTCATATATAGTGCTCCCCTTGGACATATGCACATATTTTCACTAAGTCTCCCCATTTAGTAGCAAGTACCGTCCACAGCATCCTTCCCCTTTTGGACTGGCACGCTTTCCCAACAAACTGTTGTATTTCTAAAAATCCCTAGCCTACAGTTAGCTAGGTAAAATATTCGTACAACCCCCTAAATTCTAAATATTCCCATATTCTGGTACTCAAGGTACTCTCATAATCCTTATTTCCTTTCATTTTTTCTTGTTTAATCAATTTTTGAAAACATCAGTTGCACTGACTTAAAATGTCTGAAGTTGAGTGAACAAAAAAACTCTTTTAGAAATTGGTACTAGGAAATAATACATTATCAGAACAAACAAACCTAGTTCAATTGAAAAAATAAAAAAAATAAAACAGAGACAAATGGTACTCGTGGAAGTTTGCATTCACGCTATTTGCTTGGCAAACATCTCACCAAACGTGTGACAGATCCAGCTAGAGTGGCGTATTAAATACACACCCCCATAAGGTTGTTCCGACATAACTCGGAGTTCCTCACCTGAAAGGGAACGTCTTAGTTACTGTTGTAACCCTTGTTCCCTGAAAAATGGAGGCAATTTCCCCACAATGTCATTCTGATATCACATAACATCTCTGTTCCCTCCTTCAGGGAACGTTACGGTAACTAAAGTTACCCTCGTTCCCCGATGGGGGGAACGGAAATGCTATGTGGAAAAACTTCCACTATGGGGATTTCGTCAGAAAGCCAATCATTCTGAAGAGTAATTAAACGGGCCAATGAAATGCCAATGAGTTGGCGGTGTCAGCGTGCGCAGCTGGCAGCAATCATAATCAGCTTGTGAATAAGAATGCCGGCTGTGCCACACAACAACACCTTTTCTAGCTGAAGAAGCCGAACGACAGCTGTCAGCTAAGGTGCAATCCCTGTGGCGAAGGAACATAGCATTTCCGTTCCCCCCCTCGGGGAACGAGGGTTACTTTAGTAACCGTAACGTTCCCCAGCGGGAGGGGAACTTCAATGCTATGTGGAAAAACTTCCACTATGGGGAAATCTATGGAAAACGCCACAGTGATTGAACCTTACCACGTCACTGGTGAGAGGTTTGCCAGGCTCTGGCGTGAGCGCACCATCATCACCAGAGACGCAGCCCACCAACGTGTCCCCTGGCCCTAACTTACCTTACTTACCTGTAAAGCGCTTAAAGGCTTATTTATATTTTTGGGGAGTCGTAAGAATACACCTAGTTAAGATTCTAGGAATTTTAAATTACGACAGTACGTTGGGAAGCATGCAGTCCCGATAGGGAGGACGCTGCGGAGGTCACCTGCTGCCCAATGGGGAGACCTGGTGGCAGGAAGACATATGGACTAACCCTGAAGGATGGTTAGCGGGGAGGGAAGACACTGGCCCGCCTAAGAGGAGGAACTACACCGTGGCTGAGTGAAGCATATGGAATCGCCAGTGGGGATCGCGCATAGCAGGCACCTATACCCAGAACGCGGGCTGACCAAGTGGGCATACCAACTACGTAATGGGCAGGCCTCGGAGGAACTCTGCAGGGTTCGCCAAATGGGGAACTCAACTGAACAGAGTGAATAAGCGCACGAATCTTTGTGTTGGAGAGAAAGGCGCAGCAAGCGTGTTTCAACACCGTACTGAATTTCCTCATTCACTGGCGTATCCAACACACGTGAGGAAAATCAGCCCACTCAAAGATTATAGAATTTTTACGAATGTATTAGGTGACGCCCAGCCCGTAGCTCTACATATGTCTGTTAGAGAGTCGCCGCGTGCTTACGCTCAAGAGAAGGCGATACTCTTAGTCGAGTGCACTCTCACTCCCAGGGTACGCGGCTCACCCTGGCATAGAAAAGCAAGGGAGATGGCATCCACTATCCAGTGGGCCAACCTCAGAATGGAAACGGCACTTCCCGTCTGCCGATCATAACAGAAAAGGAGCTGCTTAGAGTCGTAAGCTCTAATGCGGTCACATAGTGCAGAGCGCGAACAGGACACAGCAAAGAAAGGGGCTGGGTCTGCCTCCTCCGTGTGCAGCGCTTGCAGGTTCACTACATAGTCTAAAAAGAAGCGCTGTAGGAACCTCGGGCACCTAGGTGGGCCGGGGTCTCAGGAAAACGTGAGAGTGGGCCGGCCCGAATTGCTGGCACACTTCGCTGACCGAAAATGCCTCCAGATACCCGACCCTCTTGACCGATGCCAACGCAACCAGCAGAGCTGTCTACCTGGACAGAAAACTTAAAGATACCGAATCAAGTGGATCGAGCAGACCTCTCCTAAGAGAGATCTCCAAGTGGGTATGAGAGGGGGACAGGATTTAATTAACCAGCGTCTCGCGCCTCTGGGAACTGGATGATGAGGCGATGCTTTCCCAGCGCGCCGTCATCCCCGCATCTTTAGAGCAGGGATGATCGTAACGCCAACCCCTCAGTGCGGAGGGGACAGCCTTAGCTCCAGCCAGCTGAAGGAAGAAAGCATTACACTGATCTGGCATGTCCGGGGTCCTTCTCGGAGAGAAGTACACCACACAGCGAATAGACTCTACTTCAGGGCGTAGGCATGCCTCGTAGAGGGTGCTCTAGCCTGAGTGACGGTGTTAACCACCGAACCGGTAAGTCACCTAAGTCCTCCACGCTCCATCTATGGACCACACGTGATTCCAGAGATCTGGGCGCGGGTGCTAGATGGTGCAAAGAAGAAGGTGCTTCTTCGAAGGGATATGCTAGGGAGGGGCCGTCACGAGGAGAGAGCTGAAATACAGATCAGATTGAGCCAGAGAGGCGCAATAACAGACCTGGTCCTCGTCCTCCCTGACGTAACAAAGTATCTGCGAGTAGGCTCACTGGAGAGAAATGCGTATTTACGCACGCCCAGGGGCCAGCTGTGTTAGCCAGCGCGCAGAGCGCACCTATAACAGCTGGACAGCCGGGGGCGGAGTCTCAGTTTTCCCGGGCGTGGACTGCCGTGAGAGCGCATCGGCTGCACGGTTGAGTTCGCCGGGGGAAAAAAATGGTACGCAGCGATACCGCCGCGTATGACTCCGGAGGAGCAGACGGCGAGCGAGCTGAGACATGCGTCGAGAGCGGATACCCCCTGTGCGGTTGATATACGCCATCGTCGCCGTGCTGTCCATCCTGACCAGCATGTGTTTCCCCTCTAGCACCGGAAAAAACAGTGCAGCACGAGATACACTGCCAACAGCTCCAGGCAATTAATATGCCAATGCAACCGGGTTCCTTCCACGGACCCGCAGCTGCATGCCCGCAACACACGGCCCCCCAGCGCGTACTGTAAGCATCCGTCGAAACGACGACATGCCTGGACACTTGTTCTAGAGGCACACTGGCCTGAAGAAATGCAGGGTCCGTCCAGAGGCTGAGGGCACGGCGACACAGTGGAGTGACAGTCACCCGGTGCGTGCCCGCGTGCCATGCGCGTCTAGGGACCTGATCGGGAAGCCAATGCTGAAGCGGTCTCATATGGAGCAGTCCGAGCGGCGTGAATCGGCTACGGATGCCATATGCTCAGGAGCCTCTAAAATGATATCAGTGGGACCACAGTTTTCCTGTCGAACTCTCTCAGACAGGTCAGCATCAGCCCAGCGCGCTCTCGAGTGAGGCGCGCCGTCATGGTGATCGAGTCCAGCTCCAACCCAAGAAAAGAGATGCTCTGCACGGGGGCGAGCCTACTCCTTTCTTGGTTGACCCGAAACCCCAACAGGTTGAGGTGCCGGAGCACCCAGTCCCTGTACATAATCAATTGATCCCGCGAGTGAGCTAAAAAAGCCAGTCATCGAGATAATGGAATATGCAGATGCCCGCGAGCCGAAGGGGCATTAGGGCATCCTCCGCGAGCTTCGTGAAAACCCGTGGAGACAGGGAGAGCCAGAAAGGGAGGACTTTGTACTATCATGCTCGACCCTCGCACGCAAACCGCAGAAACTGCCGGTGGCGTGGGAAAATGGAGAAATGAATGTACGTGTCCTTCAGGTCTATCGCTGCAGACCAATCCTGAGGACGGACGCACCGGGGGATGTGCTTCTGCATAAGCATTCTGAGCAGCTGCTTGTAAGGCAGTGGGTCAAAATGCGCAGAACTAGGATTGGTCATAACCCACTGCTCTTTTAGGGTACGATGAAGTACAGACTAAAAAGCCCATACCTCATCTCGGCTGGAGGGACCGGCTTGATTGCATCCTTCGCCAGGAGGACAGCAATCTCCTCGCACAAGAGAGGGGCGGACACAGGGCTGACACCTGGTGTAATACACGCCCGTGAACTTGGGGGACCGTTTAGCGAACTGAATCGCATAGCCGAGTCTGATTGTCCGAATGAGCCATCACGACGGGCTGGGCAGCGCTAACCAGGCTGGCAGAGCCCACACGAGTGACATCATCGGTGCAATCACTGACGCACCAGCGGTGGGGCAGCACGGGATGGGAGAGCTCACCCCGGGAGGCATGCGTCCCAAGGAAGAGCGGAAGTTAAGAGGTTTAATCTTAACTTCATCCCAAGAGCCCGCAGGGCGGCTAGGAGTGCGAGAGAAAGGAGCCCGTCCTCTGGCACTCACAGAGCCTGTGGCGAAGAGCACCGATCCTGCGAGCTGGAAGGCATAGCGTCCCATACTGGCAGTGTTCGGGCTATCACACCCGGAGAGAGGAAAAAATTGCTCCTAAAAAATTTAGTAGCCATACGGCCTTTTTGTTAATGATATGGGTGCCCCTGGCCCTCCGCCAGGGAAAGAGCAAACATCCTTTTCTCCGAGTGGCCCGTCTCAGGGACGCTTTGCGGTCCGTACTGGACTTAGCGGCGCCCTGAGGCGGGGGGCGGTGATCGTCTGTGAGGTGCTCAACGCTGCCGCTTAACCAGTTGAACGGACAGGGCGGCGGAGCAGATTTTGGAGCCACAGACGAGCGCCCTCGGCGAGAAGCAGCCAAAGTGGACGAATCGACGGGGAGAGCGGTTTTTGAGCCCGCCGATCGCACTTGACTACTCTTTCACCAAAGTGAATTCCTGGGTGAACTCACCCCGGTGTCGCCGAACAGGCCAGCCTGGGATATGGGTGTGTTAAGAAAGCGAACTTTGTCAACGGCACGCATATCTGCCAGGTTTAGCCAGAGGTGGCGTTCCTGGACCACTAGTGTGGTCATTGTCCTTCCCAGGGCACTCGCAGCTGACCAGGTGTTTTTAGAGCAAAGTCGGTTGCAGTGCGTAGTGCATTAAGCCTGGGTCGGAACCTTCCTCGTGCCGCTGGGCCAGCGCTTGCACTAGCCATAGCAAGCAAAACGGAAGCAGCCTGGCCCGCAGCAGTGTAGGCTCTGGCCCTGAGGGACGCAGACAACCTACACGCTTTGGACGGGAGCTGAGGCTAACCACCCCAGGAAGGGGCACCACGCGGGCAAGATTGACCGCGCTAGCACACTCGACCTGGGGTTTTGCCTCGTACCCCCTGGCTGCTCCGTCATCGAGGAAGGTGAGGGCGGAGCGCACGCAGACCGGGCAGAAAAAGGTGCCCTCAGCGCTGCGTGAACTTACTGTGCACCTCCGGGAAGAAGGGGACGGGAGGCTTAGAGGGTTTCCCCTTCTTATCCTCCACGTAACACCCGTCTAATCGGTCCGGCGGCGAAGCTGGGGGACAAGCCATCTCCAGCGTTGTCGCCGAAGCACGGCCATCATATCAGATGCCATATCCGGAGCCTCGCTTACCACCCCTGAGGGAGGAAAGCGGGTCCGAATTGTCATCGGAAAATGACAGCCCACCCTCCGATGCAGCGATGGACATCTGGTCCTCGGTGTCATCGAATGAGAGGGTGACCCTCCCGAGGGATGGTGCGCTTCTCTCACTCGAAGCTTGGATGGAGCGCGCTGAGGAATGGGAGGTCCGCAAGCCCGAGGGCGGCGAATTGACCCCCACTGTGACCCTCAGATCTGCCCGAGTGCCAACCGCTACTTGCGGGGGACAACAGGGGTGGTTCGCCCTTTTGCAAGAGCGAGCCGCGATCTTAGCTGCGCAACAGACATGCCATCGCAGTGATGGCATGCGCTGCCCGCGAGCACCGCATTAACATGCTGGTCTCCCAGACATGCAATACAGTGCTCGTGCCCATCATCCGTGCACAGGAAACCACCGCATCCAGAAACGCACGGTCGGAGTGACGTCTTTAAAAAGACGCGCTGCACGACCGTGTTGCTCTTTTAGGAAATTTGCTTAAATTTATACGCACCGCTCTTGAAGTACCGGTCCAGCGAAACGCCCAGGGACAGGAGAAACCCAGCTCGACCACCGCTGCTCGCGTTGTTGCTCGCGCTGGAACCGGGAGAAATCAGCCTCTCAGAAGACGGCAGCTTTCTCTCACTCTCTCTCGAACAAAGTCGGAGGATGACAGCAAAACGTCTCTTTCAGACTGCACATGAGGCTTCTGAAAGCGAAAAGGTGTTGTTGTGTGGCACAGCCGGCATTCTTATTCACAAGCTGATTATGATTGCTGCCAGCTGCGCACGCTGACACTGCCAACTCATTGGCATTTCATTGGCCCGTTTAATTACTCTTCAGAATGATTGGCTTTCTGACGAAATCCCCATAGTGGAAGTTTTTCCACATAGCATTGAAGTTCCCCTCCCGCTGGGGAATGAGGGTTACGACAGCAACCGAGACATTACTTTTAGTCAAGCAAATCTTTAATGGGGACCATCAAAATAATAAGTGTAATTATGTTATCCCTCCTGCCGTTTATTTTAAAAACACTTGAAAGTGTTCCCTGCAAACAACCCTGGGGCCATTTAGAGTTTGCTCAATGTCAATGGCAAAATGTTGGCCCCTTAGTACTGGGCCCACATGGGCAGCCCTCAACAAGCCTACACAGTGCTTCTGCTTGTTAACAGCAGGTGTTAATCATCAATTCTCAGTAACACTCAATTAATCACATTATCTCATTAATTTCTCATCCATGTGTCTGTGTTTTTGAATCTGTTTATATAATTGAAATAACATTATTTAATGGTGCAAAGCTGATGAAAATTAAACACTGAAGTTTCAACCTTTTGAATGTTGATTCAATGTTAATTCAATAAAGTTCTGCTATCTGGGCAGAGAGTTGTTTAATATCTCAGAGGTGATAGAGAACTATTGCAAATCAAATTATTTATTCTTGAAACAACCCTTCAAAGTGTTCAGCATGTCTGGGAAAATACAGATGTGGGTTACATTGACATTGCTACTAAAGACTAAAATTTGCATTTCTGGATGTGACAAGCTCTACCTTAGAGCAAATGTCCCCAAAGTAGGCATATTTCATGTCTATGACTGATGTATAATGCATTTACAAAATAACAGCAGTACAAAAACAAATACTGACATCTGGGGATGTCTTAGAGTGCATGCTTTACATCTATGAAGTTCAATCCCTTCCACCTCTGAACAGTCAATACCTAAATGCTTTCAGATATTAGAGCATCAGCATGATTGAAATGAAAACCCTAGAAAACATTGAGGAGTACAATAACATGTTGACAGCTGGGATTTGCCTAATTCAAGAAGCATATGCATGGGAAATACAGTATGAGGTTTTCAGTTCAAACCCCAATATCTCAAAAGAGTTGTCAGTGTTTTAATGCATCCCTTACTCATTTCAAATTGGTGTCTATATATTGTCTATGACTCTTGTAAAAAGCAGTAGAACCCCTGTAGGGTGCTGTAGTTCAATGAGAGAGCACATGCTTTGCATACTAAATGCAACATCTCCAAACACTGTCAAATACTCTAATTTATCTATTGATCATTTATCCTATAGTTCATATGTTCTCTAGTGTTTTGCTATGTGCTTTGAATGAAACAAAAAGTACTGGAAAATATATAGAAGTCCAAAATAGTGAATGCTGTGAATGTTTAGTTTATCAAGAACTATTAATACATTATTGCATCAATTGCATGTTAAAGTGTAATACCTGTGCATATCATCTGTTTGAGTAATACTAAAGATGCAAAGAGGTAGAGTTTATGAATAAGGTTATCAATGCCCAGCATCACCAAACACTGTCAGTGTTGTCAATACTCACATGAAAATAAAATAAAATAAATAAATACTACAGGCATTCAAAATAATTCTAGAGTGTTTTTTAACTATACTATAATAAAGTGTATTGTATTGTAAATATTACAGGATTTATATAATGAATTATATTAATGAATTCTACAGCATAAAGTTGTCAAGGTTTGGGTTAGGGAAAGAGCAGTACTTAAGCACAGGACAAAAGCATGGGTTTATTAATAATAAATAAAATAAAAAGCAACAAAAACAACCTAGAGGGGAGAAAACATTAATAAATAACAAACTTGACTATGCTGGCAGGAAAGAGCAGTGTTGGACAAGGCTGGACACGACAAGACTCATTAACCGCATGTTCACACATAACAGCACGTGGCCTAGTGTAAACACAGGCCTTGTGCAACAAACAACGGCAATACAGACAGAATACAAGACACTGTTGCAGAATAGTGGCCAGGTCACTACGTGTTGCTGATGTAGGAAAAGTCGCTCCTCCAAAACACCCCAAAGGGGCTCAATAATATTTATATCTGGTGACTGTGCAGGCCATGGGAGATGTTCAACTTTGGTTTCATGTTCTTCAAACCACTCTGTCACCAGTCTTTCTGTGTGTATTGGTGCTGATACATGGTACCGCCTTCAGGATACAATATTTGAAACGCCCATCTAGCAAAAGTGTTGGGCCTAGGGAATGCCATGATATTGCAGCCCAAACTATCACTGATCCACCCCCATGCTTCACTCTGGGTATGCAACCGTCTGGGTAATACGCTTCTTTGGGGCTTCTTCACACCAGAACTCTCCTAGATGTGGGAAAAACAGTGACGGTGGACTCATCAGAGAGCATTGTCCATAGCCCAAGATTTTTGCTGCTGGCCCAATTGAAACTGACATTTGGCATTGGCATGAGTAACCAAAGGTTTGGCTATAGCAGCCTGGCCATGCATATTTACACTGTGGAGCTCCCGACAAACATTTTTGGTGAAAACCAAAGTTGAGGTGCACTTTTAAATCTGCAGTGAGTTGAGCAGCTGTAATTTTGTGTTTTTTAGATACAATCCGGGTTTGCACCTGGACATCCCTTTCAGACAGCTTCCTCTTGCGCACACAGTTAGTCCTGTTGGATGTGGTTTGACCTTCTTGGTAATTTGCTGACATTAACCTGGATACCTGGATACTCTTGATACATCACAAAGACTAGCTGTCTTTGTCACAGATGCTCCAGAGAGATGCACACCAACAGTTTATCCTGTTTTGAACTCTGATATGTCACCTAATGTTGTTTGCATTCCAATATTTTAAGTAAAACTGTACCATTACGCTGCTAATTAAACATTACACTTAAGCCGCGGTCACACTGCACTTTTCGCCCCATAGACTTCCATTTATACGCATGCGATTGCGGCAGACCGGAAACGCAAGCTTGTGCAATAAGTTTTGCATGCCGCTGCATTGGAAAGTTCAAGCTTGGCGAACTCTGACCTGCGAAATCGCATCATGTGATTGCGTGAGACCAATAGTAGATCAAAACATTAACTCTCTGAACAGGAATGTAAAATATGGAGCGATCGCTTGCTTTTTTTTTATGTCTAATCATCTTGTTTAATCCTGCCCCATTTCACAGCGGCGTACAACAGAATTTCACAAGATCAAACTCTGGTGTGATTGGCCACCTGGCTGCTCAAATTTAGCAATGAAACCTCCAACACTAATTTGACCAGTGTTTCAGTTTCATTATCCAACTCCTGTATCTATATACTGAAATCCTTACAGGTACAGCTACATCTTTTAAATGCATGTTTAAAGTATGTCCAGCTTCATATTGTCTGAGGTCATAAAAGCAGTCCGGTGAAAAATGTTTTGCACACACAAGCAAGTTTTTGCCCACGCTTTCTGGGAAATTCCTTTATTCCCATATATAAAACTAATTAGTTTTGCCTCATCTCAACCTGACATTCTGTGTAAGGACACCTATGAGCCTCTGCATCTGATCACAGAGCAGACTGCATGCCAAGATTGATTTATTGTTAAAATAAAGAGAAATTAAAGGCACCATCATTAGCCAATTTGCTATCTGTTTACAAAAACGAGGTGGGGAGAAGTCTATAGTTTGCTTGGAGGCAGCACATGAAAAAGTAGCTGGTTACCAGCACAAAATAAACAGGCATAAAATTCAAACTGTTTCAAATTTCAAAATTCAAATTATGTCAGATAGATACACTCAGACAGAAAGTGTTTTTATGTTTTATTTTCAACTTGTCTGATGTCATCCATCTCAAAACATATTCATATTCCTTTAATAGCCTTTTACAGCACATTACTGCTAGTTTACCACATGAATGTTTACATCAGCCACTCTGTTAAATTCATTCTTGACTTCATGAAAAAAGAACTGGAACTGGAGGCTGTTTATCAGTTTATGCTGTCAGAAAAAACAGATCGCTTTAACCTCCCTTTTCTGTAGGATCGATAATGTTCCAGAGACTTTACCATGTGTGGATCACATAAACAGCTCAGAGAAAAACCCAGACCTGAAGGTCAGTTCTCATCTGTGGATTGGCCTTCATACTGAGACATTTGTATCTATCTGCTGTTGAACCTGTCAAAATGTTGGACTATGATATAAATGATTTCTTAACAGTTCCACAATAGTTTTCACAAAAATCACATTGTTTTGATTATTCCAAAACTAAACAATCCCCCACCAGCCTCTCATTGGACTTCATCTGGAGTGCAAAGTGATGTTCTTCCCCAAATAAGGAAAGAGTAAAAGAAATACAGGGTGAAATCCAGAACTATTTATTTAAAGTGACTTTTTTGTTTATGCTACCATCTGTAACCCTTTTTCCTTAATGCTTATATATATTGTTGAGGTGTCTTATTCTGTAGTAGAGCACAGCTGTGTAAAATTCCATTATTTGCTTTGCTTTGGAAAACATGCATGACATAAATGTATCAGAAAAAAATCTCAGATTTTTTTTCCCCCTTTTGTAAGGGAAAATTAAAACTTGAAGGGTTAAAATTAATGGCAAAAAAGCTACAAAACTAAAAAAAAAAAAAAAAAAAAAGTCAGTTAAAACTTAGAAAGATGAAATAGTTGGTATAACGGTACATGAACATTTCTACTAGACATTCTTACTCTCCCTGTTGTGTAGCAGAGAGAAGGAGAAAAAAAACAACAACATAATAATGAGTGGGTTTTATTGGTCTACTAACACCTCATTGGCTCTTTAAATCAAGGGTTCTTATTAATATTGTGATCTATGGCCTTCACAGGTGGCAAACTGTTGCACAACCGCCTCTCAATGAGAGAAACACATTTTGGTGAGTAATGCTTTCTGCAGCTGCTTTGTCCATTTGAACATTTTTGTCACAACACTCTAGTCTAGATATTTTCGCAACATTGACTTGTACACTCAGGGGAACGTGTCTATTACAAGAAACAAGTTTGCTTTATGTAGTAATTTATTTGAGGAATTATAGAATAATAGACCAATAACTAAAAGCCTAAATAATCAAAAATAAACCTACAAACATCCATCATATGCTTGGTTATCTTCTGTTCATCTCCTTTAATATAAAAGTTTTGCACCTTTTTAATGTTGGCAAATTATATATAGTTATCATTTAATTTCCCAACAAAAAAATGTTCATACTATAGGAGATGAACAGAAGGTTATCAAATACCAAAAACTGTTTTATATCATTGCAACATCAGTAACACTGGCTTACATTTCTTTTATTTGCTTTTTATTATATTGTACTTTTCCCTCACAACTGTTTAACAGGCTACCTGAGCCCCTTTTAAATATCTGGATCTGTAAGCCAGGTGTTCTCCATCAAATTAATTAAACAATCAGAAAAACAAGGGGAAACAATTACTGCAAAAGCAGTAACAATTACCAGGCTGCAATGAGACATTAGCTAACCACACTTTCGGCAGTGTTTACCCTGACTCTCCAGACTGTAATGATGCTTAATATATAATTACCACGAAAGTGTGGCAACAAATGCCAGTTATGCCAAGTTATTAAGTGAAACTCATTTTCTGATGAAATCTTCAGCACACGGATCGTTTTACATTTCTTGGGATTTTACTTCACATAATCAATGCATAATTAAAGCTGTGTGTCTGTTTATGGAAAAATCAAATGTGACTCCACAACAAAGATCTAGGAAAAGCTTATGGATGTTGCAATGAGTGTTTTGGGTGAGAGAATGTTCTGGAAATTGATTTTGATTTCATTTTGTTTATACACAACCATGATTAAAGTAAAAGTAATTAGGGAATAAGATTAAAGTAGACATGGCCAAACCTAATAACAATGAGGTCTTTTGTGTTTTCTATCTAGGATCTGGGACTCCTAGGACTATGTTATTTGCTCAAAAATCATTCTTTTTGACATGCACTGTGGCCATAGGGGGAAACTGTTATTAAATCTTATGTAAGGATCAGAGTTTGACATGGACGATATGCTACACTGGTTAAGATTTGAGAAAGCTTGTGTAAAAGTATGCGAAGATGACCTTCTCCATTGTACCACTGTAATTGAGACAATGAACAGACTGTGGTGCATGAATAACCCTGATCTGCTGCTCTGATTGTTTTGTTTTTTTAATCTCAAAATGTAATTAAGTCAAAATTAAATTTAAACAAAAATGATATGATATTTGGAAAAATACCTAAATATAGCTAACAATCAACTCTGACTTTTTTTTTTACTATCACAAACAAACAATCTAAAATAATATATATTTATTACAGTATTTATTCATGTTTGTTAAAGTTAGTTAATGGAAATAAAGTTGTTCATTGTTTGTGCTTTAATGTTATCAAACATGAATTTGGATTTCAAAGATGCATTAGTAAATATTGATCTATGATTAATAAATGTTGTACAAGTATTGATCATCATTAGTTTATTTTATTAAATACATCAATTAACACTAACTAATGAAACTTATTGTAAAGTGTGACCACATAATGAAGTATAATACATAGCATTTGACATTTAAACAGTGTTTGTATTTTAATACATAAAAAAATGCTTGACACATTGTTGTTAGCAATCAGTTAGCAATTCCATGTTAGTTTCCACATTTATTTTTCTAGGAATATGAACAGCTTGTTTTGATATTAGGACGTAATATATACTGCTCAAAAAATAAAGGGAACACTTGAAGTTACATTGTGTTGTTTAAAGGTACTGTTTTTGACTCATAAAAATACCATAATATGTTTGCAGATATTTAAGAAACATGCTAAGTGAACATTCTTGTTTATCTGAAAAACAATGCTCAAGACTATTGAGTCTATTGAGATATTCTGCTTTGAAAATGTGATTTACGTGCTGGAACGTCTGTCTTTGTTTTGGTTCTTTTAACTCGCACACTGCCAGTTTAGCCAATTATATTTCAGCACCCGGGTTGCCTTTGTGGAAAACCATTTTATTCATTCAGTCAGTCAGAAAGGTTCTCAAAGTATATGTCCGCGACCAAAATGCTACCTCTGTTGGACAGTAGCAGCCTCCGAAATGAGACGCAATTCAGAGTTCCACATGAGTTGGTTATTAATTAGCAGATAATATAAATATTACAAATGTAAACATTAGGTGAGCAGGTTACATTGTAACCCCATGTCCTAACAACAAGTAATGTGACAAGATTTGCAGTGATAAGCAATTTGGCTGTTTGCACCTGACGCAACAACACAGAAATTTAAATACAGCCATTTAGAAATACATACTGTAATAGTGCACTTACTGCATTCCAACGAAATGGTAAGGTTTAAAATTTAATTAGTACATATTAAACCTCTTTAACATTATTAAATGTACATGCTGAATCACTGATATTTGTTGGTTTGCAGTTTGAGCCACAGTTCTAAAGTCCATTTTCAAACGGTTTATTTTATTTTCAAGATCTGAGGTGAACTAACTGCTGCTGCTTTCAGTAGTATGGCAATAAATGTCATGGCATTCAAACCCAAATTATTAGCATTTAACAATGAATAAAGCATGAGGTGTACCTGAGGTAAACATCAGTTTATCCTGTTGCAAGAAATAGAAGCCGTTTCTAAAACATAAATTTCAGGTGTTGGTTAGAACAAAAACTAATTTTAATATGGAAAATATTCCTTCTATTCGCGTGCCGTTGCTTTTATATAGAACACGACTTAAATCAGCTTTTAGGCTCAATAGTCAGGCACGCTCCTGTTTATGTCGTCAATCTGGCAACCTGCGCTTGTGTGTGTTTTGAACCAGGTGTGCAATACCGAGTTCAACCACTGGGTGTCAAACTTACATACTGCACCTTTAAGTGTTCCCTTTATTTTTTTGAGCAGTTTCATTGAGTTCAGTGTACTAAAATCTTCAAGTTGGCAGAACTAAAGACTTTGAGTTACAATACCAAGTTTCACTAACTAAAACTAGTTTTCTAACTAACAGTAACACAACAGTTTCTGTTGAACACAAAAGATTTATATTTTAACAGAAAGTTGGAAACTAGAAAACATTGACATTATTAGTATGAAAACAAATACTATGAAAGTCAGTGGTTACTGGTTTCTGACATTCTTTAGAATATCTTCTCAAAACTCTTCTTATGTGTGAAATGGTTCGCCTTTATGGCAAGCATTGGGCCACAAGCATGGAACATGAATGCATTCACTAAAATATGTAGAAATCATGCAATCAGATGATTACTTCAAATCTCATGAAATGATTCAAATGCATGCATATACTTGGATTTAGCATAAGAGTCATTTAGTGAGTACGACCTTATAGTACTTATATGGTGCTTTTTTGTTGTTAATAATTTGGAGCTTTGGTGCTATTTTCCAAATTGCCAACCAAAGAGTGTACAAGTGATGACAGAATTAATTTTTTGGGAGGATTGTTGAACTTTTCCTTTAACCTAAACTTCTTGAGACATTTTAATGCATGATTTGCATTTACAACACATTTTATGTCTTCAAGTGTTGTAGCATGAATAACATGTGGCTGAAGGCATATGTTACATACATGTTAACACATAATCAGGGTGAGTTACAATGCTGTTTATGTCTGGTTGAATGGTGGGGGACCTGGAATATTCATCTTGTCTTAAAAAATGTGTTGATGTGGTTTGCAGGTACCAGTGGACTATTAACTTTGGATATTCAGACACGTCATTTCATTTTGAAAAAAGTCCCACATGAGCACATACATATCATTAGCACTTCATGAAACCAAGGAAAATGTTTATATATGAGGAGGATTTGCGCTCACTATACAATCTGCTCTTTTAACTCTTCAGTTTGTCCCTGAAATTTGAGCAAAATAAATGAGAGCAGAAGCTCAAACAGCAGTTTATTCATTCATTCATTCATTTTCTTTTCGGCTTAGTCCCGTTATTAATCTGGGGTCGCCACAGCGGGATGAACCGCCAACTTATCCAGCATATGTTTTACACAGCGGATGCCCTTCCAGCTGCAACCCATCACTGGGAAACATTCATACACACTCATTCACA
>CAIGQV010019356.1:23722357-23759710 GCA_903798115.1 Danio jaintianensis | reverse complement strand
AGATAGATAGATAGATAGATAGATAGATAGATAGATAGATAGATAGATAGATAGATAGATAGATAGATAGATAGATAGCAAGAAAGAAATAAAGGTGGATGGGGTGAAGAGAGATATCAAAATATTTATTATTAGTATTTTATATATATATTTTTACAATTCTTCCACCTTGGGATAGTGCTGTATAATTTTAGAAAAAAGCCCGACTCAGACAGAAAAACGAAATAATTTTGCATTTACAGACGTGTCTGTTGTTTCTGCAAAAAACAAACAAACACAAATTTGATCGCGCGCGTCATCCTGCCGCGAGTTTATTCCTTTACCATTTAAACGTGGAATATCTTCACCGTAAGCAATGCTTTCTTTTGCTTTTTGCTTTGTTGATATATATATATATAATTTGCGACCCGACTGTATACTACTGTTGAGAAATGTGTCAGGCGACACGTGAATATATAGAGCAAATGACAGAAACAGAAGGGGAATAAGTGACAGTAGAAAGACACACGCAGCAGTACAAAGGCGCGCAGAGCTTTGAGAGCGCAGTTTGTTTTAGCGCACATCTCCCGGGCTGAAGAAAGAAACTAACACGCCCTGTTTAAGAAACAAACATGCAGATTAGATAGGGGTTTGACAGACACTCTTTACTTGCAGATTCCAGGTCCCACCGCGGTTATACCAACACAAATAGAGCAGCAAGAACCTGCTGTAAAAAATGTAGTATTACCTTTCGGCGACAATTCCAAAATATGGTGGTCACATTTTTATATCAGGTAAAAACTGTTCATTTTACAGTTTAATCCAATATTCATAATCGCCTGGTAGTAGCACGTGTTTCACCTGTAATTGTAGCCTATTTTATTTAAAGGTTATGTGCATATCCGACTGCATTGCACAACCTTTGTTTATTTTTAAGCAAATATTTGATTAATTGACATCGAACTATTTAATCTGTCATGCTATTTAGGTAAACACGAAGCATCTCTGATCCATGGCACAAACATATGTCTTGGCACTGCTTATTCGACTTAAAATATTGAACGCGTTGCCATATTTCACCTGCTGTGCAGAGGCTAACATTCCATGCGGTATGCAATCACCGACAAACCCGTTAAACTGCTTTAATCTGACTTGACCAAAAAAAAAAAATGACATTGTTTTTAAACAACTTGCCCTCTCCCCATGTTCTTTTTTTTCCTGGTGCTGTTAAGGGTCATATATCTGACACAGTGCGTGTGGATATCACAGCTCGTCCGGGGACTTGTCACCTGTTATGCGTCTGTCACCTCCAGGCTTACTAGCTACATCCTGAGCTGTGATCATTGCTCAATCCTGCCGAAGTTCAGAAACATTTCTAGGATTGTAAAAAAAACAACGTGATACTCATGCCAAAACATGCCAACTCGCCATGGGTTTGTAAGAGGTGATATTAGTGGTGATAATTTTGTTTTTAACTGTTCACCATATATATTATATTCATGATTTAACGAACCATTAAATTGGTCTTCTTGTAAAAATTCTAAAATATGCACTCTCTACACAATAGCCTATCCCTTATTAAAAAAAAAAAAAAAAAAAATATATATATATATATATATATATATATGGTGGGTAGTGGGTAGCACGTTCGCCTCACAGCAAGAAGGTCGCTGGTTCGAGCCTCGGCTGGGTCAGTTGGCGTTTCTGTGTGGAGTTTGCATGTTCTCCCCGTGTTCGCGTGGGTTTCCTCCGGGTGCGTAGTGTGTGTGTGAGTGAGTGTGTATGGATGTTTCCCAGTGATGGGTTGCAGCTGGAAGGGTATCCGCTGCGTAAAACATATGCTGGATAAGTTGGCGGTTTATTCCGCTGTGTCGACCCCAGATTAATAAAGGGAAAAGAGTAAGCCGAAAAGAAAATGAATGAATGAATATATATATAAACAACAGCATAAAAATGTGTGCTGATATTAATGTAATTACAATGTAATTACTTATGTAGTAATACAAATTAACCACATTTTCAACAGCATTTCCTCTCAACTGTTTTTGAAAATAGTGTTGTATAATTTGTTTCAACAGGAAATGAAATGTTGCTTTCACATTGAACTATAATATGGGGTTATGGACATAAATTCGGTAGTTTGTCACGTTTATAATTGGAGCCAGTCAGGCTGAACAATATTGAGGTTTTAAATTAGAGGCCTCCGCTATATTTGCACATGGGTCTTGTTGAATGGACTGTTAAGTATTCCGCTCGCTTCCAGAAGCTGTCCAATGTTGTTCTAATCACTAGATCAACAACTCAAATCTACGGGAGAACAAATAATGGAGATGAAATGAACAAATGATTAGCATACTGTGAAAAGTACAATGTGTTTCTTATTTAGCATTTAGATAACTGTCTGTCCCAAAGAGCAAAGCTTCAAAGTTGAACCCAGTTTAGGCGAAGGGAATTAATTCTCTCTCCTTCATGCTTCATTGAATCTCTCATTACCAAACTTTGTCTGTATTGATGTTAGATTTGATTGAAGATTAGAGCATTTAGCAAATCTTGCTTTCGCGCATGTATCAGGTTTCTCAAGCGCCCGCTGGTCAATACCCTCACTTTTATCCTGTGTCTGCTTCATTTAAACTTCATCAACTCCATCAATGAACTGGAACAGAGAAACGTCCCCGTGGTACAATGCTGCTCTTTTGTTAGATAATTCTCTACTGCCTGTCTCTTTCTCTCTGTCTCTCTTTTTCTCTGTTGCTCTCTCTCTCTTACACACACACACAGACAACCACTAAACCTAAAGTCACGCTATGATGAATTATTTCAATCAATATGGTAATGAATATCAGTCTGAGCTTTCAGTTTGTCTGGCTTAACAATGTATATGACAACAGTGATGCTCTCTCCTGATGTGCATGTCAAACCCTATCCCACTTTTTTACAGGCCTATATTTCACTGACAGTGAAAATTGTTCATATAATAGAAAATGATGTATTCTCACTTGGGAGATATACTTCCCTTGAAGGGGAAAAAAAATCAGGGTTTCCTGCTATGTTTTCTCTCTGTATGCCTTACAGCCCACTGTAAATTATGAGGAATGCAAATATGCAAGACAGCTAGTAAACCATACCATTGTGTGGAATAGATCATTCATGATAGGGTGGCCGTGTTATTCGTCCCCTGTAGTGCATACCTGGTTGCTTTGACTTTGTGCCTCTATAAAGTGAGACGTAAAGCACTGCATCATATTTATATGGCTATCCGAAGAGCCATTTCCGAAGTATGTGCGAGGAATATGTACATCCCCATCTGTTGCCATACTAATGAATGTTCTGCCGTCTGAGCCCATTCAATGGTAATCATATCTTTAATGATCAAGTGGCAAGTGATATACACCTTTCCATAAAGTCCCTTAGATTCACATTTCAGTTGGAAAGGGCTGTCCGTATGTCGCACAGCACATGGCAGTATCCTACCCATTTGTTCTGGTTGTAAATGTGGCAAATTAGTCTCCAGTTGGTGGAGTTGGGAGCAATATAATGCAGGACTACAGAGGCGACCTATAAAGAGAGTGACATATGCCCCTCTTTTTATCATAAACAATTTTAATAAGTTGTTTTATCCTCCTTGAAACATCTGATTATGGGAAATGTATGTAATAAAGTGCTGATTTAATTTATAACAGGGATTAGTCTTGCTATTGCCTCAAATCTCTAGGTATTACATCATTTCGCCATCTAATTTTGATTCCAAATTGCTTCACAATAGCAAACATAACTTTTAATTAAGGTGGGCTTTGGAAAATAAAGCCCTGTTTAGTGGGTGAAGTCATGGACACGTTCATCAGAAAATATTGGGTCATGCTTCCAGTTGCGGCGCTTAAAATGACCCAGTCATTTAAAATGTCCTTGTATTGGAAAAGTTTGTTTTGCAGGTATGCATGCAATTCTACTACATTAGCATTGATAAGTGTATACCCATTATGGTTGAAAATTAATGAGGGCTTGTGCCACCAAATGTGCAACAAAAATTCCTCCTAATTTAACATAAGGAGCAAAAAAAAAAAGACTTGCCCTATTAAATTAAATCTATGATTACAGTCAAAATAAACCGGAAGTTTCTGCAGTCTTTTATTTCAGTATGATGACGCATATTTGAATGAAACAGATTATCGAGTTGGGGCAGGTTTTTTTTTTTTTTGTCCTCCTCTCATCTTTCACTGGCAGAAAACTAACTTCTGGATGGGTGAGATTAAGCATTTATTGCCCAAGCCATCAAACTAATGACATCAGAGAATGACTGCCATTTTTAGATGGAAGCAAATACTTGCTTATATGCAAAACATCTATTAGATGTCCATTTTCTGACATTACATGGATGTTTAGAATATGTCTTTAATATGTTTAAAATGAACATTTATAATGTTCATACAGCAGACCTTTTAAATGTTAATCAGACCTTCGAAGACAGCATATGTTTTCCAGACCAAACAATCTTTAATATATGCAATATATGTGATATGCAAGGTGTGCTAAAATAAGTTTGTTTTGTCTTGACATTTTTTTTAAGTGGCTCCTCTGCCATGTTGCTGTCAAATAAAATAGTTGTCATGTCAACTTGCTACTGTAAATAAGCTCACAATGCTTGCCCTGCCTCTGAGTTCTTCTGATTGGTCAGCTGCTTTGGAACTGACATTGATGAGAGGCACTGTGTCTAAAAGTTATGGACCCTTTTCACAAGATGGTTTAGCGGTCATCAGCATCTTAAATCCTTGAAAGTTTTTAAAATTTAGATGAAAAAAACCCCCATATGTATATTTATATGTATGTATTATATCATCTTTGCATCAAATTACAAAAAAAAATGAATTACCCCTTATGCAAGGTGTTTTTTAATGCAGCTTGTATGGGCAGGACAGTAAATTTGACGTTGTTCTCTCTTCTGGCTGCCATTATCAGTTTCACACATTTTTTTGATAACACCATCGTTGAGTTATTCTTTTATTATTTCAGCAAACAGGATAAAATATATATATTTATTTATTGTACTCTCCCATTCACTGCGCTCTTTTTACCCAACTATGATGACTTCCACAGTTGAGAAACCCGGAAGAGTGAAGTGAAGTGAAGTGAAGTGAAGTGTAGTGTGGCCAAGTATGGTGTCCCATACTTGGAATTTGTGCTCTGCATTTAACCCATCCAAGTGCACACACACAGTTAGTGAACACACACATACCGTGAACACACACCCGGAGCAGTGGGCAGCCATGCTGCGGCGCCCGGGGAGCAGTTGGGGGGAACGGTGCCTTGCTCAAGGGACTCACCTCAGTCGTGGTATTGAGGGTGGTGGAGAGTGCTGGTCATTCACTCCCCCCACCCCCAATTCCCGCTGGTACCGAGTATCGAACCAGCAACCTTCGGATCACGAGTCCAACACTCTAACCACCAGGCCACGACTGCCCCTACCTATAGAAAGGGGTCTATTTGTCTAAAATTCCTGTAACTTAACAGCATTAACATTAACTCTCATGTGCGAGGTGCTGTAAGAGAGTAAAACCTGATTTTGTCTTTTGCGTTTAGTGATTGAACATTCAAACTTCTGCATTTTGAAGTCTGAAGAAAACTGGTTTATTTATTTCACAAAATAATTTGTCAAAAATATTAAATATCATGTGTTAGGAAATATATACAATATAAAAACATCAGAAACCTAAGGAAAGTCCCTATAATTCACAAAAAACACCCTGTGTGTTTACCGATATATTGGTGTTATGTAAAAAATCTTCAAAAATATTTTTTAGGGGTTTTACACACATTGACATGTTTTTCAAGTAATTTTACAGTGGATATGTAAATTTACAGTATTTTCCTGTTATTTTACTATTTTTAACTAAATTTCAGAATAACGTGAAAATAAAACATGAAATAAAATGGTAAAAGTCCGTAAAAAGTTTTTTACAGTGTAGTACACAAAAAAACTACTGTGAAACTACTGTGTCTTTCATTCAAAGAACATGTTTATATTCATTCATTCATTTTCTTTTCGGCTTAGTCCCTTTATTAATCTGGGGTCGCCACAGCGGAATGAACCGCCAACTTATCCAGCATATGTTTTACGCAGCGGATGCCCTTCCAGCTGCAACCCATCTCTGGGAAACATGTTTATATTGGATTAAGTGAAAAATTACGGTTTCTGATTATAACCTGTTTTATTTCATTTGCCTTAAAGCAAAAAATGAAAAGCCTAGGTAAAATTAAAAGCATTAGTTGTTCTCAAAGTAATCTTTTTACTTTAAACCAACAGTTTTTATGTCATGTGACCACATGGCATCACTCCTCGCTCGCAAGGTAGCATTTTGCCATCTGCTATTACATGATTCAAATGTGAAGACAGTCTGCTCCCAAAGTAAATTTAATTTAGACAAGGTAAGTATGCAAAAACCTTCTCATGAAATGTTATCTGAGGTTTTGTCCTAAGAATTCACAATGGCAACATATACTTTTTAAAAACTTCTGCCAGGTCGAGGCTAGAACAATAGTAACGTTAGCCTATAAAGTTGACAAAGATATTTTTAAGTACTGCTTATGTGCTCTTCAGTTTTTATTAACTTCTAATGTGAGTTTGATTACCATCTTGCAAGTCATTTATAGCTAAAAGCAGACAGTTTAACTCAGATATTGAAAACAAAATAACTAGCAATAGCATAGTCTAATGTTCATTCATTCATTCATTTTCCTTCAGCTTAGTCACTGATTTATCAGGGGTTGCCACAGCGGAATACACCGCCAACTATTCCAGCATATGTTTTACACAGCGGATGCCTTTCCAGCCACAACCCAGTACTAGGAAACACCCATACACTCTCACATTTACACACACTTATGCACTACGGCCAATTTAGTTCATCCAATTCACCTGTACCGCATGTCTTTGGACTAAGGGGGAAACCGGAGCACCAGGAGGAAACCCACACCAACACGGGAAGAACATGCAAACTCACACACAGAAATGCCAACTGACCCAGCCAGGACTTCTTGCTGTGAGGCCACTAAGCCACCGTTCCGCCCTAGCCTATTGTTACATGCATTTATTATAGTTTAATCCAACGTACAATTTTATTTGATTTTATAATAAAAAAAATAAAAAAAAATCCCCAAAGAAATATTTAAGTTAAATCAAAGTAATTAAATTAATTCATGGTCTCTATAAAAACAGTAGTTTACCTTTGAGTGAATGCATTTTTTTTCCTTGTACACAATAAATATTTTTGATTAAAATTAAATTACATTTTTAGTTTAAACCAAGTCAAAACTATAATTTGAGGAAAATTGTTACATTTATATGTAAGAAATTTTAGTATTTTTACAAAGCAAAATTATACTTTGATGTCAAGGTTTTTCCAATATAAAAAATCTATGTTGTACTAAAGTAAAAAAAAAAAAAAAAAGTGGTCTCTATAGTAAACAATTTATTTACTTGTGTGAATGTAATTTTGTTCTTGATGACAATAAATATTTTTGGGCTTAGTCCCTTCATTTATCGGGGGTCACCACAGCGGAATGAACCGCCAACTTATCCAGCATACTAAGGCCAATTTAGTTTATTTAATTCACATATACCGCATGTCTTTGGACTGTGGGGGAAAGTGGAGCACCCGGTGGAAACCCACGCGAACGGGGAGAACATGCAAATTCCACACAGAAATACCAACTGACCCAGCTGGGACTCGAACCAGCGATCTTCTTGCTGTGAGACCACAGTACTAACCACTGAGCCACCATGTCACCCCTTTTTGATTTATACTAAAATAAATAAACTAAACTAAAATAGCCAAAACTAAATTATACATTGAGAATACTAAAAAAAATGTATCTGTAGCAAATTACATTCATTTTTTTAAGTTGGTTCAAACTATCATTTTTTTGTCAGTGTAAGCGACAGGCTTTCGGTATTCCACTGTGCCAAATTTCTTTGCCAGTGTTTTGAGTTTACGCCTGAAATGCGTGCATTGGTATTGTAGAAGTAGATCAAACTTACACTCATTCAAGAATGAGTTCAACAACTTTAATCATAAAGTAAACTCAAAACAAAAGTATTTGTCTGATGCTCCTCTATGGGGCCTGATACTTCTTAAAAAACTTGTGCCACCGGCCTCACTCCACTCCCACTCTTGTCCCAACCCACACTCGTCATTGGTACAAAGCTGACCAATCGCAGATCTTGTGCTCCACATCATCACAACATGTAGTAATATTTTTTAAAAGATGCGCGTCAGGATTTGGCTAAGGGTGTATGACTGCATGAAGGCTACGCCGGACCTACCATGCACACTCAATGCAGAAAAATAAGTTGGCCTTAAGGGTCATTCATGTCCGTCAAATGTGTGTTTACATATAAACCCCCAAAAATGTGATTCATAAATGTATTCTCAATGCTTGCATTTTACAGGTGAAGTAAACAACCGCTGACTCGCAAGAGGAAGAGTTTACAGGTATCAACCGAGTTTAATTTTTTAAAGTAGGCATAGGTTTACACCCCTTGAGAAAATGTTTCAGTATAAAACTGACTCCACATCCCCATTTCACTCTGGATGTTATCATTTTCGGTTCCTGCAAGAAACAGTAGGCACCAAATATTGTAACTATTTATATATCGATTGGAAAGGCGTTTTAATCTGGTAAATTGTTGACGGTGCTTTACAGCTGTCTAATAGTGTTTTCCTCACCTTCAGAGCGAGAGTCCCTGGATGTTCGCATACACGCAGAGGTTTTTTATTCAAAACCTGTCCCGGCAAGGCATCTCATTATTCCTGTCTGAAAGTATTGGCACACAGAGAGAAGTGTGATTATTGGTGATAAATGTATAAGTATTACGCTTATCTTATCCATTGGTCCCAGTGTGAGCTCTCACCCAGAGCGCTGTAAGCAAATGGGTAAAATATGAACATGCAGGAGGTGTAGATTCTCCACTAATAGAATATGCATAAATTGACAGTGACTGATATGATAAAAAACATTTTTACACACGCTTGTGGCATAGGTAATGTAATTTGCAGCCTGTGTGAATAGTTCATTTTAAGTTAATTTAATGTTGAATGCAATTTACACAATGACTTGATCGGTTCTCAGCGATTTACTTATTAATACATGTTTTGAGAAATAAGTTTTATTTGAAAAGTGTATTTTAAATATATATATTTACAACAGCCAACATTACATGTTTTCAGACAATCCGGACAAAAATGTTATTTTTGTTTAGATTTCTAAAGTTGCATCTAAATGAGTAAACAAAAACATAAATAAGTTAATTAATAAATGTATTGTTTGTAAGACTTAAAAGGATAGTTCACCTAAAAATGAAAATTACCTCATCAATTATTCTCCCTCTTGTTATTTTAAACCTTAATGAATTAATTTCATCTGCTGAACACAAAAGAAAAATGCTGGTTGCTGGGACCCATCGACTTCAATAGAAAATATATATACATATATATATATACAGACACACATATATATACATACATATATACATAGTATATACATGAAAGTCAATGGGTCTCAGCAAACAGCATTTGTCAAAATATATTTTGTGTGTGAAATCTGGCACACTGGCACAGGCCTCAGACTTGAGTAGATTTCAAACAGAACAAATAAACTCAAATAGGTTTTGAACAAGTGAATGGTAAGTTTTGTTTTTGGGTGAACTATCTCTTTAAAACATCTTATAATTTGACATCAAAGTTAAATCAGGTCAAGAAATCTCATGTGGTTCCAGTGCTAAAAAATGTATCTCATCTTGATATGTTTAAAATCTTTTTACATGAATTAATAGTGTAATTTATTATTTTACTCATTCATTCATTCATTGTACTTCAGCTTAGTCCTTTGATTATCAGGGGTCCCCACAGCGGAATTACCCACTATTCCAGCATATATTTTACCAGCCTGATCTCACAAGGAAACATAACTATTTTACGTTTTGTCAGTTTAGTGGCTAATTTTTACAAGTTCAGTCATACAAAAATGTATGATTTTAATGTAATGTAATGTAACTTGTATTTATATAGCGCATTTATCGTGTATGGCCATACACCCAAAGCGCTTCACAATCATGAAGGGGGTCTCTCCACACCACCACCAGTGTGCAGCATCCACTTGGATGATGCGACGGCAGCCACAGGACAACGGCGCCAGTGTGCTCACCACACACCAGCTATTGGTGGAGTGAAGAGACAGTGATAGAACCAATTCGGTGGATGGGGATGATTGGGAGGCCATGATCGGTAAGGGCCAATGGTGGGTGTTTGGCCAGGACACCGGGGTTACACCCCTGCTCTTTTACGAGAAGTGCCTTGGGATTTTTAATGACCACTGAGAGTCAGGACCTCGGTTTAATGTCTAAACCGAAAGACGGCGCTCACTGACAGTATAGTGTCCCTTTCACTTTACTGGGGCATTAGGACTCACCCAGACCTCAGGTTGAGCGCCCCCTGCTGGCCTCACTAACACCACTTCCAACAGCAACCTAGTTTTTCCATGTGGTCTCCCATCCAGGTACTGACCAGGCTCAGCCCTGCTTAGCTTCAGTGAGTAACCAGTCTTGGGCTGCAGGGTGATATGCCTGTGGCAATTTTAAAAAGGAGGTGTGGCACCCAACCTCTAACCATTGGGGGGGGGGGGGGGGGGGGGGGGGGGGGGGTGAGCAAATCATACTAAATTGAATGAATGAGATCATACAAATCAGCTGCTAAATCAAAAAGTTACGAATTGCTGTGAGATCGTGTTGGTTTTACGCAGCGGATGCCCTTCCAGCTGCAACTCCACACAGAAATGCCAACTGACCCAGCCGGGACTCGAACCAGCGACACTTCCTGCTGTGAGGCGACAGTGCTAACCACTGAGCCACTGTTCCGCCCTTTATTATTTGACTTTTTAATCCATTTTTAAAGCGCATAATGTTTCTAGATCATTGAGTGTAACTTAGATTTTTTTTTCATCGTCTTTATTGTGAATGCATGTTTTGACTACCCTGTTAACAACTGTGTTAAACATTCAGAATCATTTTGGTATGTGTATAAATCTGTATTGTATGTAGTACTGCATGGTGAATTGCTGATATGAATACAATGAAACATATTTGTGATACATATATGAGCATGTAGTGTGGGCAGCAATGAATAGAACTGGATAAATTCAACGAATTACGAATAAACTACTCACTCTATTCTCTCTCTTACTTCTCTTGTCTTTTCATCTCTCTCAGTCAGTCTGGAAACAGCTGTCATGTTTGACTGACAGGCTAACATACACTCGACATGGCCAGACTCTCTTGTGTGAAAGCCCTGTTCTCTCGCACAGCCTGGCCGGAGCTGAGACACATGTCAAGAGAAAGCTTTTTCCATCTCTCTGTTCAAACTTATACCACACTGCCAAAAGAGAGAGAGAGAGAGAGCAAAAGAGAGAGAGACTGATGCTTCACATCTCTCACTTTGCCTTTAATCACACTCAGTGTCTGCTGTTCCCTACAACTGCTTTCATGCTGTGACTGGTCAAAGATACGTGAATGAGATGTTTCAAAGTGCTAAACCAATTTAACAGGCATTCTCATATGAAAGGAGACACAATGGTAGCTGTTTAGAGCAGTCATCAATACCATCCACAAAGACTACAATGAGGGGACAAACACCTCACTTCACAAAGGACAACATGTTTATTAATCCCTGCTCAGTTACCAAGCTTTGCGTCTTCAACAAACAAGGCATGGTAATGATTTAAGACAGCTGTATTTTTCTATCACCATCGAGTGCTTGATGAGACGTCTTCATTGATGTAAGACAATGTGAACACCTGAGAGGACCTTACAGGAACAGACACACACTTTTTACGTATTTGTCAAAATGGTGTATATTCCAAAACAGTGATGTCTTTTAATGGATGTCATGTTTCTGATCTCTGTATTGGAGGTCCTGAAATTTACTGATTGTTTTTTTTATTCATCCAGAAAGTTTTTATTTTATAATTTTTTTATGTGTATTGTCATAATAAAGAGAGTGAGAGTATGTGTGTAGAGAGTAGATCAAGCGGCTTTGGTCACTGCTGTAGCAGTGTTAGTGTTTATTTGGTGTGTTGTGTATGAAATAGTGGACAAGGCAGAGAGACAGTGAAGTATTCTGTGAGTTTTGGTGTGGATCTTTTGACATGGTTTCCCTAGGGCAGGGTTGTCCAATTCTGCTCTTGGAGGGCCACTGTCCAGCAGATTTTAGTTTATGACCAGCTACAAAAACACTTGACTAGGTGTTTCTAGTGAGACTTTGATTAGCAGGTTCAGGTCTGCTTCAGGAATAAGTCTGAACCCCTCTGCCTCTATAATATATTTGGCTTGTCCCAATACCTATATTTCCTTTATCTGGTCCAAGCGTTCAGGTGGGTACAAAGACAAAGAGTGCAAAGAGTGTATTAAAGATGTTCAAGACTGGATGACCAACATATTCCTTCTCTTAAATTCAGACTAAACAGAAGTATTACTTATTGGGCCAAAATCATGTACACAGCAGATCTCACAACTCGACATGCAATTAGAGTGATACAAAGTTAGTATTAGCTCTAATGTTAAAGATCTGGGTGTTTATATTAGACAGCAAATTAACTTTTGAAAATCATATCTCCCATGTCACAAAAAACGCCTTCTTTCATCTAAGAAATATCTCTAAGTTATGAAGTATGCTATCCATCTCAGATGCATAAAAGCTAGTTCATGTTTTTAAGACTTCTAGGCCGGATTACTGTAATGCTCTGTTCGCTGGTTGCCCAGCATCCTCTATTAATAAACTTCAGTAAGTGCAAAATGCAACTGCCAGAGTTCTTACCAGGTCTAGAAAATATGATCATATCACCCCAATTTAATCTTCCTTACACTGGCTGCCTGTAAACATCCGTATTGATTAAAAAATATTGCTTCCTACCTATAAAGCTTTAAATAATCTAGCTCCTATTATCTAATCAAGCTTCTGTCTCGCTACAATCCAACCCACTCTTTAAGATCTCAAAACTCAGGGCTTCTGGTACCCATCCTGAGCAGATGCTGTGGCGGTCATGGAGGGGTGGAGAGCATGAGACTGATTCCTGAAAGACCCAGTGACAGACGAGTCTCCGCATTGATCTTGTGGGCCAGCCTGTACACCCACCGGTGACCTACTCACACCTGCAGCTTCTCCACAATGGACGTCCTGTGCTCTCCAGTCCCCGGTGCCTAGACTGCAGAGGAGATATGGTTGTGCCCAACTGAGCCTGGTCTCTCTCTAGGTTTTTTCCTTCACTTTCGTCAATTGGTGAAGTTTTGTCGCCACTGGCTTGCTTGGTTTGGGACTTGTGTAGCTGTGCATCGATGGATTTTCTCTTCAGTGTTTGGACTTTCAGAAGTGAAAATAAACCACACTGGACTGAACTAATCTGAACTAACTCTGAAAACTGGACTGACACAGTTTCAATTTCAATTTACTAGAACTTCTATGTTAAGCTGCTTTGACACAATCTGCATTGTAAAAGTGCTATAGAAATAAAGATGAATTGAATTGAATTGAAAGACTGCAAGTTTGTGTAGAAGGTAAGCAGTGTTGTAAAAATACAAATAAGGTTAAAAGCGAATTTTTGTGCTATAGTCCTTAAGAATGACAGCCTTTAATTGTGATGTTTTTTAAGTGAATTGATAAAAAAGTAAGTTCCTGAATATGATGGGACACTTGTGAGTTACGCTGCAGTTTTTTATTAGAATTTGTATTACTTTGTTATTACAAAAAGCTGCAGTTTTTTATTAGAATTTGTATTACTTTGTTATTACAAAAAGCAACTTTCTAGAATAATTTGTCACTCAAATGCATGTGTTTGGGCATGCTCACTATTGCCTTTCTAGCCACACAAACCAGTATGGCAATTCTTGTCTGACCTCTGGAGTCATCAAGGCATTTTTGCACCTCAGAACTGCCAATCAAAGGATATTTATTCTTTTTTGGATTATTATTATTCTTTGTTAACCTTAGTTGGGTGACAATCCCAGCAGATCAGCAGTTTCTGAGATACTCACATCAGCCTGTCTACATCAACAATGCAAATTATATATGGATATGTTTACATCCCTTGTGAAAATGTACTCTTATGCAGTGTTTCCAAACCCTGTTCCTGACCCTCTTCCTAATCAGACACACCTGGATTAACTCATCAGAACATTAGAGAGAGACTCAGAGGGTCAGATAAGGGAGACATACAAAATATGTACTGCTGTTGTGCCTCCAGAAGCAGGGTTGGGAAACACTGCTCTATTGTACATTTCCATTTCACTCAGGATATTATGGATGACAAAGCAAGGCTTTGTCAGTGGTGGATCCTCTGAGAAGTTGATTGCCATGCTTACCAGGGGTGCTATAGGCCTCAGACTTGAGTAGAATCTTTTGTCTTGTCCAGTGGGCTAGATGGCTACATGATGGACAGCTACATTCTGCCTCATTGTCGTTTTATTGGAATTGCATGAGGAGATTTCAAAGTCATGGAATACACTTTTGCTGTCCAAAGCTACTTTAAAATATTTGCACTCTCACTACTCTTAATGACTGTGTTGGTAAGAAGTTGGCAGAGATTCCCCAGGTGAACTAAACAGTTATTGTGTATTTAGGTCCACATAGCGCCACCACCTTGCAGAGTAGACCACAGCTCCCATCATAAGTTTGCAAGCTGACATCAGCTGTCACTGCAAAGGCTTAGAGTGCCAATGTCCATTCTGCAAGTACTTCAAGTCGAAGCACTGAAAGAAATGCACAATCATGGTCTTTAAGTCTATGTGGTCTTTATCTACTTCGATACTGCTGAAAAATGCTTGGCAAAGCAGCATGTGTGCATCTCGCATCTCAGCCAGGTTTAGCCAGAGATGTTATGCCTTGACCACTAGAGTGGACATCAACTGGCCGAGATGTGAGATGCACACATGCTGTTGTGGCAAGTTGTTTTCAGCAGTATCAAAGTAGATGAATACCACATAGCATATCTTGTCTCCTCATCTGCTCATCATTTCCACATTCTCTGGGTCATACAGTTTGTGGTCTGACAGTGAACAATGCTCTGTGTCACTCTCAGCCACAACACCCATAAGCTAAAATGTTACAAATCCTCAAGCTGTGCCTCAAGCTAGCTGGTACATCAGTTGTCTGGTTGGTGTGATTCTGATAGAGTCTGGGGGTCTAGCTGGCAGCCCCCAACTAATTCTATGGGCTCATTTGGATAGTTCAACTTTGCTATCCGCTTGTTAAGTCGTGACATATCGGTGACATATGGAATACTGTTTCCAGGTCCAAGCAGCTACTTATTTGAATTGAGAAAATGTTCGTTTATGACCCCTTTTTAGTTTTATCACACATTAAAGTGAATTTGATATAAAATCATGGTGTACACAACAGTCTCTGAACTTGCTGCATCACAGTCACCAATATTTTAACAATTTATAAAAAATTAATCACTTTCTGGCCATCAGATATTAGGCATGGATATATATATATATATATATATTGCAATCGTGATTTTCAAAAGTATTACATCATTTTGTAAACGTTTATTATTATCATTTGATGAGTCTTCCTATACAGTTTGATGGAGTGCTTGGACCCGGAAGCTGCTTCACGTGACGTCACACTTAACAAGCGGATACAATTTAGAATTCTGTTTCAGCTGATGCCTCCAGTACAGGCTGGGGTGCTGGTAGCAAAGGGCATACAGTCTTGGGCCCCTTTTCAGTTGTCTGGAACTCTTTGCAGGCAGCAGAAGGCAGATGCTGTCCACACAAGTTTTGTCCACAAGGCTATGTTTGCCATCACCATGTTGTACCTCTGTACACTAAGATTTTTCATATGAGTGTTGCAATCTCCTGGGCATTAGCACTTGGTAAATAACTAGCAGATATCTGCAGAGCTGTGGACTGGGAGACACCTACCACTTTTGATTACATTCTAGATTCTACAATCTCTGGGTTGAGTTTTCTCCCACATGTTGGTACAAACAGGTAAATGGCGGGAGATCTGCTGAATGTTTCGCTTGTAGAACCATTCCCCTCCTTCAGGAGATGTGAGTGCCTTTCTGATCCTCCTTGTAGTTCCTTAACAGGCAAACTCTGGATTAGCGTTCCTACTGCATCCTTCAGCAATCAGACTTAGCAGAGGAATCAGACCCTAAACTTGAGTGTCCATGTGATGGTAATATTAGTAACCAAACAACGTTTGATAAATGTAGAGATGTTGAGTTTACATTTTCATGCCAGAAACATGATGACAAACAAAACAATTGACTAGTTGCTTTAAATGTCAGTCAGGCAGCTTCATGGGTGGTTTTAAGAGAATGAAAGCTGCAAAGGATTGTAGACCTTCTGCCGTCATTCTGAAGGTCTGACAACTCAAAACTAATTGAACTGAAATGTGGAGTGCGTAAAGCATTTACTGTGGCAAGATGACTGAGAGTCCAGTTTATGCTGACAGAATAAAGCCTACCATGCATAAATTATGCATCATACCTGACACTTTCTGCTGCACACTAGAAAGTATTCATTCATTCATTCATTTTCATCCGCTTTTCCGGGGCCGGGTCGCGGGGGCAGCAGTCTTAGGAGAGAACCCCAGACTTCCCTCTCCCCAGACACTTCCTCCAGCTCCTCCGGGGGGATCCCGAGGCGTTCGCAGGCCAGCCGAGAGACATAGTCCCTCCAGCGTGTCCTGGGTCTTCCCCGAGGCCTCCTCCCGGTGGGACATGCCTGGAACACCTCCCTAGGTAGGCGTCCAGGAGGCATCCGAAACAGATGCCCGAGCCACCTCAGCTGACTTCTCTCGATGTGGAGGAGCAGCGGCTTTACTCCGAGCTCCTCCCGGGTGACAGAGCTCCTCACCCTATCTATAAGGGTGCGCCTAGCCACCCTGCGAAGGAAACTCATTTCGGTCGCTTGTATCCGAGATCTTGTCCTTTCGGTCATGACCCAAAGCTCATGACCATAGGTGAGAGTAGGAACGTAGATAGACCGGTAAATCAAGAGCTTTGCCTTTCGGCTCAGCTCTTTCTTCACCACAACGGACGGGTACATCGACCGCATTACTGCTGCCGCTGCACCAATCCGCCTGTCAATCTCACGTTCCATCCTTCCCTCACTCGTGAACAAAACCCCAAGATACTTGAACTCCTCCACCTGGGGTAAGGACTTTCCTCCAACCTGGAGATGGCAAACCACCTTTTTCCGGTGGAGCACCATGGCCTCGGACTTGGAGGTGCTGATTCTCATCCCAGCCGCATCACACTCGGTAGCAAACCGCCCCAGTGCATGCTGAAGGTCCATGTTCGATGAAGCCAACAGAACAACATCGTCTGCAAATAACAGAGATGAGATCCTGTGGTCCCCGAACCAGACCCCCTCCAGCCCAAGGCTGCGCCTTGAAATTCTGTCCATAAAAATTATGAACAGAATTGGTGACAAAGGGCAGCCCTGCCGGAGTCCAACATGCACTGGAAACAAGTTTGACTTATTGCCGGCAATGCGAACCAAACTCCTACTCTGTTCATACAGGGACGAGACAGCCCTTAACAGAGCGCCTCTGACCCCATACTCCCAGAGCACCCCCCACAGAATGCCACGAGGGACACGATCGAATGCCTTCTCCAGGTCCACAAAACACATGTGGACTGGTTGGGCATACTCCCATGAACCCTCGAGCACCCTGGTGAGGGTATAGAGCTGGTCCAGTGTACCACGGCCCAGACGAAAACCACATTGTTCCTCCTGAATCCCAGGTTCAACCACCGGCCGGATCCTCCTCTCCAATACCCTGGCATAGACTTTCCCAGGGAGGCTGAGGAGTGTGATCCCCCTATAGTTGGAGCACACCCTCCGGTCCCCCTTCTTAAAAATGGGAACCACCACCCCAGTTGCCCAGTCCAGAGGTACTGTCCCCGAACTCCATGCGATATTGTAGAGACGTGTCAGCCAAGACAGCCCAGCAACATCCAGAGACCTAAGATACACAGGGTGAATCTCATCCACCCCCGCTGCTTTGCCACTGCGGAGCTTGCAAACTACCTCAGTGACTTCAGCTTGGGTGATAGGTGGGTCCACCCCTGCATCTCCGGTCTCTGCTTCCTCAATGAAAGACATGTCAGTGGGGTTAAGGAGATCCTCAAAGTATTCCTTCCACCGTCTGACAACATCCCCAGTCGAGGTCAACAGCTCCCCACTTCCACTGTAAACAGTGTCGATGTGGAGCTGCTTTCCCCTCCTGAGGCGCCGGACGGTTTGCCAGAATCTCTTTGGGGCCGACCGATAGTCTTCCTCCATGGTCTCCCCGAACTCTTCCCAGGCCCGAGTTTTTGCTTCCGCAACCGCCCGGGCTGCAGCACGCTTGGCCCGTCGGTACCCATCAGCTGCCTCGGGAGTCCTGCAAGCCAACCAAGCCCTGTAGGACTCCTTTTTCAGCTTGACGGCATCCCTTACTTCCGGTGTCCACCACCGGGTTCGTGGATTGCCGCCGCGACAGGCACCACAGACCTTACGGCCACAGCTCTTCACGGCCGCGTCAACAATGGAGTCAGAGAACATGGACCACTCGGTCTCAATGTCTCCAGCCTCCCTCGGGATTTGGTCAAAGCTCTTCCGGAGGTGAGAGTTGAAAATCCCTCTGACTTAAGGTTCAGCTAGACGTTCCCAGAGGACCCTCACAATACGTTTGGGCCTGCCAGGTCTGTCCAGCTTTCCCCCCCTGCCAGCGGATCCAACTCACCACCAGGTGGTGATCAGTTGACAGCTCTGCCCCTCTCTTTACCCGAGTGTCCAGAACATACGGTCGGAGATCAGATGATACAACCACAAAGTCAAAGAGTGGATAAAATCTTAATTGGTCAAAGCATGCAGCAAAGCTCCTCCTTGAACCGTCACCTTATCGTGGTGGAGGGGTTTGAGTGCCTGAGTGATCCTAAGAGCTATGTTGTCGGGGGCTAATGCCCCTGGTAGGGTCTCCCAAGGCAAACAGGTCTTAGGTGACAGGTCAGACTAAGTGTGGTTCAAAAACCCCTTATGAGTGTCAAAACATCGAGGACCGTGACGTCGCCCGGTATGGCGCAGCCGGGGCCCCACCCTGGAGCCAGGCCTGGGGTAGGGGCTCGTATGCGAGCGCCTGGTGGCCGGGTTTTTTCCCACGGAACCCGGCCGGGCTTAGCCCGAAGGAGTGACGTGGGACCATCCTCCTGCAGGCCCACCACCTGCAGGTGGAGCCGTAAGGGGCCAGTGCATTGTGGAACGGGTGGTGGTCGAAGGTTAGGACCACGACAACCCGATCGTCGGGCACAGAAACTGGCACTAGAAAGTAAATACCTAAATTGTTTTAGAGCAAAGTAAAAGTAGGTGGATAAATAAGCAGCAAAAGATTTTGAATGGTTAGTAAAATGCTTAGTTTATGTTTTCAAGGTTTCAAATGTACTTTTATTTTATGTCGTTCTTGGAAATGTTTCATATTTTGAAAGGATCATCCCTTTGTCCTCCATCAGGACAGGATAGTTTCAATCACTTTAAGATGATCTAGTGAGTGGTGTTAAAAAGTGTATTTGGTTTTACATTAATACAGCAAGTGAATGATTGACAGTATTACTTTTACTTTGGGGGCGTCATGGTGGCAAAGTGGGTAGCACGATCGCCTCACAGCAAGAAGGTCGCTGGTTTGAGCCCCGGCTGAGTCAGTTAGCATTTTCTCCCCGTGTTCGTGTGGGCTTTCTCTGGGTGCTCTGGTTTCCCCCACAGTCCAAAGACATGCGCTATATGTGAATTGAATAAGCTAAAATTGGCCGTAGTGTATGAGTGTGAGAATGAGTGTGTATGGGTGTTTCTCATTGATGGGTTGCAGCTGGAAGGGCATCCGCTGCGTAAAACATGCTGGATAAGTTGGCGGTTCATTCCGCTGTGGTGACCCCTGATTAATAAAGGGACTAAGCCGAAAAGAAAACGAATGAATGAATTTTACTTTGATTCTTGTATATATTGCAGGAATTTAAAAATTAAATATTTAGTAAAAACCCTACTCTAACATTAACCTACCCAATAATGTTAACAAAAGGTAACAGATTTAAAAAAATGTATTTGCTGTTGCCTTTTTAGCATGCTTTCAAAGGTTTTGAACTCCTACCTATATCATGACTTGTGTTTCACAGGTACCCAACCACTCCACTTCAGTCCAGTGCTGTACTAGGTGAGTAACTAAACAAATTTTTAAAAAGCCTTTAAACTTCAAAGTGCATTATTTAGCAAATCATGCTATATAGAAAAGTGTTTTGAGGTCATTGTGCAAGGAAACGCAAAAATATGTCTTAATTACTTAATTAATAATATGTCCACATAATCACATTTTGCCAAAGGTGATACATGTCGTATATTTTTACATAAAGTAAAATAAACGTGTTTCAGACATCCTCACTGAAATTTCTTGATTCCTTTTCTTTTATTGTCCAAACCAAAAATAATCAGTCAAAAGCAGTAGTGGTTGTTTGGTTTGCTCCAAAGTTTTTACAGCTAATTTAAAATATGAATTAGCTGTACTTACTTACGCAGGGTATGAATTTCTGTACTTCAGCTGGACCAATTTATAAAACATTGCATAGAAATCTTCGTAATAGTGAAGGTATGCCAGAATAAATGCTAATTTATTCATTAGTGATTATGTATTTAGTAATTTATGTATATTTGATGATTTAAATTGGTTCAATTAAGTCAATATGTTTACTTAGTATTTATATTTATAGTATTTATAATAGTATTTTACTTACAGATGCACACATTCTCCTGTCAAGTTTGTTTTTATAGATCACAGCTTTTGTGTGAGAAGTGGCACGCATGCGTTACCAACCCCGTTTTGTGTTTACGCCATTTATAAATGAGACCATACTTTACTGAAGTATTTTCACTTGTGGAGAATTTGCAACTTCACTACATTTCAATATCAAATATCTTACTTTTTACTCAACTACATTTTGCTAAATCAGTCATTCCTTTTTATTTATATGAGTGGATAAAATCTTAATTGGTCAAAGCATGCAGCAAGCCACCAATCAGGGTACAGTGTGTGCTCTGTTTTGGTTGCCTTAGTGGAAACTATTTAATGCAAATGCAGTTCATGGTCAAAGTGAATAATTGAAAAGAATTCTTCTTCCAATCTACGGAAACGTTGAGCTAAGCCATTTTCATTATATTGCTTATTTTTAATAAAGTAATCTCACAGTAGTGTGCAAAAAACGGTTCCTTGTATACATTAATTTAGTTCCCTTCATCGAAGTTTGTACTGTAACTGTCTAATTGGTACCTAATTGGTACCGCAAGCTTGACCATAAACATTCTTCTGATGTTCACAGCTACTTATTCAGGAGTCTGATGGATTGATGGCTATTTGGTTGCAATCCTGTTATTGCTGACCACATTGATTTGACTGCAATGTTGTTTTACAGCTAGCCTAGCTTTTTTAACCTAGCTCTTTATATATTGTTATTTGTTCAGTGTTATTATTTAGTATATGACATTTGATAAAAAATGTAGTATTTAATAAAAATACTTAGTATTTTAAACCTCAGCAAATTTGTAGCACTTGGCACTTTTTGTTGTATTTTGGCACACATTGTTCCATCATAAGATGACGACAGAGACCATATAATAATCAGTCCTTCAGAACTTAAGGACGCAAACACTTTTCTCTACTGACACTTATACTACTGATATATAGAGAGGTTTAGGTAAACCAGGTTTTATGAAGCAGTATAGGAATTAATGCACAAATACTGGCAATCACAAGCATTAGTAAATTGATAGCATTCTTAAAGGAGAATGACTGAAACAGAGTTTTGTACACATATGCTTTCTTCCAATACAAAAAGTAGTTGATGTTGCCATAAATCAGATATGGCCAGTATGCCATTCAGAAATAATTCAGATATAATATAGTAAAAAAAAAAGTGTCTTTGTGTGTTTTTGTTGTTGTTGTTTTACTTAGACTTGCAATTACATTACAAGTAGACCTTCAATTGTGCTGTTTGGATTCAGTGTTTTGACATGTATGGCAAGAGTCTTGTCACAAAAAAATTATAATCGAAATTATAACCATAATAAATCATAGTAATTTAGATACTTACATTTGAAGGCTAAATAAAAATGTAATGGGAGCACTTTTACTGGATATTTTACCTAGTGTATTTGTACTTTAACTCAAGTTCTCTGCTTTGTCCACCACTGGTAGATGATGAGAGAATTTTTTGTTTAACTATACCTAAATTGTCTATATTAAACTCCTTGGAACCAACAAATTCACCCTTCTTAGTCTCCCAATATACCGCAGCATATCCCAAGACCAGATGCCTTCAATCCAGCGTCAACAGTCAGAATCTGAGTTCAGACACTTCTTATACTATTTATTCTCTCAGTGAGCTCTGCCTTTCATGTGAAGCCATACAAGAACAATCAAGAGTGTATTGATACATGGCTTTTGGGACGTGGGAGATTTCGAGACGAATAAAAGATCCGTGAATTACAGACCATCTGCGACGCTATTGTACTCTCATTCTTTTGAGCTATATAAAATAAACCTCTTACTGCACCTTGCAGTGTTTACTCATCTGCAGGACCAGCCTCTACTCGGCAAATTCAACCCGACTGGACTCTGGCAAGGAGGATCTGATTTAACTAAAGGGAATATATGCATCAAACGGAAAAAAGAAAACGGATGAAAAAAACATGCAATTATGTCCTTGATCAGGTTAATCTTTCTTTTGCCAGCGCTCCAAACCACCAGCATTTGCGAATCAGCCTCCAAATGGGTGGCGTCTAGGAGCCGGGCCAGTCCCGAAAAGCATTCCCCCTTTCCCCTCAGCTTTCACTGCCATCTCCCCATTTCTCATTCCTCAGATCAGCGTCCAGGCCTCTCCTCTCCTCCCCTCTTTCGTTCCCTTGCTCCCTGTTCCAGATAATGGAGCACTCTGCCTCTGTTAGGCTGCCAAGGGCTGCAGCTCTGCCCGCTAGTAATGACCTGAGGGGATGGCGCGTGACAGGCCGGCTATAATAACGCCTCCAGCCACGGACAAAGCAGCCCCCAGGGCTCTATTTTTAAATACTTTATACTTTACAGCAGGGCTAAAAGTCATTTATTGTTTTGTAGGTCATGTGTATGGATGGGCAGTGCTGTGTGGGTAAGTACAGAAAGAGAAAGAGAGAGAGAGACAGTGGAGACACATCCTAGTCACTCGAGGTGAGTGTTTGCATAAAAGGAGGAGCGATTTCTTTAACAGGAACAGAAGGATTTAAATGCGGCAGGTTGAGCGGGTTCAGTCACAGCATCACTACAGGGACTTAAATGTGCTGTAAATGTGACTGTTCGCAGAAGATGTTAAAATTCATTAAACGACCACGCTGTTGCACAAGGTCTTGCCCTTGAGTGTTCTGCAAGTCATTTGCAAAGATGGCTGTAAAGCAGAAACATGCAGAAAGTGTGTCGGTTGTGGTTGCTCCATTTCCCTGCGGCACAGCGGTTTGTCTGTCAGCATTTTCACCCCCTTCAACAGAATCAGTTCAGCCCCTTAGTGCCGTCCATGATTAAGCAGAGCCATTTGATGCAACTGACGGGTGACTCCACCAAAGCATCCACAAAACTGATCTGCTGATCTTAAGCTGAGGGCTAGGAGATCTTTTAACCACAGACATTTTGACCTCCTGCCTGCAGTAAAGTATACATTTTAATAGATAAATATTTTATAGATGTTTTGAAGATGTTTGTAATATGAATGTTTAAAATGCTACAAAATAAAATGTTGAAACGGGTAAAATAATATGCCATTGTCATTCATAAACATCATACTCATTTCCACCTTGAATTATTAAAATATAGATTATATAAATAAGTGATCATATTAAATTGGGCTGCACGGTGGCGCAATGGGTAGCACATTCGCCTCACAGCAAGAAGGTCGCTGGTTCGAGCCTCGGCTGGGTCAGTTGGCGTTTCTGTGTGGAGTTTGCATGTTCTCCCCGTGTTCGCGTGGGTTTCCTCTGGGTGCTCCGGTTTCCCCCACAAGTCCAAAGACATGTGGTATAGGTGAATTGGGTAGGCTAAATTGTCCGTAGTGTATGTGTGTGAATGAGTGTGTATGGATGTTTCCCAGTGATGGGTTGCAGCTGGAAGGGCATCCGCTGCGTAAAACATATGCTGGATAAGTTGGCGGTTCATTCCGCTGTGGCGACCCCAGATTAATAAAGGGACTAAGCCGAAAAGAAAATGAATGAATGAATGAATGAATGAATCATATTAAATTATGTTGTATTTTAATGATTATGAACATGTTACTGACAAATGGTTAAAACAAATGGACTAAAAATAGTGAAATGAAAGATAAAGTGGCAAAATATGAAGAATTTTAAAAGAAAGTTGATTAGTATTTTGGGACTCCACTGTCTGTGAAGTGTTCTTGTTATAAATGTGCATGATCGCAATTATTATTATTATTATTTAATTTTATTTTTTTTGTTGGTATATTAACTATAGTTACACTGAATTACATCTTAGTGGGTGTCTTAAATTGTTAAATATATGACATCCATTATATTTGTATTGAAATATTTTATGACACGTGGTATGTTAACTAAATAAATACCAAGCTTGATAGCCTAGCATATTGCTTACCATGTGGGAAGGCTTTTAATTATTTTAAAGAAATCATGATTATTTATTTATTTATAACAGTCATTAATAGAAATATTACATGACAGTGAAATGAGAACTATGTCTGCAGCTATCTAATATTTTATTAAACAAGTATTCTACCATTTATTTAATCGATTAATGGAGTAGTCAGATAAGGGGTTTTTGTTGTTTGTTTATTAGATCAATACAAATTATACAAGACAAAATCAGAGAGGTCTGAAAAATTTATTTGTTTCCTTTGAAACTTTCTGCCATTTTATTTGCTTATCGCCTCTCACTGTATTCTCCACATCCACCATTTTCATTCTGTAGCACCTTCTGTGTTTACATAACCTGTCCAATGTTTAAAAAGGTTTTGCATCAGTGAAAACTCTCCGTGGGGAAACACGGTGCTCGGTGTGTAGTTAAATGGACTAAACAAAACCTTGTGGCGTATATACAGCGAGTAAAATAAGTATTGAACATCATGATCATGAACGTCATGATTTTTCCTGGTAAATATATGTCTTAGGAGCTGTTGACATGAAACAAAATCCCAAACAATCCAAATAAACCAAAATGAAAAAGACAAAATAGTTACGTGTAATACCAAGGGAATGACCCAAAGAAGTAGGTACTGAACCAGTGAAATGTATTTAATACTTTGCATGAAAGGTAATGACAGCTTCAAGATGCCTCTTGTAGGGAGAATGGAGTTGCATACATTTCTCAGGTGTGATTTTTCTTCCCAGACTTCAACAGAGTCTTCAAATCTATACAGATCTGTTGGTCTCCTCTATGAACTTTTTATTTCTTATTTAAGAATTGGCTGGGCCATTATAGCAGCTTTATTTTCTTTTCTGAAGCCAGTTGAGAGTAATCATTGTCTTGCTGAAATGTCCATCCTGGTTTCATCTTCATCCTCCTCATAATGTAGGTGTTGGGACTGAAGAAACTAATATTCATTTACAATGACGAAGGGCAGAGGGTTGCTTTCTAACTACTGAGAGATTTTAGCTGATGTCTGAGGATTTTTTTACCTCATTTTCTTCATGTGTTTAATACATTTTCCCTGTGTTTCAATACACATAACAATTTCCAAACTAATTCGTTTTTTTCTTTTCTTTGTATGTTGAACAACATCTTTGTTTGGATGTTTGGATGTCTTCGGTTGTTACTGACATGGGTGAATATTTCAAGTCAACACCACCTTTAGAGATATGTTTTCTGAAAAAAGAGAAAGGGACAGAGCTGAAAGAGTGCAGAATCATACTTCACCTCATTGATTTTTTCGATCGGTTTAAATGAGGAGCACTTTAGGCCAAGAGCTCACCACTGAGCCTACAGTCTTCTGCTGGGTTAACTGAGCACCACGCTGCCACGCTACACACGTAATTACAGCACACACTCCCACACCAGCTGAGATGTACTCTGCTACCCTGTAATTACATCATAATCTGTTCTTTGTACTTTTTCTAGAGCTTGGACACATTGTGTAAATTAAGTCTCTTAGAAACTTGCCCTTTAAAATCATGTAACAGAAGCTTCATATATGATAACAAGGACCTTTGGATAAAAACTCATATAACTAACTGATATAACTAAAAGAATTCCCACTTGCCTCCTGAGTGGCATTTTTGTCATTTTCTTAATTCATTTAACCTAACAAAGCTACAAAATAATCGCTTTGCTTTTATTATGCTTTTACCAAAGAGGTTAATCTTATTGAGGTGGAAGGAACCAACGCCTCCAACTTTTACACAGTTGGTTTAAGATGTTCTCTATTTCATAAAATTAGAAAAGAAAAAAAAAATCAAGCACTCTTCAAGAGCCTCATCCAACCAGTTTTATAAAGCTTAGGACCCTCTCAAACAGTATATTAGAGACCAAGTGTTGTTTTCAATCACAGACTAACTCCCATATCCAGAAATAGTCTCTATTATTATTATTATTATTGTTATTATTATTATAAAAAAGTCAAGTTAAACCAAAATTGTATAAAAGAGCGTTTGTGCACTTTATAAAATAAATTAAAAACATAATTGTTATTTTTAATTAGCAATTTAATTAATTAATTGATTGATTATAATAACACTTAGATAACTTTATTGATGATAAATTAAAATAGCGGTTAGTTTTGTAATGTATCTTTTTTTTTACACAACACTTTCTCTACAATTTATTGGCAGCATATTTATCATTGTTCAGTAACAAATGACTTCCTAAAGCAAATATTGATTGAGACAACTCCATTGTCATACTGTTTACCTACTTGCCAATAACCTATGCACCTCTGAGACGCTCATCTGTATTGTACATATTTGCAGCATATCTGACATCTTGAGCATTCCATTATAATACATCTGACATGCGTTGTCCCTGCACCTCACTGTGTGAAATATAGATTTTCTATATTCCTCAGGATCCTTGTAATCCACACCTATTATCTTACACACTGCAGGGTTGCTATAGAATAGAAGAGATGATTATGAAGTAAGCATACACAAGCACACCTGTCCACAGACATGCACCGCATGCTCCGAGTGAAATAATAACACTCCCGGTGATTTATTATATGTGGGTTTGTGTGCATGCAATATTGAAAACAAACTTTTTAGACGTCAGTGCCGTCCAATTTTGGAATAAACTTGGTCGAGGGCTAATTAGTAATGCTAGTGTCATTTTTTTGACAATTACACACAATTAGCTGCTTTATTGTTTTTTAAATTTCTTTTATTTTGTACTAAATGGTTGCCTATAACGTATCTATCCAGATCGTGTAGATGCAAATAGCTCAAGCTAGCATCATTTGTCCTACAGTGAGGAGAAATAAGGGATGTGACATGCACACATACGCTGCATCACAAAGTAGAGTAAATCACCAGAGTAACAGCAGCACAATGACTGGTTTGTGTTTTCACATTGATTGAATGATAACAAAATGCACGAGTTACAAGCATCTCCTCATTTAACGACCCATTGGAGAGAGAGAGAGAAAGGCAGGAACGAGTGGCAGGGCCCGGCGAACAGCTTGGCTCACCTCATTAAAAGCTTGTTGACGTCTTGTAAATTTTCGAGGAGAACGGGCTGGTAAAAATCAGCCGCCAAACTTGCTCATAAGGGGAGAGGAAAGATCCAGTCCCCGCCCATCACGACCGAGCGATGGGCGAGAGGCAGAACAGGCATCTGTGGAGAAGAAAGAGATGCAAACGGAGATAGAGACAAAAAGAGAGATAGAGATGAGAGGGAAGCACCCAGACATACAGTACACAAGCCAACGATAAATAACAGACGTATAAATTGCCTCGTTTTCTTGTTTTGGGTGATGTCGATTTAGCTGCTAATTGGTGACAGAAACTGTCAAACGGGTGGCAGCTAGTGATTGCAGTGGCTTCTGTCAGGATTAGGTGAGAGGAAAGGGAAAAAAAATGCTTTTTATCTGAAAAGAGAATGAGAGATATGCTGGCAGCTTCCTCCCATCTCCTCCCGTTGTCTGATATTTACCCAAAACACATTAAAAACACAAGGCAAAGAGAGCAAAAGAAACAATAAGCTTGGCATTATAGGCCCCAGTTCTCTCGCTGTCTCTCAGACTGATCAGTGTGTTTGTTTGTAGAATCTTTGTTTGTTTGCTTGCAGGAAGGAACTGAACACACAAACACCCGTGTTAACCTATTCAGAGTAGGAGAGGGAGAAAGATAGCAAGAGAGGGAGAAAGATAGCAAGAGAGGGAGAAAGATTGAGAAAGCGAGATAAAGGCTGACTGACTGATCTCCTGGGGCCGTCTCCTCAAAACCCTGCCTTGACTCCCCCTCTGTCCCGGGGAATATTGAGATGAGCAGTAATTAGGCTTTGATACTCTGGCAAATGAACAGTAATTAGAGGCTGCGAGTGAGGCTCCTCTGTCTTAGCTGCTCATCCAATATTCACATCATTATTGAACATTAGGATTAGCTCTCTTCCATGCACAAATAGCATGGCACAAACACTGCCCGCGCAGATGGTGACGGGGGGTGGCCGCTGGTGACACTGGTGGCGCTTGTTTGTGTGGAACGTGTGGATATAAGTCAGATCTGTGTAAGTATTGCACGATACTGTATATCTAGAGGAGAGTGAGCGTATGTGTGTGTGTGTGTGTGTGTGGGATGTAGAGATAGGTCACCCGTGTCTGGCCGTCTCTCAGAGGGGATTTTCTGGTTATTAGAGCAGCGCCAGATCATGGGCCAATTATACAGAAAACTGTCAGTCAAGATTGTGTGGCTACGTGATTAGAGCAAAAGGACAAAATCAGGTGAGGAGTGTGAATCTATCCGGGGCAGCTTTGATTTGCTAATGAGGGGAAGAGGGGAGTGGACCGGGGCCACCGTCCCCAGCTGTAGCCCTGCTCGCCTGCCTTCATTTTCGCTCTGACCTTCTTAGTGGATGCTGCTTTTGATGCAGGAATGAGACAAAGAGACAGAAAACTAGAGAACGGAGAATGACTCTCTCCGGGAGCACCGGGACCCTGGCCCTCAACGGTGCGTGTGCATGTGCTGCAGGTCATGGTCCGTAAATGAGACTGGCGCACCCTGCTAGCACTGAGAGGGCCAACAGTAATCAAAGTCAAGTCCCTCTCTATTACAGCACGGGCCAAAGGGTCCTTAATTACCCTTAATAGCTTTAAACATGGTAATTCCATCCCACTACCCCCTCACGTGATGCAAAAAAAAAAAAACACCCACAAGTGCAGAGGAGGAGTTTAAAAGAAGGAGGTATGGAGCACAAGCCATCTCCTCCCAGGACACTTCTGGCCTCCACTAGTCCTCTCATTTTTAAAAAGGAAGAGCTGACGGTGGCTCCTAATTTAGTGGCTACCATTTGGGGTTGCTGACACCGAGAGGCGTCCGTGGGGCGGTTGAGGTAGAGGAGAAGAAGAGGATGGTGCAAGCGGAGACAGGGTGTACGGTAGTCCTGCAGAAGCGCTCGGCAGGGGATTGTAATGAATGGAGAGTGGGGACGGGGAGGGGATGACAGCTCTGGCAGCTGATGCATGAGCTTCATGCTAATTCCTCAGCCTGGCCGTGATGGATCCTGAAATCTTGACCAGACGTCCCATTAGCCCCTGTCCATGACAGCCCCAATAAAGATATTATCAAAATCCAGTGAAACCTTTGAGGGAAGGCTAGGGGCTTGTGGCAGAGGTACAGAGAGCAGGGTCAAAGCCAGAGAGTCTATCGGATGGCTTCATCTCCTTCCAAAAGTTATTGATGAGTTAACCTCTTGGGCGCAGGTTAGTGGTGATAGATACATTGGGACTGGAGAACCACACAGGATAATGAGACGAGCAGTGAATCACTGTCCCACCCCTGTTAAAAATAGAATCCACGGTATGTCCTGCAAATAGAGTTGTGTTTTGTTTCGGCAGCAGAGATTATTCATGAACGCCGGCCTGTGAAAGAGAAGTATGTGCATATGCTGATGAGCATGCTTCTTGTAGTTAAAGACGGGAAGTAGTTGCTCAGCTCAGCGAACCTGTGAATGCTTCGCCGTGACCCTCATTTCAATGTGCCGCTGTAATTCGGATACAAAGTCTGGCATCCTTAGTTACCACAGGACCTAGTCCAGGTGTGTTTACCATGAATCTTTTATCTTCCGCAGCGCATCAGGCTAATATTTTTGACAAGCGGCACAGGGGATATAAATGACCCAGGCTTCGGACAAATAGGAAAACTGGTGCCTTGGCGTGCAGCGTCGGAGCGAGGGCGTTGGGAAAGCCACATGATTCCCGTGGTTGACAAATAGGGTGGGGAGAGCCGGGTAAGAAACGGAGAGAGAGGTTACAGTGACAGACAAGGAGCACAATTATCACACCATGATGAAAGAGCGGCGGCCGGCAAGCTCCACACCGTTAATTACACTCCTTTTTCCACAGGACTCTAATGTGAGGAAAAACACGCAATGACAAGTGTGTAAAAGAGCAAGCAGTAAATTACTGTCAGGAAAAATAAACGGAGGAGCATGCGGCCTGCTCAATGATTTACGGGGGCAATTAGTCACCGCCCCACGGAGATGCTGAGGACAGCAGCGGAGCGAGAGTGTCAGAGAGAGAGAGAACAGAGGAGGAGGGGCTGAGGGAGAGGGGGAGAGCGAAAGAACGATTGTGTGCATGAGGAAGATAGAGAGGTGCACTTCAACCGCTGCCGAGAAAAGACAAGGAAGGAGAAAGTAAGAGGAAACACTCAGGCTATTATGAATGACCTTCTGGATGCTTGCGGAACCTTATGTGCCCCTGATGGGCTATTTCTGTTCAGCCGCCCGCTGACAGAGTCCTGGGCCACGGGCACATGTGCCCCGGCCTAACGTTCTACAATTAAATCTGCTTACTTATCTGAAACAGCACAGGACAGCTCAACAAAACTGGTTAAAGTACTGCATAAGTGAATTTAATGCAGAACAGAGTGAAACAAATGTGATGGCAGAATTTTTAAATAGCTGCGCTCCATCTGAAAGAGGCCAACACCTGCGTCAGTAAAATAGGACAATAAACTACTGACTGCCTTGCTAGAAGTTTCCCAAATGCTTAAATTTAAGCCCTAACCGAAACATCTGTGTGGAGACAACACATACTCTCTGCATGGCAGATGTACATTACAACATGAACAGTCTTTAATCACAAAATGTTTGAAATGAAAATGCAGACACTTTAATGGGCCTTAATTAACTTTAAAAGTGACATCACAATGCCTCAGCAGATCATAGCCTTTTAGTCTTGCTCTGGTGATGTCTGATTTCCTTTGTTGTATTTGTAAACAGAGATTTCTAGTAGCGATGTCTCATTTTCCAAAGACACATGTCCCTCATTTTTTTTTTTCATCCGTAATATGATGCGCAGCAGCTTTCATCCCTCATTAAATACCTGCTGTACATTTAACAAATTAAGGCCGCTGGGAATATTCCCAGCCGCTGCTGAGCCGAACAACATTAAATCGCTAAAGACAGTTTGTGTCATTCCATTTTTGTTAATTTCACCCGTTCTGATTGAGTGAGCAAGGCGGGACTGTGTTTCCCTCAGAACAATGAGCTACAGAAAGAGACAGAGACAGGCCTCAATAAGATACTGTCAGTTTGAGTGATCGCTTACAGATATCTGATGAAATAAAAGCCTTTGTCAAGTGGGAAGTGAATTGAAGACAAACAGAAAGCTGTGCAACGGAGACGTCTGTACTAATTAGTCTTGCTGATTGGAGGATGTCAAGTGAAAGTCAGCTTGAAAGTGATGCATAATCCCTGTACAGTTGAATGTACTCCATGAATCTGTAGCCTTTGTGCAGGTTTGGGGAAGCTAGTTAACACTAGTTTTTCAGAGCTATAAGCTATTTCCAGTTTAAAGTTATTAAAATGCACTACTGTATAAGCAAACAAAAAAAGCAGCGGTGAAGTGATGTTAACCTTATAAATCATTTAATCTACATTTTTGTTGTTTCATTAATGAATGAATGAATGAATGAATGAATACCATTATAATACATGGTGTTAAAAATGAACATGATACTGAAAAAGCTATTATGCAATATTAGCAATATTATGCCAGAGTCTTATATAATATCTTTATTTAGTAGAGACAAATAACATCATCCTGTAGAAATGTTCAGCCACAGTTAAATGACCTCATTTTATCAGTAAACTAATTGTGTTATCACATGTAATTATTTGAAATATGCCATGAAGAGCAGTGTACGAAACAAATAGTAACACTTTATTTAAGGTGTCCTTGCTACTCATGTTCAGTCTACTTACATAATCGAATGCAACTAACCCACATTCTAACCCTAACCATATAGTAAGTACATGTAATTAAATAATATTTCTCAGTAGTTAAATTAATAGTTACAATGTAACAAGGACACCTTAAACTAAACTGTAATCAAAAATATCCATAAAGTTTTGTTTTCCCTGCTATTATTATCAATATAATCAGAATCTCCCTGTCCCGTGTGTGATAGACCCTCACCCTGGACTCTTTGTATGTCTGCCTCTTTGTGAAACTGTCAGCCATGTTTCACTTCAACACGATTAGAATTCAGAAGAAAAGGGAAAACAGCTGGTGATGAGTCAGAGTTTGATGGGTGAAGACGCCCTGGCAATCAAAGCTGAAAAACTATGCCAGCATTTTACCTTCAGCCTGCACTAGCTCTGGTCAAGGGCATCTTTCTTTGTGCGTGACGCAAGTCGATGCATCTTTGTCACAGGTGCATCTTATTTTTATCCTTTAAACCCTTCCATTCCCCCCGCTTCCTTCCCCTCGGCCACCGAAAATGATGGCCGTGGTGATATTTTTCAGCTCAGACATTTTCGAAGTCATCTCACAGTAAGCTGTCAACCTGCACAAGGTTTATACGGTGACATTTACAATCAATAGCCATTTTCAAAAGGCTAACGTTTTTCATGTCAAGGCATGTCTTTGCCTTCCAGTGGAATGACCTGTCAGGCCAAGTCTGTGATGTATTTACAGTGGTTTGAGCATTTTGGATTATTTTCATCATCATCATCTTTTTCTTTTTTTTTGGTATATTATTTTGACCTGTGCATACTATTTGTTCTCTATCTTTTGTTCTTTCTCTCTAATTTTAATATTTTGGTCCAGAATTGTGGGCAAAATCAACAACAACAACAACAACAACAACAAATCTAAAACTTGCAATTAACATTAAATGGATGGTTCACCTAAAAGAAAAGAAAAAAAAATAGAAACCAGGCTCACTGGAAATGTGACTCAATGCTACTGTTACCTTTTGCTTCACTTTTCAGATGACATCCACAAGAGGTGCTGTAAGCAACTTTTTTTTCTCTCTATTGCAGATAAGGGTTTATTAAACAGCACAGTATGACAAGAAATGCCTGTGGGTACAACATAGTTGCAATGATATTGTGTTGCTAGTAGCTCATTTTATGACAGTTTAAAAGTAAAAGACCCAGTTTCTGGCACTAAAAAAGGTTTTATTTTCTCCAAAACATGTTAACCATGACTTTGGCAATGCTTAATACATTGTTTATTGTTCATACCATGGTAGAAACTAGTACTACTAGTAACTAGGTAGTAAATTAGTGGTACTGAAAAGTTAGTACTCTATTGGGTTTGAAATTACCACCTACACCAGTGTTCCCAATGTAGGGTTCACTTGGGGGGTCACATGACAAAATTACTGTATTACCACATTTTATCTATAACTAACATTAACTAAAAATAATAGTTAATAGTTGCATTGGATTGTGACCTTGGGGTGATTAAGTTATATTAACAACACAGCAAAATATTTTACTTTGCAATGTTACATTTTCACACACCTTTTTGGCACTCACATACATTGCAAATGAATACAAATCACAACTGAATGTGGAGGATGGACTTGTTGTGCTCCAAACATTGTGCCCACCCATCTCAGGTGAGGTTAATGTTGAAATTAAGCTAATGAATAAATACTATAAAGAATTATATGGTTGTTAGACTGTTGCATTTTTGTGTTGTCAATATGCTCATGTTTATGTAGGCTTGTTGATGTGTGTGTGCGCCTTTGTGTGCAATGTTTTTATAACTATAACCAGAATAGTGGTGGTTGTGAGTCACTGGCATTGTTATTTCAGGGGTCATGTGCTGAAAAGTTTGGGATCTCCTGACTTATACCACATCCTATAGCTAACAAACAGTGAAACAAAAACAAACATGAGGTAGAATTATATTCAGTGTACATATACAGCTACAAAAGTTTGTGTTCCACAGGACACATACCCAAGTGCATCGCATGTACAACACTGTACCATTTGATCAGGTGTTCCTTACATCTTATGAAAACAAAAATGTCTTGATCATCCCCCAGTGGCTGGATGCAGTTAAAGTCACACATTTTGCCCTCTCTATGTAAATGAATGGCATTTGAACCATATTAGAAAATCTAATTAAATAATTAAACTTCCAAAAAGTTTCCCCAAAGAAGGTTTAATATTTTAGGATGTTTTTTAATGTTTCATTAGTTGAGTTTTTTGGGGCTGTTTTTTTTTTTTAGGGAAAATGGGTATGGTGTCAGTGATCCATGCGTGCTATTGGGTATGATTGTGATAATGTGAATTCAACTCATGATCACACACAAAAAATAAATAAAAAAATAACAAATAATAATAATGAACAAACCCAGCCATTGCGTTATTAATGCAATTTAGCATTATTTTAAAATTTAGGTAAAATATCAACAAACCAAACAATTAGGTTAATAATTTCATTTAACATTTCATTATTTTTCATTCTAAATGATATTTTAATGATTTTAAATCAACTTCTTAACCCTGAATTCTTAATCTATCTTGCTTACTATATATATGTGTGTGTGTGTGTGCACACATGTAAAACATCAAGTCATATTGCTTTATAGATTGTTATGCCTTTTTATAGCCGATGTATCATAGTTGATCATAGTTGAACATAGTTTTTTATGACTAAAATTACAAATAATGCAGAAAATATGTTTCATACAAATTTCTATTTAACAAAAAAGAAATTGAATTTGTGGAAATTGAAAACAGGAGAGACAGTCAAAAATAGGTTTAGTATTTAAGTATCAAAATGTCTCTAAATACAAATACAAACATTATTTAGAGATAACATGATATAATTTGTGTTGTTATTACAAAACTCTTTCAAAAATAATACAAGGTTTATCTTGGAGACAAAAATGTATTGTAGAATCACCTATAGGTGATTCTACAATACATTTTTGTCTCCAAGATAAACCTTGTATTATTTTTGAAACAATATATATATATATAATTCAGTACTCAAAATATAGACCAATTCAGAATTATTCCCAAATCTTTCTATTCTACAGTACATCTCCAAGGCCTGCGGTTATCCATAAGATATCCTGTGCTGATTTAACCTGACTAATCATGATCAAACCATACCTGGTTAAATCATTATTTCACCATGTTTCCATCATTCAAGGTCTCATTTTCTGATACAAAACTACTTAGTTATTTAGCCTGTGAAAGTGAGAGGACCATGTTAATTGTTAATTCCCTGTTTAAATATTCATTGTTCCATGCAGACCTGTAATGCTTCAACAACTCTCTCATTTGATGTCAAGTGCTGGGCGAGGAAGGTGTCTTTTCCTTCACATGCCTGTTTCCATAATGTCTGTGATCAATTTTACATGGGCTCCATGAGGTTTATATATGCACGTTGTGTTGTAATAATATTCATGTGATGACAGGAGATGACATATGGACTTTTAAGAATTTTAACTAAACTGCATCTATTTTTTTATATATTGTCTATAGATGAAATCTTAAATGGGAACTTTCCTTAGGGTTGCACTTTAAATTTATCATTGTTGTAAGATATTCACTGTGAAAATGTAACATATAGTAGATAGCTTTCAGATAAACTTAGAATTATTTAATTTTAATTAGTATAATAAATGTTAATAATATGAGTGTATGAGGAAGGAAAAGAAACTCATGTTTTGTTCTTGATCAAAAATGGCACAAAATTTCACCACTTTTGATTAATGGATATGTTACTCTTTGATTTTATAATTTCATCTGAATATCAGCATTTGTCAGATAAATTTCCAGATTAATTGATCTAATTTTGTGTATATAGAAAACGTTAAATATTTGCATTTATTGTGCTTATTTGTGAAGTTAAAGACCATTTTTTAAGTTAAAATTTGCTATTATTTTAAAATGTGAAATTGACAAATTTTTCCTTCCTTCCTTCAGCTTAGTCCCTTTATTCATCAGGGGTCGCCACAGCAGAATGAACCGCCAACTTATCCAGCATATGTTTTACACAGCAGGTGCCCTTCCAGCTGAAACCCAGTACTGGGAAACATCCATACACACTCATTCACACACATACACTACGGCCAATTTAGTTTATTCAATTCACCTATTGTGCATGTCTTTGGACTGTGGGGGAAACCGGAGCACCCGGAGGAAACCCACTCGAACACGGGGAGAACATGCAAACTCCACACAGAAATGTCAACAGAACCAGCCGGGACTCGAAGCAGCGACCTTCATGCTGTGAGGTGACAGTGCTAACCACCATGTCGCCCTTGACTAATTTTAAGATTAATATTTAATATTACCATGTATTTCTGAGATTTCACTTTAAATAAAACTTCTAGGTTAACTGAGTGAGATTTGTATTTATGCATTTTAATTAGCTAAATAATTAAATTACAGTTAAATAATATACATATAGGTTATATATAATCTGAATAATTAGTAATGCTAAATAAAATACTTCAGAAGACTTTATTAGATTGTTCTTAATATATTTAAAAAATATATAACTATTTATTAAAAAATATCATGTTTTACCTCATTATTCTTGCTGTCATTTTAGGAGCAATAAGTTACCTGATGCTGCATGAATTTACCACAGACTTTAATTGCACATTGCTTTAATTAAACACTGCTTCCAATGTAGAGCAGATTTTAATTTAATGATAATTTGACAAGCGGCCATTTTTTAAAATCTTTTTCAGCTGTAAAACTGTTAAAGTACTTCCAGGGTCACATTTAGTCACCTTAACCAGCCGTGCCATAAAACCACAGAGAACAGGGGAGAGATAGGCACACAATGTGTGTGTGTGTGTGTGTGTGTGTGTGTGTGTGTGTGTGTGTGTGT
>CAIGQV010019356.1:23700688-23722347 GCA_903798115.1 Danio jaintianensis | reverse complement strand
TGTGTGTGTGTGTGTGTGTGTGTGTGTGTGTGTGTGTGTGTGTGTGTAAAAGAGAGAGAAGGAGCCATGAATCAATCTGTATAATGGGGGAAGGCCAAATGTAATAAATAATACAATAACAAGCCAAACTAATGAGCCGTTGCCAAGGTGAATTTCACAGAATAGTCCCCCTGTACAAAACCCCACTAATAATCCAGGGGAGCCAGCGGATGATAAAGCGGCGCCATAAGGCAACACCTGCGCAATTAAAACAGAGGATTCTTTCTCAACGTTACATTAATTTCAGCCTTTTGTAAAGGCCCAATGAGCACGCTAATAATCTAGTCTACTTGACTCCGTGTCTAGCCAAAACAGGGTGTCTAATTAGGTAAAGGTAATTAATTAGAGATAAACGGAGCTAATCAAGAGCCGTTAGCGCTCTGTCTGTCTCATCATTAAGACACACAGGCTTCTTGCTCTCTCATTGGCTGATTCAGCAGCTCCTTAGCTATTGCCCAGAAAAGTGCGGTTTTAACAGTACCACAGCTCTACATGCCACCTCATTCGAAACTAGCACTTATGAAATGAATCAATCCCAAACAGTAAGCCCTATATAAATATAAAAATAAATGAAACAAAAAGTTCAAATGATGCCACCCGTTCTTGTTAATTGCAAATGTCTCATTCAAGCTTTTTGATGGCAGGATTCATATGAGTGTCATCAGCCACTTCATTACCGAAAATCTGTTAACATGATTTTGATGATATGATGATAAAAGCTAGCTTAGCGGACCCTTGCGTTTCCTCTCACCATTAATTGGTGGAGTTGTGCGCTCTGATTGTGCTGATGGTGAGGGAAGTAGTGTGATGTTTAACACAGCATCACATTAGCGAAAATGAATAAAAATAACATGGATATGAATTTGCGTATTACCTCTCACCCCCTCCTGGGGGAAAATGTATCAGGACTTGCGCTTTGCAAAATAACGGTTTGCTTCTCCGAGAGTCTCGTCAACGTTTCAGCTCTAATTATGAAAAGTGGAGCACTAAGCAGAAGCCAGAACTCGCTCGAGACAAATCCCGAGCAGGGACTAAGCTCAAACAGGAAGGCCTCTACTCTGATGCGCATGTACCCATCATGTCCAATTGTCTGTGATTAAAATCCCACTCTCTGCTACGGCTGGGACGAGATTACAAAAGTTGCACTTTCATGGTTAGCCTAATGAATGTTGACTCTGCATGCGAAGGGAAGGGCGACAAACAGGAAGAGAGGAGGAAAACGGGAATAAGACATTAAAAAAGCGCTAGATCTTGAAAAGCTTTGGCGAGTAGGATTTTTTTCTTTTCTTTTCTTTTCTGTGGCATGCGTGTTGTGGGACGTTTGAGCTTAAGAATATTTTAGGGATTGCTATTATTTCCCCCTCCTCCTTCGTCCTCATACACGAGGGACTCGTCTCCTACAAGGAGGCAGGCCGTTCCCTCGACACGCATCATTAGAGGGTTTTTTACAAGCGACAAGCAGGCTATTTGGCTGTCATTGGGATTGTTTGAAGAGAATATGTTTATCTGCCGTTTACTCTAGGGGGGCTGGCATCACAGAGAAAGGCAAGCAGATAACCATGAGCACTTGACACCACTGATATTCATTTGTCAATATTAAGGGGGACCGCTGCCATTAAATTGGCAGATCTCTGCACACGGATATCACAAATATTGCTAGACCTTTGACTTGTATTGACAGATATCAGATGACCACAGAGATCGTTGCTGCAGTCAGTGCTAATTGCTTAGCTAAAGTATTTACACAGAGAGATGCAAGTCCTTTCCAATTTCTGTAACAAGTCTTTGGAAAATAAAGATCTGGTTGTTCTGCATACTAGAAAACAAACATGATTTGAATATACTTTCACCAAACAAACAAATACATAATAAAAGGCTACATTTTTGCTTAAGGTGTCCTTGTTGCAGTATAACTTCTAATTTAACTAATTAATTAATATGAATTAATTACATGTACTTATCATATGGTTAAGGTTAAATGTGGGTTGGGTTTAGGTTTAGTTGCATGTAATTATGCATACTTAATTATATGCAAACTCCTTCTCATACTTCAGCCTCCACATCAAAGTTCCTGAAAGCAAAGAAGGTCAAGGTGCTCCAGCATTGGCCAGCCTAGTCATCAGACATGAACATTATTGAGCATGTCTGGGGTAAGATGAAGGAGGAGGCATTGAAGATGAATCCAAAGAATCTTGATGAGCTCTGGGAGTCCTGCAAGAATGCTTTCTTTGCCATTCCAGATGACTTTATTAATAAGTTATTTGAGTCATTGCAGAGATGTATGGATGCAGTCGTCCAAGCTCATGGGAGTCATACACAATATTAATTATTTTCCAACTGCACCATGACTTTATATTCTATACTGTACATTATTTCTGTTAAGTGACAAGGCTCTTATCTAAGCAAAGTCAGACCTTACTGTCCTAATTAAATAATTAAAAATCAAGGCATCTAGAGGCCTTTGTCTTTCATATAAGCCACTTCTGATCAAGGTTGTAATAGTTTTGGATTTTTCATTAGTTTTAGTTTTTATTTAGTTTTGACTTTTTGTTTTCAAATTCATTCATTAATTTTCTTTTCGACTTAGTCCCTTTATTAATCTGGGGTCGCCACAACGGAATGAACCGCCAACTTATCCAGCATATGTTTTACGCAGCGGATGCCCTTCCATACACACACATACACTACGGACAATTTAGCTTACGCAATTCACCTATACCACATGTCTTTGGACTGTGGGGAAACCGGAGCACCCGGAGGAAACCCACGCGAACACGGGGAGAACATGCAAACTCCACACAGAAATGCCAACTGACCCAGCCGGGGCTCGAACCAGCGACCTTTCTTGCTGTGAGGCGATTGTGCTACCCACTGCGCCACCATGCTGCTGTTTTTTTTTAAATTCAGTTAGTTTTAGTTAGTTTTTAGAGGTAGATTTACTAGTTTTTATTAGTTTCTATATTTTGAACTTGCTTAGTTTTAGTTTAGTTTTTATTAGTTTCAGTATTAGTTTTAGTTTTTTTTATAAATTAGAATATTTGTTAGGTGCAAGATACAAAATCATCAGAATATTGTATAATAACTCAACCAAAGATATATTTTTGAAACCTGCATTCAGAGGACACATGAACACTAACGTTACCATCTACCCATCCTCAAATTCAAATACAACAGCCCACAAGATAGCAGGCCTAAGTACCGTTCAATATGTGTGCAAGGCTGCTTCTGGGGTTAGATACACAGTAGTGAATAGTGATGGAAAGTTCTTTTCCGTGAACCGGATCTTTTGTGACAATCCTCCCATGTTTGGGCTCAACATATCAAAAATATGTAGTCAGCAATCATAATTTCAGTCAGTTAAAACATAAACATGATCTGAAAAGTTTCTTAAAATTAATTTTTGATTCACTTACTTAAATTTCACTATGATTTTCTGTTGTGAAATAAACTTACGTTTCGCCAGATCCTCTCATTTACTCCCTCGGTTTACCCGCGCTCGCGCTGCAGTTGTCAGGTTTAGTTCAGTCACAGCAGGCTGTCATGTACTGTTTGTGTTTGGTTCACTGAATCACACATGCGCATTATTATGAGTTCACCCGTTCTCAAATCCGATCTGTGTGTGCTGTTCTAATAACTGAATAACTCGGGAAATTGGTTTATTTCGAGTCAGGGGGGTATCAGGCATGTTAAAAAGTAAGTCGTTCGTGGATAAGTGCTTACTGGAGACGCGAATCGTTTCAAATGATTCAGTTCGATTTGGTGAATTAGTTCAACCGGTTCACTTAGAAGATCCGGTTAAAAAGCGATCAGGATCACTAATACGGAAATAAAACCCATTATTGGACACAAATGTGTTAAATGAACTATAATAACCTTGCTTCTGATACCAAATGATCAACTAGAAGTCAAGTTATTATTTTTTGTTCCTAAAACTTAGATAGGCGACAAGACTTTTGTCAGGTAGTGTAGAATAAGATCATGCAAAATATGTACTTTTTTAGTAAATAAACAGTCAATATCTTAAAAATAAGTCACAAGTATAAACCACTAGTTAATAGTGAAAACTGGTACTTAAACTAAATTGTTACCGATGACACTGCAAAATACTAATTATTAAACATTCATTCATTCATTTTCTTTTCGGCTTAGTCCCTTTATTAATCTGGGGTCGCCACAGTGGAATGAACCGCCAACTTATCCAGCATATGTTTTACACAGCGGATGCCCTTCCAGCTGCAACCCATCACTGGTAAACATCCATACACACTTATTCACACACATACACTACGGACAATTTAGCTTACCCAATTCACCTATACCGCATGTCTTTGGACTGTGGGGGAAACCAGAGCACCCGGAGGAAACCCACGCGAACACGGGGAGAACATGCAAACTCCACACAGAAATGCCAACTGACCCAGCCGAGGCTCGAACCAGCGACCTTCTTGCTGTGAGGCGATCGTGCTACCCACTGCGCCACCGTGACGCCCAATTATTAAACAGTGCTAAATAATGCTAAACATTAATATTGTACATTAAAGTACTAGTAAATAATATTAATTATAAAAAGAGAGTTTAGTTAAGGGTCATTGCATGCCATTATGCAACATTTACTGTAATTACAATTGCACTTTATTTTACAGATTTGGTACCTAAAATGTACAATGTACTTAGAAAGAACTTGGTTAAATAAGGTAACTACATAGGTTAAGGACAGTAACTAGTTATTTCCAGTCTCTGTACATGACCATGATAAGCACAAAATATGTACATGGGAAACAAATTCAAAAATAGTACAAAAATTGTACAAAAATAAACAAAACATTGCCAGTACGTCCCCCTCACTTTTAGAGCCAGACCATTTTACCATTTAGGGTCTCATTCAGCTGCCCCCCCCCCCCCCCCCCCCACACACACACTTTTAAAATGTCTGCTACGCCCCTGCCAGTACATTTTTTGTATAAATTTACATAAAAGGTTTCCATTCTAATTTCAGATTGCATTCTGCTCTTTTGAAATGTACTGTCAATCAATCAATCAATCATAAACTCTAAATCAAGGTTAATTTCTAATGAAATGTACAAATACTTAAACTTTACTTACAAGGTTAAACTCCATCTTACAATGACTCAATACTTGTTTTCTTAAATCTTAAAATAGCTCTTTTGCACAATATCATTATTGTACATAATGTTTTATGTAAAAGCACTTATATGGCCTGTTTTAGGTTATGTGTATAAGTATTTATTTATAGTATATGTGTAGTTAGTATTTAGTATAGTTAGATTATCGCTCCAGGTATGTTAGTTATGTATTGCTTTAAAATAGTTCTGATATCCAGTGTTCACATTTATGATTATGCTTATTTTTGTATCCCCATGGTCCCGCAAGACACAACATTTCGTTCCACTGTATGTCCACACATGTAGCAGAATGACAATAAAGCTCAACTTGAACTTGAACTAGTAATTATCTTCCAGGACATTATAAGTTTTTCAATCGTTTTTGTTGACAGTAGAACAAAGCAAATAGTGTGGAATGCTAAAGAACATTTTAGTTCTGTTCACTGAGTTTGTGAAAACAGGACAGTGGCCAAGAATGTGTTTCAAAAAGAAAAGTGAGTGTAACGAAGGGATGTGTGTTGTGTGTGTATGTGTGTGTGTGAACGCAGACATGATGGACTGTCAGACAAGAAACGAGGGACGATAATACGGCCATCACCGACCCAAAGTGTAGGGTGTGTGACTGCTAGAGTGTGTGCGCCATTTCCAATTGAAATGAGACAGAACGGAGGCATACAGATCCTCATTATCCCATTTCCCTCAGGGGGAGAGAAGGCAGCCTTTCAGTCAGAGAAAGACAAGAAAATGCTCTCTCTCTCTCTCTCTCTCTCTCTCTCTCTCTCTCTCTCTCTCTCTGTCATTGTCTTTCTCCCTCTGTGACATGAATATTTGTTGGGGGGAGGAGCACAGCAGAGGAAAACTACATCAAATTACAGTTAACAAACAAACAAATCATGTGGCGGTGCTGCTTGTGTGGTGTAGCTCACCCTCTGAATCTGGGTTCCGTTTAGAGCTGGATTCACCAGGGGAGGAAATGTGCCCAATACGAGATACAGGTCACATCACATTTCCCAGCGGATCCCTGACAGTGAGGGAACAGGCCGCACATCACACGGACACGTCCTGTAGTATCGACTTCAGAGCGGCTGATTGCGCCAGCACCCGCCGGCGCTGTTTAGATAGTTTGACTACATCAAGCTCCTCTTCTCCATGCCTCTTACTGGTGCGATTAGAGAGGGGAGAAGATGAAAGGTGCTTGGTGTATTTTTAAAATTGTTGATTTTCCCCTCTAATGATAGCTGGTGCAATTAAGCACTGGCTTCAGGCTCTCTGTGTCCTTGTGTGAAAAATCTCAATTATATATGTGTGAGAGTGAGAGTGTGAGCGCTTGTGTATGAATACGCACGCAGGGTTTGAAGCGGGAGCATGCATGTGTGTTTTCTGGAGATTGAGTGTGGCATGTGTTCGTGTAAGTTGGTTTTCAAGGTTGCAAATGGTTGTGTTTATGTCACATCCAGCATGTCTAACTTACTGTCATGTTTCATATGATTCAGAGCTTCTATACAAATGCATGGAATGACTGGGATGGGTTATATTAAATATCTCTTTGTTCACCTATTGAAGACACTATAGATTTCAGAGAAAGTTCACATTACATGAAATAATATGAAAATTATTTTTGAGTGATTTTACTAGTGTGTGTTTCCTGTGAAAATTGGTATTATCACTCTTGAAACTATTTCTAACATATTAGAATATATCTAACAAACATATTATCGCTTGTAAAGTGTAAAACATCCAGTTTCGATGTTTCATTTGTAACAATGAAAAAAATTCTGATGTAGTTATCAGAGGTATTTTCCATTTATTTACCCTTTTGTATTTTCATAATGCATCCTTGATCAATATTCTGTCAACTTGTGATGTATAAGTGATTTTTATTTACATTTTTAGTCATGTGGAACAACATATTGTGTTTGGTCATGTGAATTACACAACAATAAACTTGTAATGAGCTGTCAGTACTTTTTCTGTTATGTTACGGATTGTTTCTATGTAAAACATTTCTTATACAATGTATTGTTTAAATTGCAACAACAAATGTCCTGTCAATGTGCTTTGTTAAACTGTAGAGTTACATTTTCAACATCAAAAACTGTTGGAGCAGAGGTCAAGATCTCATAATGAAAATGGCAACTGTTTCTAGATCATTTCTGATTAATGATGTTAGAATTTATCAGTATTTTGGAGTGGATGTGTGAATGGGGATTTCCGTAAAATAAAAAATGACAGAACATTGTTGTCTATGGGAACAGTGTATATTTGAACTTACCGGTAAACTCATTCTGGTCATTTTAGCTGTAAGACTGTGTGAAAGGGTCTAATGAAAATATATAAAAAAAGAATGAAAAATAATAACTGATAAAATTGTGCTTGACATACAGTATACATTATTTCATTATACTTAATTGATGAGAGCTTTTTCCCTTTTTTTGTTCGGTAAGCCTAATACCATATGATAATATAGAATTTGCCTCTTTTGTCAAATAATTTTGTCAGTTAAACACCTTAATCAAGTTTAGTGTGGTAGAAGGTTTAAACTCCATAGTAGCTTTTATTTTGCTCTGTGTCATATTTAGGGGTCAAAATGTAAAATAACATTCCTACATCAACAGACTGATGTAAACATTGTGTCCAGTAATGAAGAGTCTATGCTATGAACTTTATATACTTTCCAAAACCCAATGTTCAATTGATGCTGATAACACTCATTGTCACAGTTGTAAAAACAATAGCTTTCTTCTTTCGAGTCAAAGTCTGCATTACAATATCTTTGTTTTCAGGCTGACCATTAAATAACACAACACTTGTAGAATGCAACCAATGTTAATTTATATCAGTATACTAAGGGTGTAACGGTACAGGGTGTAACGATATTCATCCTGAATTATTGCGTTACACACATCACAGTTCGGTTCATGTTCTCAGAATACAGTATGGGCCTGAGGTGTCAGTCACTGGAGTTAGACAAAAAAATTCAACAGCAGTGCACAGCTTATGAGCCGTTCACACAGAATGTGTCTTTGCCTACCTAATGCAATATGCAGCCCTCAGGAATGTTTAAACAAAAAACATGATTTTGCAGTCAAATAAAACAGTTTTCATGCCAACTTGCTACTGTAAACAGAAGTTTGAAATGCTTGTCCTGCCTTCGAGTTCTTCTGATTGGTCCCCTGCTTTGGAACTGACATTGATGAGCGGTGCTGCATCTTTCATTCATTCATTTTCTTTTCGGCTTAGTCCCTTTATTAATCTGGGGTCGCCACAGCGGAATGAACCACCAACTTATCCAGCATATGTTTTACGCAGCGGATGCTCTTCCAGCTGCAACCCATCACTGGGAAACATCCATACACACTCATTCACACACATACACTGCGGACAATTTAGCCTACCCAATTCACCTGTACCGCATGTCTTTGGACTTGTGGGGGAAACCGGAGCACCCGTAGGAAACCCACGCCAACACTGGGAGAACATGCAAACTCTACACAGAAACGCCAACTGATCCAGCTGAGGCTCGAACCAGCGACCTTCTTGCTGTGAGGCGAATGTGCTACCCACTGCACCACCGTGCAGCCCGGTGCTGCATCTAAAAGGTGAAATTGTTTTAACTTGACACAGCATCTTAAAAACGTGGCTCTCATCTTCGAGTAGCTGCTAAAAATGTGAGTTTATAAACTGAGTTCAAGCGCATGTTTACATAGAAAAACACTGTAAATATAATACTCAGTCACATCTCGTGAGCACAGAAGCCAGTCTGTGGTCTCTTTTACACAGGCAAAACACAGCAGGGATTGAAAACTAGTTGTCCGCTGCACCAGCTAGTGCATTAACAACAGATGGAAGGACCTCCCATTCTACCATTTTCATTAAAAGAGATTTCAGTTTTGAAGATTACTGAATCTTAAATTTAATGCACAATTAATGTTTTTCTGTTGTTTCCGGAGAGGGTTGAGCTTAACTTTTGACAGTTAATCTACAACATTTGACCTCAATCCACAGTCTCTTAATTATTTTTTATAAGTTATACATTTTTATTTCAGTTATTGTATTTATTTTGTACTTTCGTTGCACAAGAAATGTGCTGTAACTAATTGTAACAAAACACTTCTGCCTGTTCAGAATAAACAGAAAAAAGCAAACAATGGGTATTTGTTGTTTATTCCTGTTGTTCCGAACCCATATCGAACCGTGACTGAAAAATCGAGGTATGTACTGAATTGTGATTTCTGTTTACACCCTAATACAAATGAAATTGATACCAAGTGTAGTTTTGAACAGTTTAAAGAAAGTCGCTGAACTGAGTATTTGTAGCAGAGCATTTTATTTACTTAGCATTGTGAACACTCATTACTTGTGCCAGCCTCTTTCAGCAAGCATCCCATCGCCCCTTGACTTCAGCCCTGTGAAATCCGCTGCAATTTTGCAAGCAGTCACTTGGTTTGGTGGAGGATAAAAAGAAAAAAAAAAAGTGTTTTTAGCAGAGGCTGTGAAGAGGGAATTGAGAGGAACACTTTTTCTATTCCTGTTTGATGCACCCTCCATACCTCAGGGCACAGTTCTGAAAAATCTGGTGTGAACTTTTGGCACTTAAATGCTAAAACGTGACTGATTTTGGATGATAATAGGCGCCTTAATAGGAGTGGATCCCCAGCAATGGCTTCCAGTGCTGTTTCCTCCTGACTTAATGAAATTTGAGCAGACAGTTGGAGGGAGGGTGAAAAGACAGAGGAAGAGAGTGAGAAAAATAGCACAAGGCATGATCCTCCTTGCCGGCAGAGAGGAGAACGAATTTTACAGCTCCCCTTTTGTTTGGGAGGAGGGTTGATGGCCACGAGAGCAGCAGGTCAATACCAATAAGAGAAAGAGTCTAACACCATACACCTGCACTTGGTGCAAAATAAACAAAAGGAATTCTCTTCCCAGCAGCTTCGAGCACTATTTTGTTAAATGGTTTAACATATTTATCTTTTTTGTTGTGTTTACAGAATAAAGCAGGTATTAATTATCCTAATTTGACACCACTTAAGTATTATTACACTCTAATAAGTGCTTAATAAACTATAATTACATGTTAATTAACGTCAATAACTTGCCACTCTAAAAACATGTCATTTTAATTAAGTCTACTTGGTCTCTGATACTTCAGCATAGATTAATCACTGTCCATAGCGATGAATACCCCATTTAGAAGAGTCAAGCCTCATCTTAACTACTGATAAATGGAAAGAATACAGAGGTGAGGATGCTGTGAGTTCAATTGATTAGACGAATCTGCCTGTTGAGGTGTCCAAGTCAACTGAATGTGTTCTTTAAACTTGACCACCACTGTAAATCACCTCATAAACACGTGCAGATGTCCTGTGGTGTTCTGTCACAAACTGACAGAGCATTTGTTCAGAAGTTTAATTAGCTGTGTGGCTTGAGTTCAGAGTGGGCCTGTAAATATAAATCGTATTTCTTTTAGTCCAGCCTCTTTGTTGTGCCCTGGGTGCTGTGGTGTGCAATACATATGTGTTAAAAGATAGATCAAGACAGAGAGAGAGAGAGAGTACGCAAGCAGAGCAAAAACTGTGAATGGACCTAAATTACAGTGTAATGTTCGCTCTAACTTCAATAACAAGTCATTAGCGAACTGTCAGAGAGTTTCATTTATTTGTTATTATGGTGCCCACAGCAAAAATCACAGAGCTGGGAATGTATGCTGACTGCAATTAGACTAGAAGAAAGAATGCACAAAATATCCTTTAACGGCACATTGTCGAGAAATGGAAAAGTGAGCAACATTTTAACGCCTCTGTGCATCGTTTTCATGCCTTGTTTCTGGTGTAATTTGCAATAATGGTGTTTGCATCATCAGCATCCTTATTATCATATCATGAACCATGGGAGAGCGTGTAATCAGGTTGATGTGTTTTAGAGGCACTTTCTCCTCCGTGTCTCTCAGGCAGGGATAAAACACAGCAGGTCCTCCCTCTGAAAGAGCCGGAAAGCGCCGGCAGTGTCGCACGAGCTCGCATTATTATTATCATTTCTGATGCGTTTAATAGCCCCTGTTTTAGCTTTGAAGACAATCTTTAGGGAATATTGAATCAGAGCATTATTTTCTGCCCTGGATTCCTTGCGCAGACAAAACTCTGTTAATTAGCCCCATACCTATAAGCAGACTCTTCCTCTTCCCTCAGCCTTCGTGATATTATTAACCGTAACTCCTTCAACCCCCCCTCCTCATTTCTGCTCTCCCCCAGTGTTGTTTTGTAATCAGAATACCCCATTGGCACTCATGTTTTTTGCATGCATGATTGGGCTGAGCATTTTTTCACCCAACATCCTCTTCTCCCATTAGAGCCGAGGCCTGAGGAAGGGCCTGCGAGTGAAGTGAGTGCGTTGGAAAAGACCCTTAGTATCCTCTAGACTACCCTAATGCTCCGTGCTGTTCAGAAGCTCTTTAGAGCTGGTTCCTGCTTGTGAGGAGTTCAAAGTCCTTGTTAAACCCAACTGGCCCATAGTAAAATGGGCCGGGGACCCTTTAGAATGCATTTCGCAAATCAATAAGCCCTCCCTAAGGAGCTTCCTTTCTCTCTGTAACATCTCTCGGCTTGTCACAGAGGCTGTTGTAATGCAGAAGATATTCCTTAAAGAATAGACAGAGATAACCGCAAGCAAGACAGAACGCAGCGAGAAGATGTTTTACACAGCCAAAGGGGCAATGCCAGGTACTCCCCACCAACCCAGACGGATGTTATTCACAAACAATATGCTAAACTCGTCACAGGGGGATTTCGATTGTGTAGGAAGGGCGACTAGGGATAGAAATTCTGAAACTGACAACGTTTAAAAAGCACATTTTGTCTCTGCTTTTTTTTTTTTAACTTGGATGCAAGGGTATCAGTTTCAGTCAAGACTTAAAGGTAAACGCTGTTCAGGCTTGTGTGTTTTGTTTCAGGGCTAGAAGGGAGATACTTTGTGTATTCATGAAAAGTGATTTCCATTTTGGGAGACCTACTGTAAAGAAGGAAAAAAAAAAACTCTTCAAATGTTCTCCATGAGCGATAGATATCACTCGTATCTTCTCAACAGCTTTTCACGAACCCTTGAGACCAACGCTAAACTTATTAAATGCACAGCAGAGAGACAGCTTAACTTCATGTGACTGTTGGGGCAAGGTGTGCTGCAAAGCTGTGGTCAGATTTTGGCCTGGGGCTGTTCAGAGAGCGTACAAAACTGAAACACTCCTCATCCAGTCAGACACAGAGCAGAGAGAGCAAGGGGGAGAGACAGGAGATGAGGGAAGAGTAAGAGAAAGAGCTGTGTTGTGAAGAGATGGCATTTATGATAGGAGAGGGCTGCTTGATGTGGCACTGTGGCGCTGTAACAGCATTGTAAAGCCTGCTGACAGGCTGTTGTAGTTGCGTACTGATCACAGGCAGTAAAACTATGCAGATGGTGGCAGATGATCAGTGCTCTGTGAGCTGAATATAAATATGGCTGCCATCAGAGAGAACACATTCCCCTTAGACAAACACAACATTGATGCAGCAGCATCGCCTTGCACCAGCACTGATGCTTTAAAGCTGGCTTTTAAATTTTTTGTTGTTGTGGGTTCAATACAAGTTAAGCTCAATCTACAACATTTGAGGCATAACGGTGAATACCACTGACTGACTATATTATAACTTTATACTATATAATAAAAAAATAAATACGTGTGTCATGCATTTCTTTAAAAATATTTACGCACTTTAAATATATTTGTCAGTATATGTAACCAGTTTTATGTTGCACAGGTATATTTTTGATTATTATAGATTAAATGATATATGTTGTTTATTATATTTTTATTTTATGCCAAAAATCATTAGAATATTAAGTAAAGATCCATGAAGTTCCATGAAGATAATTAGTACCCTTCACACTGTAATATATCAAAACTGTAAAGGCAATTTTCGAAGTTTTTAGATTTCTTTTAAACCCTCAGATTTTGTTTTGTTTTGTTTTAGAGAGTTCTGTTAAATGTTGACTTATACTGCTTTGAAGTGATGTACAAATCCCAATTCCAAATAATCTCACACTTATGACTGGTTTTGTGGACCAGGGTCACATGTATCTAAATTTGGTTTGAAACAGCCAAGTGTTAGTGTCCATAAAATTTATTTATTTCTGTTAAAAGCGTATAAAAAAATATGCTTAATCTATTAGATGCAAAGATTAAATTGTCATATTTATGGTTTTGGGGTTTAGTAAGCATTTTTTTTTCTGCAATAAAATCATGTTTACTCATTGTTTATGACTTATGGTTACAGTGAGTATATTACAGACTGGCCCCATTCATTTCTATTGTAAGTGTACCTCATGTTTTTGCTAAATGTATTTTTTGGTACTTAACATTACGCCAAAAGTGCTGTTAATTTACATTGAACAGAATCAATCACATTTTCAAAACTTCCTCCCTGCTTTTATACCCTCAAGACTGATCATTCATTTGATGCTCCATGCTGCATGTTACAAAGGATTTCTTGCAAATTTGCAGCACTGTTTTATGAATGACTTGATTCATTTATATTAGGCCTGTATGTATGTTAAGCTTGATGTGAGCTTAGGGACCTTATATATGTACCAAACCTGCTGAGTTTTTACTGAGACACTTCACATTAAGTAGCCCCCCTCCCTGCCTCAGTCCCAACTGGGGATGCAGCCTTCTGCTCTTTAAAAACCAGCATTACTAATTGGCAAACACTATAAATCAAGCTTTCCACTGCAGGCTCTCATCCATGAATAGCATAAGTTTCAAGATGTTATCTTGTCTGTGATAAAAGTAATTCACATCAAGCTACACTGGATACAAATAATTAAAAATGAAGTCCATATTCCATTAAGGATTGAAATGATGCAGAGGCAAATGAATGTGACAGCAAGTAATCACATCTCAACCACTGCTGTGGAGAGGAGGGAAAAAACTACAAGGTGGCTGCTGGCTATGAAGTCTCTGTTGTGTAATTAATGTAGCATTAAATTCTCCCATTAAGGTGACAGATGACAGTGTATATCACTGTATATCACTGAGGCAGTCTAGACAGCCATCTTTGTAGGCAATGAGAGGGGGTTTGAAAAAAGATGGCCAGGTATGAATCATTATGAATGATCTAAACATGCATTTGATCAGTTTCTTTTCAGAAAGGACAAATTGGAGGACATTTGAGAGGTAGATTAATTTAACAAGCTAATTTGTGTGCCCTATTATCTGCTTGTAACCTTGTACTGCTTTTTCGGGTGTCGATATGTTTAATGAGATAAACCACCACCACAAATTATACAGTACATATAAGTTTTTTAAAGAGTGAATTTACTTGTTAAGCATGTATATAATAACAAAAAAAGATGTTTGAAGTAGAACCCTGATCAAAATTAGAAAATAATTTCAGATAACTCCCTGTAATTGGTGTTAATCAGGCACTTCAATTCCTTAATTATCTGACAAACATCATTTCACAGACTAAAACCCTCCAGAAGCAAGTTGTCCAGATGAAGGTCAGAAACTGTGAAAGTCACCCACTCACTCATTTTCCTTCGGCATAGTCCCTGCTCCATTAGGGTCACCACAATGAACTGCCAATGACTCTGTCACATGTTTTTTTCAATGCAGGCTCATTAGGAAAATGTACCCTGGTGTACATTTTTGAGAACCAAGAAATATGTGCTCCCGGGTACTTATGGCAGCATTTTGTATGAAAAACGAATGCTATAGGGTGGTACCACTGACCGCTTAGCTTCATATGGACGGCTTTTCCGTTATGACTGGTTAGCTTGGTAGCTCACCACGAACAGCAACAGACTTGATAGGAGGAGCAAAGCAGACCAGGATTTCAAAAACCAGGTAAAACAAAACCCCAAAAAAGCAGTGTGAGTTCCAATTAGCCTGGGTTAGTTTTATGCAGTGGATGCCCTTCCAGCCACAACCCAGCACTGAAAGTACACTAACTCATAAACCCCTGCTGGGAAACACCCATACACTCTCTCTTTCACACATACACTATGGACAATTTAGTTAATTCAATTCATCTATACCGCATGTGTTTGGACTGTGGGGGAAACCGGAGCACCTGGAGGAAAACCATAGGAGAACACAGGGAGAATCCACATGAAGAAAATGCAAACTCCACACAGAAAGGCCTCCTGGTCCAGCTGGGACTCTTCTTGCTGTGAGGTGACAGTGGCTACCAGTTGCAACCATGTAAACGTTTTTCATATGTTTATCACTAGCTGCATCCCATGAAGTTAGTTAATTAATATATTATTAATAATTAATTAATTAAATAATTCAAAGCAGATCCAATGTGCATCTTCATGGAAACATATCATGAACAAAAGCTTCAAACAGAAGTTTTTTTTTTATAAATGAAGTAAATCAATAATCCAAGAGTCAATAATAAAGACTTAAAGATTTTGAATGAATCAGTTAAAATACATATAAATGTACACTCAAAAAAGTCAACTAGCCACTTTGCAAGATACAAATATGTATTATAAAAAAGGCGAGTTTGCTTCTGTTAAATGATTCATTCTAGTTATTTGAAACTAAATAAAGAAATAATCAATTTAATTAGATGTGCAATTGTTGATTCAATTAGATTTAGGCGCTTCATATCAACGACTCTCTCTGGTGAGTCACTGTTCAACTCCATCACACTAGGTGGCAGTATGCACCTTATAAGCAAGACGCCAATAAAACTGAAAAAGAAGAGTCACTGCGCATGCTCAGCACTGCGGCGGGAATAGGGTTCAGACTTCAGACGGTTGGAAGCATCCTTCTTGGGGGTAAGTACGTGATATGTACCTGTTTGTAATAACTACAGTGGCATTATCGATTAAAATTATTTTGTTTTTGACTCTGTGATGTTTTAAGGTATCATTAGGCCTTTTTTTGGCGTCACGGTGGCGCAGTGGGTAGCACAATCACCTCATAGCAAGAAAGTCGCTGGTTCGAGCCCCGGCTGGGTCAGTTGGCATTTCTGTGTGGAGTTTGCATGTTCTCCCTGTGGGTTTCCCCCACAGTCCAAAGACATTCGGTACAGGTGAATTGAATAATCTAAATTGGCCGTAGTGTATGTGTGTGAATGCAAGAGTGTGGGTCTTTCCCAGTGTTGGGATGCGGCTGGATAGGCATCCGCTGCCTGCGTAAAACATATGCTGGATAAGTTGGCGATTCATTCCGCTGTTGCGACCCCTGATGAATAAAGGGACTAAACCGAAATGAAAATGAATGAATTATGCTTATTTTCCCAGGCTTGAATTTGGACGTTTTGGGTTGAATTCTGTATATTCGTCGGTATGAGATTTATTTTAATGTTAAAATTCGTTATAATTAATGCATTCTGACATAATTCAATGCTAGCTACGGCTAACTTTGATGTAAAGTCGAACACACCAGCCTCGCTTTTTTTTTGCTATTGGTAAATTAACTCTTTGCTAACGTGTTTAATACTTTGATCGTTTTATAACTAGACATTTTTTTACTTTTTAAACGCTGAGTTATGAAATGCCACACAATACCACCCAGCTTCAGAGGTGGGTAGTAACGAATTACATTTACTTCGTTACATTTAATTGGGTAAAATTGTTTTGAGTACATTTTAAAATGTGTACTTTTACTCAAGTAAATTATTAGAGAAAAATCATTACTCTTACTTCGATACATTTGGCGGCGTTCCTCCCTTACTGTCAGGTGATAATAAATATGATTCATATGACTTGTTTGCAAAAATCGCGAGGCACAGCATTGGAGAGGTTGTGTCGGAGAGGTTGCTATAGAGACGCGTCTCCCGCTTTCGGTTAGAGCGCGCTCGCCTATGCTGGAATGATGGCTGAAGTCGAAAAAGACGTGCGAGTTTATACTGCGGTCACGCCATGGCCATCTGCGGTTCAGAGAAGGACGGTCACGCTGTCTGTGTAGTGAGTTTATCAGCCCAGGTCACCCGCAGCCTCAAGTTCAGTCTTATGTTTTCACTCCAAGATGTCAACAAGAATAGTTTGATAATGCCATGCACGCTCTACATCGAACTGACATTGCAACAATATAGATGAATTACAGCTCCAACCTGAAAAAAACATGTAGTGGTAAGTGTCAAAATTATCCCAATTTGAAACTTATTAATGGTAACTATGGGATAACTAAAGAAACTGCTGTTTAATGGAATAACTGATTAGCCCTGCACATATACGTTATTCACACTGTTAACACTGTATATAACATTTAAACATTATTTTTTAACATAAAAATGGTATATATATATATATATATATATATATATATATATATATATATAGGTGGCGGGGTGGCGCAGTGGGTAGCGTGGTCGCCTCATAGCAAGAAGGTCACTGGTTCGAGCCTCGGCTGGGTCAGTTCTGTGTGGAGTTTGCAAGTTGTCCCCGTGTTTGCATGGGTTTCCTCCGAGTGCTCAGGTTTCCCCCACAAGTCCAAAGACATGCGGTATATAGGTGCATTGGGTAAGCTAAATTGTCCATAGTGTAAGTGTGTGTGATGGGAGTGTATGGGTGTTTCCCAGTGATGGGTTGCAGCTGGAAGGGCATCCGCTGCGTAAAACATATGCGGGATAAGTTGGTGGTTCATTTTGCTGTGGCGACCCCAGATTAATAAAGGGACTAAGCCAAAAGAAAATGAATGAATATATATATATATATATATATGAGCAGTATCACACGAGTAGCAATGCGATGTGGCTGTATATCGGCACTGGTGGGAGGCGTGCGTTAGTGATATACAGCCACAATATACAGCCACATCGCACTGCTACGAGTGTGATATTGCATTTATACAACAGTTCAATGGCATAATCGTGAATATAAAAAAGAAAATCAAACACGGAGAGTCTTAAAACCCTTTTGTAAGAGGAACTACTTTCTTCCGCCATTCACATCTGCAGCTGACGTCAGAACAGAAGAAGCCATTACTAATTCACCAACGTCATTTTAGAGCTAGTATTTGAATGATTCTCCAGTGTAATGTCTAAAGTGAAGACAAAACAGGTGATTTTGCTCACATTTTAAGATTATAAGGCTGAATTGCATGAAATGCCATCAATCTACAGAGATATGTCCCAGTATTTCTCTGTTGCAATCGGGAGATCACAATATTACTATGGTATAAATACAGCACTACAACATACAAAAGAGAGAGATTGACTTAGAAAGTCATTTAACTGTTTAATAATGATTTGATCAGCTGTAGTTTGAAATTATGCTGTTTTTTTTCTTAGGGCTTATTATGCTGTCTCTGTCGCCATCTTGTGGATGAATATAGTCAACCCTCTTTGCTCAAAGACAGGCTAATGGCTGCTGACGCGCTGTCTCAGAAATTATAAATATTTTAAAATAGGCACTATCCTTATAAATAAACTGCATAGTTGCAATCTAAACAACTACGTTCTAGACTGAAAAAGCCTCAAAAGTACATTATGTTGCCCAAAAGCATTAATATTAATATATATCGAACCAGCGACCTTCTTGCTGTGAGGCGAAAGTGCTACCCACTACGCCACCGTGCAGCCCTACTTTTACTTGAGTATAGATTTTGGATACTCTACCCACTTCTGCCCAGCTTATTGAATCTGCAATCTGATGTGTCGACCATATATTTGAAACACATTTCAGTTGCGTTTGTTAGGATTGAATAGGTATGCATGTTTTTTTTTTAATAGTAAAAAATCTAAGAAAATAAGTAAAATGTCATGTTTTGTCTTTAGTAACAGCAGCCTGTAATGGTAGTGCTCCCTTATTTTTAAGTAGGCTTTGAAATTAGGAGAATAAAAACTGCTTGTAGTGTCTTTCTTGTTTTCTTGCCCTAGAATACATGTTGCTGTAAATTGTAGTTGTAAATTTGCAAGTTAAGCTCTATGCTTTTTTCCCCCACAACATAAATGTTTTTTTTTTTGTACAAAAAGAGAATACATTACAATATTGGGTTGTCCCTTCCCCATGCTCTTGTTTGAAACTCACCTTTATTACATGTTAAGTAGTTTTTAGTAGTTTAACACTCACATGCAGTGATGTTTAACTAACTGTCCTTAATTACTGAACTTTCCTTTTTTTTTTCACTTTCAGTGACATGAATGTGGCAGAGCCACTGTGTTGCGAAGGAGACCTGTAAGTACATGTTACTCAAACATTATAAATTAAATCAATTTATATTCCCCATACAAAAACAGAATGTAACATTTAAGAGAAAAAAAATGATCAGTCAGCAAAAAACAGTATGCCATATTTAGATGACCAAATACAATACAAATACATAATGTCTCATTGCTGATAGTAAAATTTGTGTAAAATTAAAATGGTGTTTATTTTCATCCTTTGAATAAGAGTAAACATTCATTGTGAATGTTTTTCAGATTGATAGAGAGTTCATAAGAATTTCTACTCTACCAATGCTTGCTACGTTCTTTGCTGAACTTGACTGGTACTTACTGCAATTGATGGAGATCTTCAGGAGAAAAGGTGGGAATCAGGAAAAAAAATCAAACATCGTGGTTGCCATCTCTAAGGTCTTTATTGATAAATGACTTTAATTTTTACATTAAAGCAAAATTTAAATTTAAAAAACATTTTAAAAAAATGTACTAACATAAACTAAGACTGAACAATACTTTTAGAGCAATTCTAAATCAGAGTTCAACACTTACTAATGCATTATTAAAATCAAATGCTGTGCTTGTTAAATGCTTAGCAAATGCACTGTGAGTTAACAAGAACTGACAATGAACAAATTTATTTTTATTAACTAACATGAACAAACATGATTAAATACTTTAATGTATTGTTCATTTTTTGTGTTGTTACTGAATGCATTAACTATGTGTCTCATATTGTAAAGTGTTACCCATAGTTATTATCTGAATTGGTTGATGCACACAAAATGTATTTGTTATAGTGGTTAAGTTGTCTTGGGGCCCAAATTACAAAACTGTAAATCCATACCAAATGTTTCAATTCATTTCAAAGGCAGAACAGACATGCCACAAAAAAATTACGGAAACAGAAAGCGGTGTTATTTGGCCTGATCTCCTGTTTGAAATTGAGCCACCAATCAGACATGCACTTTTGAAGTCTCATGGAAGATCTTTCTGAATCTAAATGGACAGAGGTTGTCATTCAAGGTACAGTTCCTCAAAAACAAGTTTTGGAGTAAAAACTAAACAGAACAAGACAAAAGCCAACTTACAAACTCCAAAAGGGTACTGTTGTGAAGATGTAAGGCAACATACACACAAAATATCTGTTAATTAACAGTTTTGTGATTCACAAGCGTTTTTGATTTATTTACAGTTATGAATTGTATTATGGGATGTTGATCTTTTAGTGACATTTTAGTAGTTTGAAATAATACAATGTAAAATAAATAATGTTGTATTACGCACCGTCTAGGGATGGTGCATAACATGAAAGACAAAACAAAGAAAATTAAATCAAAGATTTATTGGGGTTTGAGGTTATTTCAGGAGCTGACAAGGCCAAAATAACAAACCAAAAAATTCCTTGATTGAACGCAAAACAAACAGTACTCACAAATCTCTGTAGTCATAACTTTAACACATTCAAAAACTCTGCTCTATACAACATACAAACACAAAGCAAGTGACCAAAACAAGATGGCCACCAAGGAAGTTGTGTCATGGCTTTTAAAACACCGTAGGCCAATCAGGAACAAGCAATCAGCTGGAAGTGGCCAATCAGATGTGTTCTAGGCAAAGCAGAGAAACAGATGAGACAAGAACCATAGGGTTGTAACAGATGATAGAGAAAGTCCAAAAAATGTACATAGCACATATTTCTAGAAAATGTACTGGCACTTTATTGCAAGGTTTTTGTAGTGTAATATAGAACACCAACCCAGACAATATATCACTTTAAACTATTAAAAATGTTGATAAAAGTCATTTAAAAAAAAAACTTTTTAAGGTTAAAAGTTGTTGGAAGAAAGATCAAGGTCCCATAATGCAATTCAAAATCATAAATAATTGGGGAAAAATAAAAACACGAACAAGAAACATGAACACGAAAACACGAAAAAAAACCTGCTAATTTACGGATATATTTCTTATAGTGTAGCTACACTGGCAATGTGGTGAAATCACAGTGAGTGATCAAATCTTAGCTACATTTTGTACACCTTGTTACTTAAACGGAGACCTTAAAGTGAAGAAAATTGTTTGAACTCAATCTATGCATGTTAATGCCTAATGAAAAAAAAAATGTTCATTTGTTTTCATATTTTATATACTTTTTGTAGATTACTGAACTTAAGTGCTGCCAACTAAGACAAATCTAGTTGAAGCAACACCATTTTAATAACCATACACGGACAAGACAGAATCATGTTGAGTTGAAATGCTTTACTGACATTGACTGAATATGAATAAATTCAATTAGACTAACTGTCAGGGGTGCGGATAGAGGTAAACGGGTCAGACACAGATGCAG
>CAIGQV010019356.1:23632181-23694213 GCA_903798115.1 Danio jaintianensis | reverse complement strand
GCCCTTCATGGGGCTCAAGTGGCACCTCCGGCCTTTCGTGGGACTCAGACGGCTGCTCCGGCAGCACTGGGAAAATCACACGGCTCTGCCAGCCCTTCATGGGACTCAAGTGGCGCCTCCGGCCTTTCGTGGGACTCAGACGGCTGCTCTGGCAGCACTGGGAAATCACACGGCTCTGCCAGCCCTTCATGGGACTCAAGTGGAGGCTCCGGCCTCTTGTGGGACTCAGACGACTGCTCTGGCAGCACTGGGGAGTCGCACAGCTCTGCCATCCATTCATGGGACTCAAAAAAACTGGTCGTGAACTTGACTGTCGAGGATAGGCGCAGGGCTTAAGTTTGGCTTTCCTCCTTTTGCTCTCCTGATGTTCCTCCTCCTCCACAACTGAGATAGCGAAGGGAGAACCCGACAACAAAAGTGCAAACTCCATGTATAGATATAGACCCCAGTCCTCCTCAAATGTTGGCATTCTTAAGCGAACTGGGTCTGAAAGTCCTCCTTAAAAAAACATCATCAACAGTAGGTCGTCGTAGCTGCTTCTCGGAGCCAAGTTCAAAAACTCTGTCACGTAATGCTCAACGGAGCGATTACCCTGACGGAGTCTGACTATCTCACCATCTACTGGATCCATAATGGGCTCAGTCGTTCTGTCATGTTAGGTGGTACTGAAGACGGGACAAGAGATAGGATCCATGTGCAATTTAATGATGAAACAGTGCAAAAACAGGACATCCAGGAAAAACAAAATAACAAAACAACAAACTATGATCAGGAACTATGACTTAAACATGAGCAAAACATACCATCAATACCAAACAAAAACAACAACTGAAAATAACAAACGACTGAGCAAAGACAAGACGGGTGCAGGGTGTATAAATAGTCCAAACAATGAGTAGTGATCGGATGCAGCTGCGTGTGTGATGAGTGGAAGTGGAAACCGGGTGTGTGTGGCGGAATGATGGGAATTGTAGTTCGTTATGATATGTAGTTCACCAGCGATCTCTGAAGTCCTTGATCGCTGGTAAACATGACCCATCTTTGCTCCTAAAGGACTAGACCTTTCTTGGATGCTGCTTTTGTACCAAATCACAATTACAATCACCTGTTGACATCACCTGTTTCAAATCACATCATTATTTAACCAATTTACTTGATTACTAGCACTAAATTGCTCCTGTCCCAACTCTTTTTGGAATATGTTACAGGTCTGAATGACAGGAAAGGATGGATATTTACAAATGAAATGAAGTTGACCAGACAAAACATTAAATATTTTATGTTCATATTGTCTGCAATAAAGTACAAGTCAAAGTAAATTTAACTAATATAATAAAAATAACTAATTTCTTTTTTTATTTAATTATTTTAATTAATTAATTTAAAATACTGATTTAAAGTAAGTGGGCATCAGAAGGGCAAATGAAGATAAAATGGTCTTATATGGTGCAGGTGTGACACTTGTTCTACTAGAATGCATGATTTTAATGCATTTATTGGTTTGAGAGAATTAAGTAAAGTTTGTAAGACATAAATTAAAGAGGCTTCATTTAAATGGGTGTGAGTTACCTAGATTCAATTCCATTATCTTTTGCATGCAGTATTTATGGATAACATTGATGTATCGACTGTTTGCTGACACTTCAGTACACCATCACTATTCCATTATTTTTTTTTAAGTAGTTACAATTAACACATTTTATTATTAAAGAATTGCATCTAAAAAATTGTCAAACTCAGTCCACCCTACAGTATATGCCTTTCTGTATTAATACAAACACAACTGGACTTACATTAAACAATATCCTGGCTCTTCCCAGCTTTGTAGTGAAAATGAATGGTGCTCAAGTTTTTAAAGCTTCAAAAAGTGTATCCATAAATGTAGATCTAGTGGAATCTAATGTAAGAATTGACACCTCTTTTTTTGGAGTTAGTTGTGAAATGTTTTCACATTTAATATTATACATTTATATTGTACATTTTATGTCCCACTTTATATTAGATGCCCTTAACTACTATGTACTCACTGTGCTCATAATTTATTGCAGAACACTTGTGGTGCTCTTGAAATGGGATATGGGTAAGGTTAGGGACAGGTTTGGTGGAATGGGTAGTAGGTTTAGGGTGGGTTAGGGTGTAAGGGATGGTCAACTGTGTAATTAGTTAAGGAGACCTAAAATAAAGTGGGACCTAGATTTGTATTCCTGTCAATCGGCTCCATTTTTTTCGTACATCAAATTAATTTTTTGTAAAATTTGTTACTGTAGATATTTAATTTGTGACTGGAATTTAGTTTTTCTCCATTATCTGCACTTCCACATTCTGTCAGCTCTTGCCTTAGCTTCTGCTACACTTATGCTAAATGGCAGTTGCTAAAGGGCATTGATAATGATTTATAAAGTTTTATATGTTATTTTTTTACTAAAACCTATTGCTTCAGAAGGCATTTATTCACACACTTTCTGTGATAGAAAGCTCAAGCACTTTTTATGTGCCATTATAGGGCTTGTAACAGCAAGGATAGTTTTTGTTTTCTTAATTGTTGGGTGAACTATTCATTTAATTATATTGTAATCCTTATCTAGTAACACTGCTAAATGCTGTTATTGGTTAAAAAATATATAAATAGACTTGACCCTATTGAAGGCCCAGTGAAAGGATAATAAATGGAATGTCTTTAAATATCTTCAGGATTGGTGTGTAGGAAAGCCATTGTGCTGAATGAAGTCTCCCACAGTCACTGTCTCCTGGTACCTGTGTCTTCTGCTCTTTTCCTTTCAACTCTTTCTTCTCCTTTCTAATGTAGAGTTAGGTGTAAGTAAGAGATAAGTGCTTCTCCTGAGATGACCCTCTGAGCCGAAATTGCCTTTCACTTCTGGGTCAGAATGTCCAAGATGTGCATGTTTAAGTCCTTACCATTAATCACACGTAGACAGTCAATTAAGTACATCTAAGCCACAGACCTCAGACCAGTGAATGTGCTACCAAGAAACAAAAATTTTAGTTTTTGGTCACACACAGTATATTAAGTGACCTCACTGCATACTGACATAAAATACGAACATAAAATACCTATCAGGTTTCAGGAACTTGTTTAATGGAGGAAGCCATGTGACCCAGTGCCCTGAAAATTAATTTCCACCCTAGCACATTTTCCTGCCTGCATTTGCAGTGTCACTAGGAATCGTAAACTGAGATTAACCAACCAACAGAAACATCAAATGTAGCATGTAACAAAATCAAAAACTGGAGGATATGTGTTTTGTGATATTGGAGATGGAATGTACACATACAGTGCATCCGGAACGTATAGTGCTTCACTTTTTCCACATTTTTTAATGTTACAGCCTTATTCCAAAATGGATTAAATTCATTTATTTCCTCAAAATTCTACACACAATACCCCATAATGACAATGTGAAAAAAGATTTTTTGAAATTGTTGCAAATTTAATAAAAATAAAAAACCTGACAAATCACATGTACGTAAGTATTCACAGCTTTTGCCGTGAAGCTCTAAATTGAGCTCAGGTACATTCTGTTTCCACTGATCATTCTTGAGATGTTTCAGCAGCTTAATTGGAGTTCACCTCTGGTAAATTCAGTTGATTGGACATGATTTGAAAAGGAATACACCTGTCTATATAAGGTCCCAGGGTTGACAGTGCATGTCAAAGCACAAACCAAGCATGAAGACAAAGGAATTGTCTGTAGACCTGTAGGCACAAGGCTGGGGAAGGTTACAGAAAAAATTCTGCTGCTGTGAAAGTTCCAATGAGCACAGTGACCTCCATCATCCGTAAGTGGAAGATGTTTGGAACCACCAGGACTCTTCCTAGAGCTGGCCGGCCATCTAAGCTGAGTGATCGGGGGAGAAGGGCCTTAGTCAGGGAGGTGATCAATAACCCGATGGTCACTCTGTCTGAGCTCCAGCGTTCTTCTGTGGAGAGAGGAGAACCTTACAGAAGGACAACCATCTATGCAGCAATCCACCAATCAGGCCTGTATGGTAGAGTGGCCAGACGGAAGCTACTCCTTAGTAAAGGGCACATAGCAGCCTGCCTGGAATTTGCCAAAAGGCATCTGAAACAAAATTCTCTGGTCTGATGTGACTAAAATTGAACTCTTTACAGTAAATGCCAGGCGTTACGTTTGGAGAAAACTAGGCACCGCTCATCACCAGGCTAATACCATCCCTACAGTGAAGCATGGTGGTGGCAGCATCATGCTGTGGGGATGTTTTTCAGCAGCAGGAACTGGAAGACTAGTCAGGATAGAGGAAAAGATGAATGCAGCTTTGTACAGAGACATCCTGAATGAGAACCTGCTTCAGAGTGCTCTTGACCTCAGACTGGGGCGACGGTTCATCTTTCAGCAGGACAATGACCCAAAGCACACCGCCAAAATATCAATGGAGTGGCTTCACAACAACTCGATGGATGTTCTTGAGTGGCCCAGCCAGAGCCCAGACCTAAATCTTATTGAACATCTCTGGAGAGATCTGAAAATGGCTGTACACCGTCGCTTCCCATCCAACCTGATAGAGCTTGAGAGGTACTGCAAAGAGGAATGGGCAAAAATTCCCAAAGACAGGTGTGCCAAGCTTGTGGCATCATATTCAAAAAGACTTGAGCCTGTAATTGCTGCCAAAGGTGCATCAACAAAGTATTGAGCAAAGGCTGTGAATACTTATGTAGATGTGATTTTTCAGGTTTTTTATTTTTTATAAATTTGCAACAATTTCAAAAAATATTTTTTCACATCGTGAATGGGGTATTGTGTGTAGAATTTTGAGGAAATAAATGAATTTAATCAATTTTGGAATAAGGCTGTAACATAAAACAATGTGGAAAAAGTGAAGCGCTATGAATACTTTCCGGATGCACTGTATAAGTTATGCTTTTGAAAGAGCAAAAAGGAATGAATGAATCACCAATTACATTTGGTAGTGCTATATATTATCAAGGCAGAAAGAACAAAAATAATTAACAAATACAATTGGTTTCGCGCTTGAACCCCTAATAAAAAACACAATGGTGCAGACAAGGGCAAACAGGTAAATGATGCAGACATTATCATAGCTTTCTGAATGTGTTTTGTAACACAATAAAATATTGTGCATTTGCACAATCAACTCACACTTGCATCACTGTAGTTACAATTTTGCTGGATTAGACCATGCTAAAGTAGGAGCTTAATGGCATTCCTAGAACTAAAATAGTTCCCAGTTCTTGCAATGCAAACATGGCAGAAAGCAGACAGTCTGCCAAAAGGTCAGAGATGGGGTGAAAGCCCTGTGTGTGTTCACTGCTTCACTACATGTTATTTTGGAAAATTCACACATTGTGGTTGCACTTATTTTACAGTGCATCTACAGTACAGTACTTAACGTGTGTTTGTAGACTACTTACTTTAAAAGTACTGGGTTATATAAGGTTAAAGCTAAGTTCAGGTGTAGGATTAGTTACCTGGTTATTACGGTTACTTTTTAATTTTAAGTTGTTTTTTACAGTGTTACTATTCATTAAACTAGAATGTGGCTGTTAGAATGTGGGTTAGGTATAAGTAATCAGTTGTAATTACTAAAATAACTCCATGTAACATGTTTAAAGACGCCTTAAAATAAAGCGTTACCGTTATTACTAAGGTTATACAATGACTATTGCAAGTATATAGTATATACAAGCAGAACAGAACTGTAAAATAAAGTGGTAGTATAATGTATTGTTCAACCCAGGCTCATTCTGAAAATGTACCGCTATATACACTTCTAGAGAGCACCAAATATGTCCCAGGAGCTATGTTTTTTTGAAGTTTTTGTTTTTGCGAATCTACCAGAGGCTGCTGTTTTTGTCTTACCTGCTTTCTGGAACTGTTCTTCGCCAGACTCAAACCCCTTCGTCGTGGTCAACTCCTCTCAGCGTCTCAAGTCTGCCGACGTACATGGTGAGCTAACTGGACAAACTGGTAACGGGGAAAGCCGTCCATACGGAGGTAAGCTGTCAGCTGGTAAGCACGAAATGGAACAGCATCATACCACCCCATAGCTTTCGTTTTATAGGCGAAATGCAGCCATACGTACTTCTGGCTACATAATTTGCGATCTCCAGAAATGTATTTAGAGCTATGTTTTCAGTATGAGCCTATGTTGGTATTGTTTGGAGTTAAAGCAGGGTTACGGTTATTTGTTAGAACTGAAGGTTTGGGTTACAATTGGGGTAAAGTTAACATTGTAATTAAATGCAAGATATGGTATCAAATGGTTAAATACATAATATTTACTGGCCTATTTTTTTATATTGTATTTATATTGTAATTAGAGTAACCTACAGTAATTAACGTGTTAATCATATCATATCTGAGCAACTGTATTAAAACATACACGCTAAAGTATGAGTATCAGTGAGAATGGGTCCCTGTGGCTGCAATAGAGATGTCAGGATGTACAGAGGGGTCACGAGGTTCAGAGGGGCTTTTCACTCCAGGTTGACCTTGGACCAGACAGATTTATCCTCTGTCAGGTCTCTGTTTGAGAGGGGGACTCCAGCAGACCACTTTTTGGCTGTAGGACAACCTCATACAGGCACATACCTGTGACGTTCTCCCTTTGTTCTTTAACATATTTGTTTCAAACATCTTGACATCTCTTTCTTGCTTTCTCTCTCCCTTCTCTCCTTTTGTCTCGCTCACAATTTTTGTTACACATTTCTTTTCTCTGTTGTCACATAGCAAATAATGCTCTTGGCTATAAGAGTGAGGTGCGGACATGAGGGGATAATCTTTTTTAACACTCTGTCGAAGGAAAGCAAATTAAAAACAAGTCTACCCATTTGCACGCATAATCACAGCAAATTGCCCATAGCTCATTTGTGTATTGTTTGTCGGGTAAGATCGAGCCAATTCTACTCATTTGACAGCTTAGTTAGCAGTTGATAGAGCTGTGAAATATCACACTCTCCATAACCATGGACTTGTTTTCAATTTGGAAACCACATCCGCAGTTATGCATTACATTTTTTTTGTAGCAAAATCAGGCATAGCGTTTACTCGAAATGCATTCAAACAGTCAATTTTATATATACGAATTTAAAAAAAGAACATAATGTTTTTGCATTTCTCACTATTTGTTTCCTACAAAAATAAATCAGCTGGTTGAAGCTGCCATCTTTTACTTTTTCAACCCCCCTTTTCTATCTTCACCTAGCATGTGCATGTGTGTAAACTACGGGTTGACATGAGTTAATTATTGATTAAACATGAGGGAGGCACATAAAAACAGTGAGGTCTTCCCTCAGGACCGACCAAAAACTCAACGGGGCAGCCGCATGCTACACCGCCACATAATTTTCCCAAGAGCCTGTGCCCCGATGAGACCACTGGCTCGGTAATGAGTTGTTTGCAGACCTCAAGAACACAGTGATGATGACCTGTGACCTCCAAGCACACTGTCTGGGGAGCATGAGGCAAGGGAGAGAAAACAGCAAGGAAAGAGGAGGAGGGAGAGCAGTGTTTTAGCTCAAGTGTTTTCTTGTTGGTGGTGTCTTGGCTCTCGCTTTAAACCCCTGTGGCCTGGAGAGCTGTAAGGATAACATGGTGCTTTGTCTTTGAGCTCGGATCGATTCGCCACTTGATAAAATGCATCCAGTTTTTGTTGATAAACTGTAACTCTGTCATTGCTTGTTTGTATGGCGGACCCATTCGCGCACTGCAACTCAAGGACATACGCTTGCACGTCGATGCACAATACACACACACACACACCCTAACACTAATGGCTATGATTAATGTTCTGGATCTCTGAGAAAAATAAAGCAGTTTTTCCTGTGTGTCACACAAAGGTGCTAAAGGAGAAACAGTTTATCATCCGTGTCACGTGCATGTTCAGTTTGATCCCTCAGTGTGAAAGTTGTGTAATTATTTTAACATCAAATTTCTAGAAATATGGAATTGCACCCGCATTATTATCCCTGACCCCCCTCAACAGAATATTTACAACAAGTTTCAACATATGTAAGTCAGGGCAAGTCATTATTGATGATATTTTCTTGGCTAACCGGTGGTTAATACACAGATAAAAGCTGAGATAGCGGTAAGCAAACAGCACATGCTCCCTTGTGCTCCGTAAAATTCCTCACAGATGGAGTGAGTATTTTTCTGCGGATGTCCACGGTGCACAGACAAGTCTGCGTCGTTCATAATAATCACAGTGACAATCTGACTGAGAAGAGATCTCTATTTGCATCCTAGGATGCCAGTATTTCAGGCTGAACCACTGTGTGGGGAAGAGCCCATCTAATTAATCGTCCTGGTTCCATGTCATGTGATTAAATTAAAGAAGCCCCCCTCACCACAACCCCATGAGCCCGCCCTGCTACAAACACTTCCAATAATCATCTGTTTTGCTTTCCTATTTAAGCCTGTTTCAGCTCTCTGATGAGGAGATAATTATCGCCACGGTCTCGCTTGTGCTTCCCTTACGTCCAATGTTCATTAATAACAAAAAGAGGTTGAGGGTTAAAAACTCATTTAATTGCCTTTATGTTAATGACATTATGAATAGCCACAGAGGCAGAGATTCTAATTCTGGCCAGTATTTGGCTCTAACGCTGGGCCCCCTAGAGGGCTGCTCATTTTGCTAGAATTACAGATGCGCTGCTCAGCTCTCCTCTCTGTGCAGGTGGGTTTCAAAGACAGAATTAATGTTGGTAGCACTTTAGCATCCATGACTAACACATTCCCGCTTCGCAGCCCGGAATTATCATGAGAGTTGGGCAGGAAATTTAAAGCAATAGCAGGCATGGTCAACTATGGAAGGAACAAAAGTAAACAATGCAAAAAAATGGAACACGTGTCCTAATATCGTTATGTTGTCCGTTGTTATTAAGATTCAACTTATTTACAATCCAGGATGGTGATTTTTTTGGTAGCACTTTAAAATTAATGGTGACCTTTATTAACATTTGTTAATTTACTGGGTGACATAACAACGAGCAATATATTTGAAGGCAATATTTTTACAGCATTTTTACAATATTTTTATAGCATTTATTAACTATTGTCAATTTTAGTTATTAAAAATGCAGTTGCTGTTGATAGTTTGTTTGGTTTGCATCAGGACTATTATGGTTGACTAAAAAATACTCAAAATAAAACAACATTGATGTAGAAAACATTTGTCATGTTAATGTAATTTAACTTAAAATTATCGATACACCTTATTTTAAGACATCCTTTTTACAGTGTTATTATTAATTTCAGTACTGAGTAATACAATTAACTACATATACTGCATATGGTTTGGATTGGGGTTAGAGCTAGGATTAGGATAAGGTTTACACTTAGTTTCACGAATTTACACAGTTATTGTTGGAATTTATAACAAGGACATGTAAAGGTGTTACCAAAATTAAAATGACAACAATAAAAATATAAAAGCAGACCAATTCAAAATGAAAATAGATACATAATAGTTAACTAAACATAAATGTAAGTGTAGAAACTAAGATTTCTAAATGCTTTAGAAAAATTGTAAGTTCATACTGATCAATGGGGTTAACCAATGTTAATAACAGAAACTTGCTGAAAAGTTACCAAAGCTTTTTTACAATAACCACGAATTAAAAAATAGACTTAGGTAGAGCTGTTTAACCCATTCAAAGTCATATTAATGTAGCCTGTCATTTTCACCTGTCTATGTACTACAGTATGCCAAGTATAGTTATAGGTATAGTTGTAGTTAATTATAGTGTGTATAGTTATAATTATTTAGTTTTTACTTTGCAGTCCCTTGAATGCAAGAAATACTAATAAGTCTTGCATAAACAATATACGTGTAAATGCAGATAATGTCCGTTGCTCAATCTGCCACAAAGCAGGAAACATAATGAAGGAAAGCCAGGAGCATGTGGAAGTTGTTAGTTTACAGCCATCTCTAGGCAGAAACCAGGCCAAGGGGGTGATGATGAATGAGTCCATCTCCCCAAGCAAAAGAATGACCTGGATCCCCCTCTCCTCTCCTCTCCTCTCCTCCTCCTCTCGCTTCCTCGCTCCACCGCCAAGTGGGCCAACATTTTTCAAGCACCTCGCTTTTAGCCGAAGACAGACCCTCCTTCCGGTAGCCCTGACCTGCTGCGACCCCTCCTCCTCCCTCTCTGCTTCTCGCTTCTTCTCTTCTTTCTTTCCCCTGAAGAACAGTAATCCCTTTCGCCAGGTCCCTAGTAATTTGATCAAATAGCATGCGCCCTTCCTTACCACTTATTGGCCAATTAAGTCAAGTTCTCATGCAGGGGGTCCGGCTGCTAGCGTGTTATCTGTGGATGAATTGATTGAAGCCATTCGGCAATCGCTGAACCCTGCTTTAATGATCTAGGTGATAATACTTGTAATTCTTCTCAGTCAGGGGACCGGCGGGCGCAGCTGTTGGCACGGTAATCCCTGTCCTGATACACTGAAGTACCAGAGAGGCACTAATCTGTCTCTCTGATTCCGTGCTAGCTTTTTTTTTCTCTCTCTCTGCCTCTCCCCTTCTTTTTTCCCTTTCTCTCTCCATATGATCATGAGCAGATCTGTGAAAGTGGCATTTAGGACTGTAAAAATGGCAGAGCATCAGCAAAGCGCTGATGTTTTCTTATCAGTAGCATGTTTCATGTTTTACCCGCCCTGCGCATATAATGCTTGGAAAGGAGAACGAGACCAAAACAAGATTAAACCGAAGGCTTACAAAGATAAGCTCTAAAAAAAATCGATGGCTACATGCTTTATTTTCAAAGGCAGACATTAACATAATAAAAGAGACAGCGCACATAATCCAGCCTCCGGCCATTGAGTTAAAATATCAAATTATCATAATGAAGTCTAAATGCATATAAATGTTAAGCAGATTTAAGCTGAGGGAAATTGCATGTAATGTACTAAAATGATGTTGCTAAATGTGTCTTTTTACAGTGTAAATGAAATCTGGATAGGAAATTTGAATGCAGCCGTACTCAACAATAAAAGACTCGCTGTACACATGCAGATTTAGGGCACAATCTATTATTCTACATTATGCTTATTATCTCACACTTTTCCTTTTATCGTATTAGAGTCTAATGAGGGTGGGTGCGTCTTTTATTCTCCAAAGCCCTGCTCCTTTCAGACTTGCTCGCTTCAGGTGAATATTACAACTTTTATAGACAAATTAAAGATACAGTAGCTGAGAGTAGAGATTCACAAAAAAGGCACGTACATTCCTTTAAATTTACCGAAGCTGGCTTTAAAGTCGACATCAGACGGCGAGAATTTCACAGGAAATCATTTGAAGAGAGTGAGAGAGAAAGTCAGTATGAGTCTCCAGTCAGGGTCAGATAGCAAATGACTTTTGATCTGAGTATCTAAGTAAGGCCACACAGCGAGGGCTGAGCTGAATCCCCTCAGCCAATTACACCTCTGTACAGAAGCTTAATCTGTGCCATATTACAGTACCCATCCGCAGCATGTATAGCGATGGCCTAAAGACATCACTTAACCAGAAAATGTACTCACTCCCTCACTCTCCCTCCTCCTTAATTCACTGCGCTAAGGCCATACAGACCGAGGTCAGACCCTCATGTCTCAAAGGGCTTGCCCCATTCGCAGGTGTCAAAGGTGACTAAAGCCAGGTGGAGGAGGGGACTTTACCAAGGGAATAAGATCATGTGTAGTTTTAGAGATGATCAGCAAGGCTACAGCAAGGAAACACAGCTGCAAGAGAAAACACACCTGCCAATAAAGCCTAATACCTTACCTGTCAGATGCAAAATAATGCAACTATGTACACATGGAAACAAGGATCCTCTATCATACGCAGGCTATTTCACAGGTTTATAAATGCATCCATAATTGCCCATCAACATCCAAGCAGCAGTGTCAAAACTCAAAACATTACAGTCAGTAATCTAGTAGTAAAATTATTTTATATACATATCGAATAGGAGTAAAGTTTTAAGTTTTGTGAAAAATATTGATATACATATACATTGATACACACGCACTCACACATGCACTAAATTACATTTTAGTGGGCTTTATTGTGATCTGTAAATCATGATAAAATGGTCATTATTTATATATCTATATGAATACACACATAAATGCATGCATGCATAAATTAATTAATTGGTTAATTAAAATAGGAAATTAACTAATTAATTAAAGGAAATTAACCTTTTAATTTATAATCATTTGTTTTGATATATGCTGTGTTCACATTTGACTAATATAAATGAAAACTGTAAAAATAAATAAATATTACTAAACTCTAAATTAGGCTGCACGGTGGCGCAGTGGGTAGCACGTTCGCCTCACAGCAAGAAGGTCGCTGGTTCGAGCCTCGGCTGGGTCAGTTGGCATTTCTGTGTAGAGTTTGCATGTTCTCCCCGTGTTCGCGTGGGTTTCCTCCGGGTGCTCCGGTTTCCCCCACAAGTCCAAAGACATGCGGTATAGGTAAATTGGGTAAGCTAAAAATTGTCCGTAGTGTATGTGTGTGAATGAGTGTGTATGAATGTTTCCCAGTGATGGGTTGCAGCTGGAAGGGCATCCGCTGCATAAAAACACATGCTGGATAAGTTGGCGGTTCATCCCGCTGTGGCGACCCCAGATTAATAAAGGGACTAAGCCGAAAAGAAAATGAATGAATGAATGAACATATCGAATAGGAGTAAAGTTTTAAGTTTTGTGAAAAATATTGATATACATATACATTGATACACACGCACTCACACATGCACTAAATTACATTTTAGTGGGCTTTATTGTGATCTGTAAATCATGATAAAAGGGTCATTATTTATATATCTATATGAATACACACATAAATGCATGCATGCATAAATTAATTAATTGGTTAATTAAAATAGGAAATTAACTAATTAATTAAAGGAAATTAACCTTTTAATTTATAATCATTTGTTTTGATATATGCTGTGTTCACATTTGACTAATATAAATGAAAACTGTAAAAATAAATAAATATTACTAAACTCTAAATTAGGCTGCACGGTGGCGCAGTGGGTAGCACGTTCGCCTCACAGCAAGAAGGTCGCTGGTTCGAGCCTCGGCTGGGTCAGTTGGCATTTCTGTGTAGAGTTTGCATGTTCTCCCCGTGTTCGCGTGGGTTTCCTCCGGGTGCTCCGGTTTCCCCCACAAGTCCAAAGACATGCGGTATAGGTAAATTGGGTAAGCTAAAAATTGTCCGTAGTGTATGTGTGTGAATGAGTGTGTATGAATGTTTCCCAGTGATGGGTTGCAGCTGGAAGGGCATCCGCTGCATAAAAACACATGCTGGATAAGTTGGCGGTTCATCCCGCTGTGGCGACCCCAGATTAATAAAGGGACTAAGCCGAAAAGAAAATGAATGAATGAATGAACATATCGAATAGGAGTAAAGTTTTAAGTTTTGTGAAAAATATTGATATACATATACATTGATACACACGCACTCACACATGCACTAAATTACATTTTAGTGGGCTTTATTGTGATCTGTAAATCATGATAAAAGGGTCATTATTTATATATCTATATGAATACACACATAAATGCATGCATGCATAAATTAATTAATTGGTTAATTAAAATAGGAAATTAACTAATTAAATAAAGGAAATTAACCTTTTAATTTATAATCATTTGTTTTGATATATGCTGTGTTCACATTTGACTAATATAAATGAAAACTGTAAAAATAAATAAATATTACTAAACTCTAAATTAGGCTGCACGGTGGCACAGTGGGTAGCACGTTCGCCTCACAGCAAGAAGGTCGCTGGTTCGAGCCTCGGCTGGGTCAGTTGGCGTTTCTGTGTGGAGTTTGCATGTTCTCCCCGTGTTGGCGTGGGTTTCCTCCGGGTGCTCTGGTTTCCCCCACAACTCCAAAGACATGCGGTACAGGTTAGTTGGGTAGGCTAAATTGTCCGTAGTGTATGTGTGTGAATGAATGTGTGTGGATGTTTCCCAGTGATGGGTTGTGGCTGGAAGGGCATCCGCTGCTTAAAAAACATATGCTGGATAAGTTGGCGGTTCATTCCGAAAAGAAGCCGAAAAGAAAATGAATGAATGAATGAATAAACTCTAAATTAATATAATTTAAAAAAAAAATCAGTCAGTCAATCTGAAAGTTCTGCACTGAAAGTGAAAGCGAAAACATAGAAAATATGAATTTACTTTACTTAAAATATATGTTGCATTCATTTAGTTTTAAACATTTTAATTCAGTATTTAATGACTGATGTATGTATGTATTTTATAAGCCAGTCCAATAATAAACATACTTATTATAGGGGTGTGTTCACCTCTGTGGAAAAAAACCTATTTGGTTAATGGTGAAGAATTATGTACAATTAAGCCCATGTGCAAACTAACCCCATCTAACAACATAACCAATTTATGCACATTATATATGAACTCATCCAAACACCAAAAACATATCACATTAATTATTCTCAGAGCCATGCTTTTCATGTAGAGAAGACACCAAAACTCACAATAAATCTGTAAACTTAAGAGCGCTGCCACAACTCGCAGAGCATTCTGCTGGGATTGAATATTACATGAGCCCTGAATAAATGAGGGCAGGCTGGGATTTAGCACAGATTCAGATAGTGCCCCGTCTTGAAGAATAGTGTCGGATGCCACAGAAGATATGGCTGTTAAGGATGAGAAATTGGGTGCGTAAGCACTACTGGCAAGCTTGATTAGTCTCATGGCAAACAATTTAGCGAGGGGGCATAATCACAGAGCTTAGACTCATTTAGAAAGCCTGTTGGCTCCCAGCTGAACGATGTCGCTGCCCGCTGCAGCCGAAGCATAGTGATGCCCACATTCTCGCACTGACACGACTGACAGAAAAGTTGAGCTGCGATGATGATTCCACAGACTCGTCCTCCCCCTCAAACACACATCCCACGCCACCAAAACGCTAACCGCTAATGCGCTGTGGCATGCTAATGCAAATTATCCTAAATGTCTGTGTGCTTTAAAGTTTACAGTGTGTCTAAAGAATTGCCAGGTCACTGGACGATGAAAGGATATTATCATTCCGGTTGTGTACATTTCAGATCTGACGACACTAGTCAAATGACCGGCCCTGTAAACATGAGAATACACGAGCATATGTTAGCATGTCTTATTTTGGTCAAGGCTGCATATGTTTCCCTCTGCCTGCCTCTACTGATTGGAATGATAATAAGACTCCAGCAGGCAGAGTCACATTAATTTGTAGTAATTAATAGCACTGAGGCATCTGACAGCGCATGTTAACGAGAGCCTTTGATTGTTTGGATCACTAACTGCCGCTCCTCTTGTTTGCATCACCTCCAAGGAATTTGTAATATCAAAGCATAGCACTATCTGATACTTGTCAAAATGCAATTTATAAAAGTTTAATTCTTTTATTGATTTAGTTTGGGTTTGATGCCTGCAGTGTCAGCTCCCCTGGTAGAACTTAGTGGATTCAAATGCTTGTCACCAGCACAGCCTCCTTTTTACTGAGAACAATTGCCATAGGCCAGCCCAACAGGCATGGTTTAATTGCCATTAATTAAAAGCATAAATCTTTTTTTTCTTCGCTGGCTCTGCTCTTAAACAGGGCTTTACGTAGCTGCTACCCTGCGCCCCCCCCCCACACGCGCTTGTCAGAATCCCTTCTGGCTAGTGAAGGTTAACCCCCCTCCTGATTCCCTCCACCTCCCTCTACTCACCAGACGTTTCTGAAATCATCTTTTTAGCGTGCTCCTCTGCGTGATATGATGTGAAGTGTGAGTGGTGCAGTGATATTTAGTAAACCGGCTTCTTGCTTTATTGCGGTATAATGAGGTCAAATGAATCCCCTTGTACGCATGCTTAGATGCCTCCTCATTTCAAATGCCTTCTGACAGTTAGTAAAACAGCCGGCAAACACAACACCGGCTCCCAGAGAGAGTGGACATTAGTAAACATTGCGAAGACAAAAAAAGTGCAAATTCACTTCCTTTTCTTTTCTCTCCCTTTTAGAAGATTTTTTTTTATACATTACCTGTCCTGGTTACAGCATACTATCCGTTCTTCAATTTTCTAAATTGCTTGTCTTAGGGGCCAGGGAAGCTGAAGACTGCCCAAATATCTCAGACTGTAAGCAGACTGCACGGTGGCGCAGTGGGTAGCACGTTCGCCTCACAGCAAGAAGGTCGCTGGTTCGAGCCTCGGCTGTGTCAGTTGGGGTTTCTGTGCGGAGTTTGCATGTTCTCCCTGTGTTCGTGTGGGTTTCCTCCGGGTGCTCCGGTTTCCCCCACAAGTCCAAAGACATGTGGTATAGGTGAATTGGGTAGGCTAAATTGTCCGTAGTGTATGTGTGTGAATGAGTGTGTATAGATGTTTCCCATTGATGGGTTGCAGCTGGAAGGGCATCCGCTGCGTAAAACTTAGCTGCTACTTCCGCTGGATAAGTTGGCGGTTCATTCCGCTGTGGCGACCCCAGATAAAGGGACTAAGCCGAAAAGAAAATGAATGAATGAATGAATGAATGAAATAGTTTGAATAAGTTTTAATTTTTAGCAAAATTATTAAATAGTCGTTAATAGAATTTTTTATTTACATCAGTTTAGTTAATTGTGTGTGTGTGTGTGTGTGTGTGTGTGTGTGTGTGTGTGTGTGTGTGTGTGTGTGTGTGTGTGTGTGTGTCTATGTCTATGTCTGTGTCTGTGTGTGTTTGTGTATGTGTGTGTGTCCAGAAAAAAAATCAAGAACAATGTTAAATGTTTAGTTGATTTACATTCTATATTTTTTTTCCCCAAAGAGGTTTTAATGTAGAAAAATCAATTATTTTGTTATGCATCTCCTGCTAAAGATGTCATATCCGGTGTTGTTTTTACTTCCGTAGAAACCAAGAAAACACAACAGTATGTCTGGAAGAAATGTAGACATAGTAGTTGTTGCATCTAGCAAGCCAATCATTTTCTGTGGGTTCAGTCCACAAAAATAACTCCATAAAGCAAAAAACATATGGATATATGTAAATCACATGACCCAAGAAGATTTTGGTGAAAAAAGTGCTGTAAAACTATGAAGAATATTGAATTTTCCAAGATGCCAATAGACTGCGACAAGTTTGGACTGAATAGAAATGCCTATCTTGCATGTAGATGTGCAATGTTTGAATGCCTTTTATATGATATTCTATCATCAATTTTGCAAATTTGCAAAAAATTACTAGCTAAACACTAAATACAGCAACATTATAACATGTCCATGTTCAGCACATTAAAAACATACATTTCTATGATTGTTTCAACCAGAACAGCTTGTTACCACAATATAACAAAAGAAATAAAGTAACCAGAATGAGTAGTAAGTCAGCTTCATTAACATTCATTTTCAGCATTTATAAAAGCAAATATTCTGCCCATTTGAGTGATTTCTATGAATAGAGGTGATTGTTCAGAGTGATAATTCCCATGATTCTGCACTCTTTTGCAGCATCATCAAAGTACATTTTTATTTATTTAATAATGTTTATAATAATGTTAATATTAATGCAACTTCTAGCAATTAACCCTACTTCAAGCCTTAATTTTGGTTTTATTATATTTAATTATATTAATTAGGTTATTACAAAAAAATAAATATGGCAGTAAGTCATTATTACAATGTGTAATTTAACTCATTAAAATAAGTTTATGAGGTTTCAACTTCATTTTTTAAATAATAAAATATTTAACTTGAATTAGGATTTTAATATAACATAAGTTGAAATTACTTGTAAAGTTTACTTGTAAAATTTGGTTGAACTTCGAGATTTAAAGCAGCAACACGCCCCCCCCCCCCCCCCCCCCCCCCTGTTTTCTGTATACCTCCAACCAGAACAATAATTTTATTTCAATCATTTTGTTTTTTTAGTTAACTTAGTTACTAAATGAAAACAGTGGGATTACACAGAATTTGAATTAAATGCTCCATACATTATGGGAAATTACCATTTTTCATCCATCAAAATTTGTTGTATGATTTATTTGAATAGAGATTAATTCATTTTGTTTACATTTGAATTGTAATTCTGCATCCAACCCCACTGATGAATGAGCATTAATGTCATGTGATGTCTCAGTTCATGTGTGTGTGTGTGTGTGCATTCATGGTTGTACTTCAAGGGTGCAATTAGTCTTCACTATAGATGATCAACCGCCATTGTCATGTCAAAACAAATTTTGTCCCCCTTTGAAAGCTTACTGACGTCGCCCTTGGCTGTTAACAGAGATTCAGACACAAATTCCCTGTCATCTCATCGCCGACCGTTGAGCCGTTTACGCATGTTAGTCACTGCCACATCTGGTGGCTTTCGCAGTTATTTCCTGAACAAGAGGGTCCTGCACAGCCCCTGGTGCTGGATTAAAAACAGCGCCATCAACTAAAGGCCAGCTCCAGGGCACCAGGACAAGCTTAAATATGCAGCAGATGCACTATCCGGTGGTCAGTTTAGCCAGATCAATACTAGCCCACGTGTACTCCAAACAGACATCTTAAGCGGATGCACTATTGCTTAATTGGGAGCTTTGCAGAGCAGACTCAGGCATATCCGTACACTTGATTAAGTCCCTGGAAACCACCCGTGAGGTTTTTTTGTAAACTAATGTTTTCGCTCAAAGTCTTCATTTGTATAGTAGACTATACACTAACCTGTCAATTTGACAATTTTACAGCTAATTCCCAAGATCTTTTACTCTTTTGACTCGACACAGACACTACGCAGCACGCACACTGGCAAGGGCTCATTTTTTGTCTTATTCTCGCAGTTGCTATGAAGTGGGGAGGAAGTTCCAATTAGAATTAAAATAAGCTCCTTTAACGGGCTCTTAAATTGACAACTGAACAATGATTTTCGTATTGGTATCTGTCAGAGGTCTGGGAAAATCCTCAGTTGATAAGGCCCAATGCTTCCAATTAGGAGCTGAGCAGGACCTTATCCAGTAATGATTTCCAGCTCCCTAAAGATGTGGTGTGGACACTTATTGCAAATTACTGACAAAAAGCTATGCTGTATTGATGAGAAGGAGAACAGCCAGCTCTCTATGTTCCCATCTGGAGAGCGAGTAACGAGGAGAAACCGTAGGAGAGGCCTGCTCCTTTTTTTTTCTATCTCTCCTTCTTTTTCCTCTCTTTCCTCCAGTCTTTCTCCTTAACCACTGTGTGCATGGCCTTGCAGTCACACACTTGGAGTCCTGCTGGTATGGCAATCCCTTCACTGTTCATTTACTAAAACTCCAAAGACTCAAAAGATCAGTTTTGTGTACTATTACTTTGCAACGGTCTTCTTTCTCTTGCTTAACACCACTGTTTGTGTTTGAGTATCATAAGAATGCTAAAATGTTCTGTTTTCAGTATATGCTGTATGTGAATTTGCTAATATCAAACTGATCGATATTGCTCCTAACTATTTCATTAGAGGTGGTGACCCTTGCGGATAAATGGTTTGTTTTGTGTTGTCTTCTTGACAATAAATGATTTCCACCTTGATGTACCTATCCATAAATCATTGAAGTTGAAACTGACACTGTAAATTAAATGAATGTTTTGTGCTTATTGTTTAAACAAGTGTTTTATTTTATCAAGTGAAGTAGATTAGGTGTGGCATTTACATGACATTATCTACATTACTTAACATGGGCTAATAACGATCAGTAGCTTTCCAACAGCATTTATTAGTTTTGGAGAGTGCTATTTTCAACATTTACTTTTCAACATTAGTAACCTTTCTTTTCAACATTTTTTATACATTGAAGACAAAACTTTTAGTTATTGTTATTAATTATTATTTTTCCAGTATTTCCCAAGTGATGTTTAATAGAGCAAATATATATCCCATATATATATCCTATAATCGTTTTTTTTTTTTTTTTACAGTTTGGATAAAATTATTTGGCTACAGTATAAACCACTGTTGTCAACAAACTTGCAGAATTTACCTAACTATTTATTAACTATTTATCTGTAATTCTGTTGCACTGTAGAAGCTCTGTCATGAAAACAAATTCCTCGTATGTGTGAACATACCTGCCAATAAAGCTCTTTCTGATTAACTATAATTAACCTTCCAATTTAATCTTATTAACCTAGTCAATTTAAGCCTTTAAATAGTAAAATATTATGTACTCTCATCATGGTAAAGACAAATAAACAAACAAGACGTAACACACTATAAAAAACAAAAGTCTTTCTTGGTTCTTGGCATCTCTGCACAAAAAACACATGTTTGGAACCTTTTTGTTTGGAGTGTTTGTGAGAATGTCCATGTTTATCATTTATTGCTTTTATAGCAAAAGTATGAACAGCTTATAACTAAATTATTAAGAATCATTTCATGAATGCATGAACTAAACTGATGTTGAAGAGAAGAAATTGCTGAATAAAGTCACTATTGTTATGTTTTTTGCACATATAAAGTATTCTCGTAACTTCATAAAAAAAATGGTTGAACCATGAAGACATGCACTGAAAAAAATCATTCATTGGATATATAATTTTTTTTCAAGGTAAGTGGTTGCAAACAATTTATTTGGGCTGAATTTAAACAAACAAATTAAATAACAAGTTAAATATTAGTAAATTTTATTTGTTTATTTAAATTCAGCCCATATAAATTGTTTGCAACAGTTTTACAAAAATCATTTTTTTCAGTGTGGACTGTTTTGACAATGTTTTTCTTTGTACTTTTCTGGGCTTTGAATGCTTCAGGACCCTTGCTGTCTATGGAGGGACAGAGAGCACTCAGATTTCAACAAAAATATAATATTCTTTCCAAATATGAACAATGGTCTTACATGAAGGTGATTAAGTAATGACCACATTTTATTTTTGGGTGAACAATTGCTTTAATTGGCTATATTTTGGACACAATACAATGCACAGTTACATTATGCCAACATTAATTTATTATTAATTATTATTATTATTATCGGGCGGCATGGTGCCTCGGTGGTTAGCACTGTCGCCTTACAGCAAGCAGGTCACTGGTTCGAGTCACGGCTGGGCCAGTTGGCATTTCTGTGTTGAGTTTGCAGGTTCTCCCTGCGTTCACGTGGGTTTCCTCCGGGTGCTCCGGTTTCCCCCACAAGTCCAAAGACATGCGTTAAAGGTGAATTACATGAACTACAGTAAAATTGGCCATAATGTATGAGTGTGTGTGTGAATTAATATCAATTCATGTTTATTTATATAGCGCTTTTCACAATATATATTGTGTCAAAGCAGCTTAACACAGTTCTAGTAAAGTCCAGATTTCAGAGGTGAAGTTCAGTTTAGTTTAGTTCAGTGGGGTTTAAATTTTACTGCTGAAAGTTTAAACACTGTAGAGCAAATCCACCGAAGCGCAGCTACAAGTCCTGATCCGAGCAAGCCAGTGGCGACAGTGGCGAGGAAAAAAAAAAAAACTTCACCAATTGACGAAGTGAAGGGAAAAAAAAAAATCCCAAGAGAAACTAGGCTCTGTTGGGCACGACCATTATTCTTCTGGCCAAACTTCCTGTCTGGAGATGCAGTCTAGGCGCCGGAGGCTGGAGAAGCTGGACGTCCATCGTGAAGAAGCTGCAGGTGTGAGTAGGGCACCGGCAAGAGGTCAGGCTGGCCCACAGGATCAATGCGGGGACTCATTTGTCACGGTGGTCATTCAGGAATCAGTCTCATGCACTCCATTTCTCCATGACGACCACAGCATCAGCTTGGGATACGACCTGGTCCAGGATTATGGATACCTTGGGATCATCTCTTCACAGGTCTTGGATCGCATCAATGGCGCTGCATAATCTCTAGGGACCTCGGAATAAGTATCCCCAGGTGGAAATAGAGAATAAAGAAAATAATTAGCGTAGCTGCTGTTCATACATTTAAACTAGATGCAAAAATGGAGTGTTATAGATGAAAATAGCAGTTAAATAAACAAGCATACAAACAAACATGTGAAGCATATGACAGTTTCTGAGTGTGTCCTACAGGTGGTTGTCAAGCCAGCTCACCTGCGTGGAGCACATTCATGCATCATACCATTATGCAATGCATTGAGTGTATGCTTTACTAAAAAGATAGGTATTTAATCTAGTTTTGACTGAGAGAGTGTGTCTGAGCCTCGGACATTATCAGGAAGGCTATGCCAGAGTTTAGGAGCCATAAATGAGAAGGCTCGACCACCTTTACTCGACTTTGCTATTCTAGGTACTACCAGAAGCCCTCAGTTTTGAGATCTTAAAGAGCGGGTTGGATTGTAGCGAGACAGAAGGTTGGTTAGATAAACAGGAGCTAGATTATTTAAAGCTTTATAGGTAAGAAGCAATATTTTATAGTCAAGTTATAGAACTTAACAGGCAGCCAGTGTAATGAGGATAAAATTGGGGTTACATGATCATATTTTCTAGACCTGGTAAGAACTCTGGCAGCTGCATTTTGTACTAGCTGAAGTTTATTAATAGAGGATGCTGGGCAACCAGCAAAACACAGCCTTACAGTAATCCAGCCTAGAAGTCATAAAAGCATGAACTAGCTTTTCTGCATCTGAGATGGATAGCATACTTCGTAACTTAGTGATATTTCTCAGATGAAAGAAGGCGGTTTTTATGACATGGGAGATATGATTTTCAAAAGTTAAGTTGCTGTCTAATATAACACCCAGATCTTTTACAGTAGAGCTAATGCTAACTTTGTGTCCCTCTAATTACAGATAGAGTTGCGAGAGTGTATGGGTGTTTCCCAGTACTAGGTTGCGGCTGGAAGGGCATCCGCTACGGAATAGTTGGCAGTTCATTCTGCTGTGGCATCCCCTGATGATCAGGGACTAAGCTGAAGTAAAAATTAATGAATGAATTATTATTATCATTATTATTGGTGGTGGGGGTGTGGTTTATTCCACCATTATGACCACTGATAAAGAAGTGAATAAGCCGAAGAAGAGTGAGTGAGTGAATGTTTATTCAATTAATTGCAACATCAAATTTAACAGCAGTGCAAATTTAAATAACAATTTAACTTGTTCAAATAAGCTTGTTGGTTGCTCCGTAAATGCACTTTTTGGGTGAAAATTTGTCTGAACTTCATTTGTACTTCTGCTTCTTTGAGATAAAAAGTCCTGTCTTCCTTTGATATCCACCATCCTTATGTCAGAGTGAGTGACAGCTCGGCTGACAGGGCGGGTGAAATTCCTGAAATTGCCAGTGAAAATCCTTCTTTGTCGCAATCTTTCGCCCTGGGCTGTAGGTGTCAGAGACAAGAGCCCAACTGCTTTATGCCAAATGTTTATCAAAGCTACTGATTAAATGCCTTGCTCATCGTATTTTAGTGCAGTAAGAGATCAAATACCCTGCCCAAGCCTAGAAAGCCCTGAAGTGTGAGACATATAAGGGGGAAAAACAGGCCAAAGAAGAATATTGCACCCAATACCAACACATGCATTCACATAAACATGCAACCAAGGGACATGTGACCATTGCTCGCACAAAAGCACACACAATCGGAGATCGGTTGTTATTCTCAGTTGACTTCATCTATACGTCCTCTCAGTCCACCCCATCTTCTCATCACTCCCTTTTTCTTGCTGGAGGTAAAACGTCTGACCCTTGTGGTCAGTGCCATGATGGCTTCCTCTGGTCGCAGCTCTGTGTTTTGTTTCAAAAAGGCAGTGCAGTGCGGGCGAGTGAGTGCCCTGCAGTGGCAAGCCTGGGGCCATGTCAGCCTCAGCTGCTCCATCACCAGGAGACTGGCCTAACATCTCTTGACTGCACTTTGCTGTGTTTCCCTGATATGGTCATATCACATCTGCCCACTCTCCTGTGACAGAACCAGCACTTCCAACTTTAAACATTTTGCAGCTATCTCCACCTTTCCAGTTTTTCAGCTGTATATGAACGATGTTTGGACATATTTCCCACAGCCGATGTAAGTTGATTTTACATACCAGAGCCTATTACAACTCCTGGTTCTTTTTTTTTTGTCTTCATTGGCGAGAATGTGCCCTGCAGTACCCCCCCCCCCACCCTCCCTCCCCAGCAGCCCTTCATCTTCCTCCTCCTCCTCCTCACCACTGCATTTGAATTTCCAGATAATAGGCTTTGACTTCTGGCTGCACGTTTATAGGTCTTTTCATGTTATCTGCTTAGCTCATAGCATGGAGCTCAAGAACACAGACTCCCTGTGACAGGCCAGCCAGTCAGCCAGGCAGGCCTGTCAGGAGCTCTCATACACTAATGATTTCCCTTTAGTCTATTTTCTGTCTCATTGGCCGTTTATTTCAAAAACAAAATTGCTCATTTAAATTCTCATGCCTGGGGCATTTTGGTCTTCAAATATTGTTGGAAAGTGAAAGGATTAGGCAAAATATGGTTTTTTAAAATGTTAATATATTTTCTGGTTCACTTTCTCCTCTGAGGCCAATTAGAGAATTTCTGCTGGCTGCATTAATGTCAAACTGACATTCCCAGCTATAATTACACTGTGCTTGAAACCTAACTTTCACTTGTAGGTAGTAGATGAGTGTGCTTGGCAGTGACATGGAGACTCACTCCGCCAGCTTTTGATCATTTAATCATTGCTTTGCTTCTTCCCCCCTCTTTTTTTCACCCCTGCTCCTGCTCATTGATGATTTCACCTTTATTTTCGGTGTTGCAAAATGCGGTGTTATCTCTCATTACTCGCGCCAGTGTTTTGCCGGGGTTCATTAGTGACGTTCGTTCTGCTCCCTTCAGGTGCAGCAGCCATATGCACACTGTTTACCCGCTTGATTCTCAATTTAAATTGTGTTGTCTTGTGTTGTTGTCGTGTTTCGTGTTTCTTCTCTCGAGCGCAGTGGGCACGTGAAAGTGAACACCCCGACAAACACAGTGCGAAGGGTTGAAAGGATTATAAATGTTTTTGACAGGCGGTCGTCATCGTCTTCCGCCCTGCCAACTGTCGGTTTGCGGCCATAGGGCAGGATATACTGTAGCCAATATATAACCTTTCTCAAAAGAAAAAAAAAACAAGAATAGCGTTTTTGTGCTACATATGTTTAAAAATAGATTAATAAAGGCCACCGTTTTTTTCTGCTTGTGACATGTTTGCCAAAAGGTTGTGTAGGCTATTTTCTGTTATAATAATCTCATCATTATTAGTATATTGCGGTATTTAATATTCAGCTATTTACCGAGCTATTTAACTGTACAATAATTGTATATTATATATATCTATATATATATATATATCTATATATATATATATATATATATATATATATAGATATATATATATATATATATATCTGTATATATAATACTTTTATATAATTGTAATATAGACTACAAGGTAGTAAAATAGCCTATTTAAAATAAATGCTTTTTAATTAATTAGCGTATGCATTGTATTGTCAGACCTGGTTTTGAAAGCTGAGTCTGCCAATGGTGCCGAACTAAATTTAGATGACAGCAGTGAAAACCTCCAGCAAACACACAGATAGGCCTATCCCTGATTTAGCCTCCAAACATTCTGTCAGTGCTGATGCCTATCACTGTAATAACGTGCGAACGGTTTTAAATCTGACTAAAGCAGTGCTGGACAATCTCAATCTGGCTTTTGTTGCTTTGAAAGGAAATCATTTTCGCGTCTTGCTCAATTGCTCGCTCGCCCCTTGAGCAATGCGCAGTGTTCACACCCTCCACCCCTAACTCTCCCCCTCTTCTGTCTTATTTCCTCGTGTTTTTTGCGGTTTTAGACTTCAGGTAATAGGAAATGGCATTGACCCCTCCTGATCCCCCGATTACCTTTGTGAAGCGTGCACGCGCCACAGAATCACACGTCATGAGGCGGCTCGATGCCATCAGCACGGATCAATCACGCGCTCAGCCGCGCGCAGGAATGCAGCTCGCGGACACGGTCGGAGCAGCCGCGGCCCGTGGTGATTGACAGCTCTGGTAATTAGGTGATTGTAAAGACCCTTCTGACTGCTAGAACAACGTTGTCAGGGCCGGTCTGTGGCCGGAGCGCACAAATCAATGTGCTTTCCTTGAGCAAGCATTGAGTAGACCAGAAAAACTAACAAAGAGGATGGGCGCTCATGTGATGCGTGTCACCGTCGCTTACTTACATTTACATTCTAGTTCCAGAATGGATTGCTGTTTTACGTAAACAAAACGAAACAGAAACGGGACTGCGCGCCGCTTTCCTCATCTCCTGCTCTCGTTTTAACATTTGATTAGAGTGTTAGAATTAAAACTGTAATTGATGTTCATCTAGGCCACGAGCCCTTCTGTGTCCTTCTTCGAGGCTTATTATTTCCCGTTCTTGTTTGCCTTTGGATTAATACTAGCTGCACTTCAAATTAAACTTGAATGTCACATGTTTTATTACAGTGTAAATTCGAGCACTGTTGAAAGCAAGAGGGGGGAATGCTGTTAAGATCTAGTAAAAACTGTAATATTGGGATCCTGAAAGCCACTGTTGTAAATGTCACAGCTCACAGAGTGCACCAACCTCTCATACATAAGCCTCTGAAATAATATTTCCTGTTAAATTTTGACTTTTATAACAATTTTATTGTTAGCCTTTTTCTGTCCGCTCAAATAGACATGTTTAGAGAGAGACAGCTAATTTGTCATCTGTCAGACCCATGATTCTTTGATTAAAGATGCATATTTGTCTGAGACTTCGTTCTTTTCAATGCAGCCCCCTGCTCAAGCGAACCAGTTAAATGCATACCTTACAGCTTGTTTTTATGTCACCTGAAATACATATTAACCTGTCAGATTATATATTAATCTGTCTCACAAAAAAATTTTTTCGCGTGCAAATACAATTAACATCGATTGCAAATACATTTAACATCGTAGGCTATTTCTGCTGTAAGTCGATAATATCACTTATTATTTGCAGTTGTTTAAAAAATATGTCAGTCGAAATTATATTGATTATATGATTTTCATTGTGGATCTACAATACTCTTATATTTATAAATAAATACACATCTGACAACTCACACAGTCTTTGACGTCGTGATTCAGATTGTAGGCTTATGGGCACATAAGTTCAGTGGTGTTTATGTTAAATTAATTTTCTTATTTTTAGCTTAAGTCTGGAACGCACACTATAGTGTCATTTCTGCTCATGCGTGACAAAGGTATTAAACAACACAGACAACTGAGAATCGTTTCGATGTTGCTAATTTAAATGTAAAATTAAAGTTAATCTGGAGTTTATGTGCCTGTTTAGTTTTTGCCTCATAATTTGATTGCGATTGCACAAACCTTCCCTGGAGTATATGATAAACTTAAACACGTAATGCAGAACTGGTTATACAGAGAAATATTAAAGTCAATAAAATCATCACTAATTAGTTGTCATTCATTTAGCAAAACAGTTTAATTTGTTTCCATTGTGCTCTACTCAGAATATATATTTTGCAAAATTGTATGAATATTCTGTTGGGTACGTTTCATTAATGTTTAGAGAATTTACGCAAAAAAGTTTTTAGAGTAAATTTACCGTTATTTGACTTTATGTTGCTGAAGCGGAGAGACCTGTGTGCCTGCAAACAACGATAGGCCTTCAGCGGTCGAGAGGTGACAGTTTCAAAAGAAAGCCGCAAGGGGAATCAATACAGTGCAAACTACAATTGCACTGTCCGATCATCGACCATCAGCCCCGTCCGATCGGATGATACCCTGGCAGGTTGTATTCAATTTGTTCCAGCGGCGTCCTTAAACCTAATAAAGCAATTGATTGAGGCTCAATGAGCTGCTGCAATTAGTGAACTGTTAATGAACATGCTGCTGGAGTCTCATGAGATTGACTGGCGTGTTCAGCCATTGCTTTGATTTTCTTCAACGGAAAGGCATACATTGCCAATAGATCGTTTTCACATATCTTCAGGCAAAACACATTTCAGTCCCCTAACTCAATTAGTTAGTAAATTTGAATATATGTTTAAGAGGACAACCATATCTGTGGGCTAGGACAAATGTTATTTGACCAAATAATTATTTTTATGGGGAAATATATATTCTAATATATTTTAAAATAAATAAAACCTTAGGTTTTTTTAAATCTACATAATGCCTTTAGATGTTATAGTCAAATGGCTGCCCAAATTCACTATACATTTATTAGATATTATATTAATTGTATCATTTAATCACCACAGATATTAAAGTCACCTATTCAGACTTTTATACGAATTTGGCTTTTGGTAAAACTTGATGTCTCTGTGTTTGCATAGTGGTTTTGCCCTGCATTAACCAGCAATCTTCAAGTGATTGTTGACAGGAATTTTGAGATAGCTTTGTCGCCGCCTAGTGTTAAGCATATCACTGAACATGTCAGAAAGTGTGTGTTATAGAAGAATTTAACAATTAGCCAGGACTTTATTATTTCGGTTTAGCACATGATCCAGACATTTAAAAAAAAATTAGACCATAACAAGACAAGAAAAATACTTATATATTACAAACTGACATGCGTGTACAGCATCGTAGATATTCAGTTTTCATAACCTCTATTTTAATGTTATGGGTAAGAAAATCTCATATTATATCGCAACAAAATACGTGATACAGAAAAGGTAATTTTAAACTAAATAAACTTTTAAATAAAACACTTGTTTGAAAACATGAAATCCAGTAAATTCGCGTAGATTAATATAAATTATTAAACTGAACATTTCAAAAGTTTAGTGTTATAAAGCTTTACTCTGAAGAAACAATCGTTAAACGAATAGATAATAAATTAAAAAACGAACATGCATTATATAGTTTAGTTTTGATTGTATATTTTTAAGCAATGTTGCTAAAACATGTTAACGAAATCATTTGCAATAAAACGCCAATTTAGTGCATAATAGTAGTAAATAGTAATAGTTTAAATATAATATTATCATTTACACACAAAATATATAGCCTAGTTTTAAACACTAGTTATATTTTTGGAAGAAAAAAATAAAGCAGTGCGTATAACAAACCTAAACGATTCCTCCCACGTCGCACAGCTATAAAAGAGGTTAAATAATCTCGGTTCGGTCCGTTACAGGACGAGGTTGCAAACTGGTTTGGGAGCACAGTGGAGTGATCCACAGAAAACGACAGAGAACGCAGCAGCCTGATACGACCAGCTCTGAGTCCGTCTGTTGGACAACATGTACAGTATACCATCAGATAGGCTACCTTCATATATATCGCATAGTCTCAGTATAAAAATACGGACTCAACTTCATATTAACCATTTTAGATTGTAATTTAAAAGTAACACTTAAGAATTGCGCATTAAATAGTGTTAGCTTTTAGTTAATTTATATGATCAAATTATTATATTTATGTTTAACAAGATGCGATAGTTGATTTTGTCTTGATATTTCAATTAAGCGCACTTTGTCTTCTCCTATATAAACACATTCAACGAAATGAAGCTGATTTCTAAAGCTATTATAAGCCCAGGGTTTATTTAGAAGAAAATAGTCATGATATGAGTCGGGCATATGTCATGTACAATATTCGCCATCATTTCATTCCCTTGAGCTATTTAGAATCAGTGCTTTCACTCAAAGGCCCTGACACACACAATGACTATCAGCTCAAAACGGGCTTATTTCTCTAACACATTTCACTGTGTCTGCTTTTGAAAGAAAAATGACACAATTTTGTTTTGCCAACAGGGATTACTATTGTGAGGTTTTATCTTTGGAAAAAATATATTATAAACGGAACACCTAAAGACTAGCTTAAAGTGCAGTGAATGAATACTAAACAAGTCAATAACTTAATTAAACAGTTCAATTAATAGTTCAATCAGTAAATACTTGAGTTATTTCTTCGTATGTAGGATTACTTTTAAATTTGATTGCCAATGGCCGCATTTTACCCTACAATGTTTCAGCGTATTGATTAGATATAGCACCGGGTAATGTTTAGTGAACTATAGCCTACTTTTATTTTGTGGAACAGCAATATATTTCATGTTGTTATAACTGTTTAGTAATTAGTTTTAGCAACAAGAAATATGCATAACATACAAACAGTGATGTAAAGTGTTACCGTAAACGCATTTATGTCTAATGAAGATGCCGTCTGAGACATTATAGCGGAGGGAAGGTTTCAAAAGAGCATTGAGGAATCAATGAGTGCTTCTAAAGTGTAATGATGAAGTAAAATACGCTGATTGGACAGACGCGTGACCATGTATCCAATGAGAGGAGAGACAGAGAACACGAGGAGTGTGTTATAATAAAGGAGAAAATATGACGTCAATGTAGGAAGTCATTGTAGAGCAACACTACAACGATTAGTGGCAAAAGGGAGCGTGATGTCGAGGAGTTAGAGCATCCCAATCTCTCCACACCTCAACTTTGAAAGAAAGTTCAATAACCATAACAAAAGGACGTGGACTACACAGATCCACTTGCTTTTCACATTTCACCTTGAATGTAACAGCAGCTCGGAGCGCAGGCTATATTTCTTTTTTTTCTTTGCTTAAGTGCAAGGATTTTGTTTTTGTTTGCGCGTACGAAATGTTTATTTTGCACTTTTTTTCGGGGCTTTTTGCTGCGCTAATATTTTAGTTCTGTTCATTTTGTTTGTTCCATTTAAGTTTTTTGTTGTTGTTTCTTTTTTATTGTACGGGAAAGTTGTTATGAAGACGACTTGAGTGCTCATCCTTTTCTTATACTATGGAAGGATCCAGTGGGGCTAGTTTCGGAATAGACACTATTTTGTCCACAACCAATTCTGGCAGCTCAGTACTGATGAACGGAGATTTTCGTCTCAGTGACAGTAGCAGAACAGCGGATTTCAGGAGCCAGGCGACCCCATCACCATGTTCGGAGATAGACACTGTGGGAACAGCCCCCTCATCCCCGATCTCGGTCACGATGGAGCATCCCGAACCGCATCTTGTCCAAGACAGTCTTCAGCATCACCATCACCATCATCATCATCACAGTCAGGCTCAGAGTTTGCAGCTTTCACCCCAGCCTCATCTGCTCGGTCAGGCTGGTTGTGCCCCCAGGACTGCCACCTCCTCCTTTCTAATCAAAGACATTTTGGGCGACAGTAAACCGCTTGCAGCGTGCGCTCCTTACAGCACCAGTGTACCATCTCCACACCACAGCCCCAAAACAGAGAGCGGAACCGCCCCGGACGGCATCAGGCCCAAACTGGAACAAGATGAAAACAGAAGCAAACTGGACAGAAGAGATGACATCCAGAGTGAATTGAAATGTTTGAACGGTAAGATTACCTTTTACAAGCCAAAAAAAAGTTAATAATTAAGCTAATATACAAATAGAGGAAAGAATTATGTTATTATTCATTAAACATGTCTGAATACTTGTTAACACAACTGACTGAATTATCTACATGTGGGTTTTAGAAAAAGCATAAGACGTTACATGAGATGCATGCACAAATTGTATTGTTATTACGTTATAATTACTTATGTACGTAGTAATATGAACATTGTATCATACAGCAAAAAGATCATTATCATTAATATTAATATTAGTATTAGTATTATTATTAATGATAACAATAGAAATAACAATAACAAAAACAATTTACTTAAAGTTTATTATTACAAATTTAAAAAGGTTTTTATTGTAAATCAAATAATTTTTCACATTTAATAGGTAGTGTCTACATTAAACAAAACAACCAAATTAACACGTATTTTTACACCAAAATAAACAAATCTTTACTGGGCTGTAACAATAAACCGAATGAATAAACCGAGGTTACGTGCATTCGTTGGTACAAAACAAGGCTAAAATTTTCAGATTTATAATTTTAAAATAAAATAAAAATATATCGTATAACATTAAATACAAATTAAAGTCTCTGTTTATTTCTTTCTTTATTTTCATTACGAACCAGTATTACAATATAATAACAATATTGGTAGCCTGTCACCGAGGTTATTCTCTGATATTAGCATAACAGATGTAAAGGCTGGTGAATTTTGCCCGGTGTGGGATCCTCCCTAGTGAGTCAATTAGAGAGATTATTGTTCTTCCTTGAGGGGGGATCACGGAGCCCTGCAAAAACTGCTACAAATAGAGATAGATTGACATATCGATCCTGCTTGTTTTGTGGTAATATTTTTGTCTACATGCAAGCAACCTGATTTATTTAGGAGCCAAATATTTTTGCATAGCTGGTATTTGACTTTTCTAAAAACGTTCTCATAAAATCATAATGAAAAATCAAACCTAAGCATAAACAGTTTTAGATTTGCGTGTACAGACAAGGCCTATGACAATCACTGGTTAAAAATAAACCTTCTAAATAATAATTACTAAATATTTAGACTGTTCTTTGAATTATCTTTGAATTATCTTTTAATTTAAATTTGAATTATCTACATAACTATATAAACTATTTAATTAATATATAAATTAACACATTTTATATTAAAAAAAACCAAACATTTTCACTAACTTCCATGCATTAACTTGTTTAGGAACAAAAGAAGAGGGCGATCGGGAAATTTCTAGTTCCAGAGACAGTCCGCCAGTCCGCTCTAAAAAACCTCGCAAAGCGCGGACGGCCTTCTCCGACCATCAACTTAACCAGCTGGAGCGCAGTTTTGAGAGACAGAAATACCTCAGTGTACAGGACCGAATGGACCTGGCAGCAGCCCTAAACCTCACAGACACACAAGTCAAGACTTGGTATCAAAACCGACGGTAAGTCTCATATTTATATTTAGAAATATTTTAGAAATATTATATCTCATATTATAATAATAATAATGCATTTTAAAATTATTTATTTTACCAATTTTGTATCTGTATTTGAGTCTATCCATTTGCAGATGCCAAAAGTCAAGATTTAAATATTCGGATTTTATTTAGGCTATTTATCGAGATTTATTGTTATGTTATTACTTATTGGTTACGCGTTAGTGTTATTAAGCAGCCTTTTTAACAAAATGAACTGTGCAACATAATATGGATCAAATATATTCACGTTATTCTTTTTCTCATATTTAAGGGTTATAAATCGATTTTTTTTTTTATTATCATGAGCAGTAGGGCTACTACTAAGGCCCCAAATTATTTTTCATTTCCCTCACAAATGCTTTTTATTTTTCGTTTTAAATATTTGTTAGATTGTTACGATATAAAATTTTATATTAGTAGCTATTAGGCTACTAACGAAAATTAGTCATGCAACTCTTATTTTAGAAAATGTAATCTCCAGATCGAAAATCATAAATTGTCTAAATATAGTAGCCTGGGTAATATGAACGCAAATAAATACAAAATAATAATAAAATGAAATATCAGTTTGTGACAACAAACAATTTGCATGTTTCTCGTTTTCTTTTTTTACCTTTCAAACTAATTAGACCCGTTGCTTAAAATGAAATGTACCCAATTAGGTTTGTGCCAGAATCAAACATCTTGAAAAATCTGGCCCATAAGGTGCCATGTGGAGAGTTTAATAATTGATTTCTTGTATTTTGATCTCATTACAGGACGAAATGGAAGAGGCAGACGGCTGTCGGATTAGAACTGCTGGCTGAAGCTGGAAATTATTCGGCCTTACAGAGAATGTTTCCATCCCCGTATTTCTATCACCCGAGTTTATTAGGAACCGTGGACAGCACGACAGCGGCCGCAGCCGCCGCTGCCATGTACAGCAGCATGTACCGGACTCCGTCCACACCGCATCCCTCTCTCCAGAGACCGCTCGTCCCCAGAGTGCTTATTCACGGCCTGGGGCCCGGGGGACAACCGGCACTAAACCCCATACCAAACCCAATTCCAGGCACACCGCATCCTCGGTAAAACGAGAAGACACTGAGAGACAAATGTATCACACGTGATGTGACAGACTGAACTTTCACGTAGACGCATTTTGTTTCTCAAGAAAACACTGAGAGACGATTTTATCGAAGACAAAGATGTATTATTTAATATGGACCATTTCTGACTTATAGGCCAAACTGAACCAGACGAGCCTGTGACCGTGACAGTAAAAGGACTGTTCATTGTCAAATTGTTTGTTTTGTCTTTTTTGGTACAAATACACTTATACTAGTACATACGCTTATAAAGTTTAATAGATTTAAAGAAAGGGTGAAATAAAGACCAAATGATTTTAAAAATCGAATGTCGGACGCTTTCTCTTGAAACGAGCCGTATGTTTACTGCTTTTAACGTTTTCATTTTGGGGTTTAAAAAATAATATTCTTCATTACTGCAAAATTTATCAGGAATAGGCTACATCATAGTGACTGATTTTAGCATGTGTGCTTCATTTTGTAAGACAATTATTCTTAATATTTTTTTATTGTTATTTAAACGTTCAAAAATGTAACGTTTAACTATAATGAAAACGTTTTTATAGTATATTTTTAAAGGCTACGGTGACGTGCACCATAATTTTAAGAGCAATTAACAAAACCGGAATTTTTAACTATATAGGATAATATATAACTTAGCCTACTTAGGCACAGCCTATCAATTCTTTGTAAACTCGATATGCCCGTCTGAACTCATTAGCATAGGCGTGCATTCAAGTAAATCTCGGGACCGGTCTGCTATATGAGAATAAATGGTTTGATGCGTTTGCTCTGGGAATGGCGAAGCTGCTCTCGGTCTGGCAGCTGTTCTGTGGGAGAACCGCCGCGGACAGACAGCAGGCGTGAGCCTTCTCAGCGTGAGTGAATTAAAAGAAACATTTCGCATAAACAATTATAGACCTCTGTATAACTCTCCCGAGATTAATATGAGCTATTTGTCATTCGTTTTAATGAGCGACCCTTACGATAATGCTGCAGAAAACACGACCAACCTTTTTCAAAAATACGAAATTCTCACTGTCTTCGTATAGCCCACTTAAAATATTTACGTTGTCCTGTCTATTTGTTGTTATAGTTTTATTTTTATTATTATTATTATTATTAGGCTATTATTATTACTACTATTATTGAGTCTCTCTTTTTTTGTCAAATACATTTCCCGGTGCGTGCTAAATATATAGCACAATTTTAACACTAAACGAATTAATTAAATGCCCCTAGTCACTGGTTGTGTACAGTGCTATAAAATTGGTCTAAAATGAACAAACAGAATTTTAAATAAGAGACGCAGCTAAATCGAAATGAGAAACCAAAGATCGCCAAAGATCACACAATACAAAATTAATGACCGCACTATTTTATATCCCGACATAAGGAATGCATGCGTTCATTCATTCATTCATTCATTCATTCATTTATTTATTTATTTATTTATTTATTTATTTATTTATTTACTTGTTGGTTGGCCTACTGTTTGGCCAAAATTATTTTAACTGGAAAAAAAACAAAAACAAACTAGGCGTAATGTAATCACGTGTGTTTTCTTAGGGGAATGTAATTAAATGAACATTACACTGCTTTCTTTTTTGAGCACGATAACATCCCCTGGAGGACCGAATAGACTGCAGGGTAGAATAGCCCCAGGGCGCGTTTGTTTGGGCTCCTCTAATTGGAGAATAGGTTGCTGATTTCTGCGCTGCTAAATTCTTATTAAAGTCAAGATGACCTTTGTTGTGGTTTGAAACGATGTGACATGGACACGTCAGTGCATGCCTTACATCTTCTTAATTTAAAGAAAACAAAACGTTAATATTTAGTAAGTTTATCTCAACATATTATACACAAACTAAACAAAAATAATACACACGGTTTTAAGAGAACAGTGGTTTCCAAATTAAACTAAGAGTAAAAATATGTATAAAAATAAAAAGAGCGAAACGCTGTTAAATACAAACAGGGAAACTTTCGGATATTAAAAGTTGTGGATACGCTCTTTTAAGGATTTGCAGGATACTCGACAAAAAAGTCAGCTGAGAGTTGAATCAAGTAAAGAGGATGGCAGCCATCTGTAGATAACTAGTTTTAAAAGCTATTTTACCAATGCATGTACAATCGCCAAGTAACTGCATTTAAAATGATCTAATAATGCAATACCTTTATTTTTTGGAATGCGTAAAAAAATAGTTTTTATACGTTTTACTTTCATAGATTAAAAATAAAAACGCATCAGAACATTTCAACAAGTTTATATGTACCTCCCAATAAATATGGTATATGTCTATAGTAAGAATTTAACTATATCAATAATCATTCTCATAAATAAAAAAATAAATAAGAAGAAACGATAACCCCGACGTTCCCCAAACCATTCGGAAAGTTAATCAAGTGCAATAGTGAATGTTGATTTCATAATTTATTTGTTTTTCCCCAATTTTAAGGTTCAATCAAAAGATGAGTTATAAGTGTTTAGCTTATATTAGAAATCCCGAGAAATAAACCCTCGAGACAAACAAGCCTCAAAACTACACAGTTTTATTTTGCACTAAGCATTTGTTCAGTTTTTTTTTTTTTTTTTTTTTGTGCGCCGCCAAGTTGATTGTGGAGACTGGGCTATATACTTACGCGGCGTTTCTGGGAAACATAATATCAATTTAATTCAGAGCTGACGCTTGATAGCAGAATCCTAAAAATGTTGTTGGTCAGTAAATGCTTAATTTGCTGTGGCCTTCTGACCAAGATCTGTTTTATTTAACCTATGGTTAAAACCGACTGGCAAAGGGCGGAAATGAGGGGAGCTTGGCACTGCGTAACGAGCTAGGTGAGAGGAGGGGTGTTGAAATTAAAAGAGGATGTTCAGACCTTTCATTTACATGACACACATTATACGGAACAGATTGCTGCAAGGAATTGGTTTGTTCTTGTTGCTTCCAGGCGCCCAAGTAAGGCTTTGTAATTGCCACATTTTCCAGCTGATGTCATGTTAGGGATGTCTTACTTATTATCCTAATGAGGGAAAGGCACCAGCTCTCAGAGGCCCGCTCATTACCACATTACTTGCTCACACTTAACTCATCATCTTTCATACTCAAACGGCGGGGACACATCCAGTCGAACTTCTCGAAGATGGTCACGTTGCAAGGTCACTCACTGAATCGTCGAAAGGCGACAATCAGTCGTGTGGGATTTAAATGACGCACTCAAGGCCCGAGTCATCGCAGTGCCTTACAAAACAGCAAGGAAGCGCATATTAAGCATCTGGGTGTCCCTTAATTATCGTGGGTTGGATTCTTAATCTTGCCCTGTGGTGATGGCGAGGTGTCAGGATGATGAATTTTAAGATGGTAGGTTGTCAACGTGTGCATTTTCAAAGCTGACTGAAATGGTGGAACGGTTGTAACAAGGTTAGAATCGTTTAAAGTGTGAAAGCGGATTTCTGCCAGGAGGCAGGAATGGTTGACAGGCATCGTTATGTACCTCTGTATTAACAGCAAGTTTTAGAAATTTTAGTGAAGGTGTGAAATGGACTAATATCTTTTAAGACGCCTATGATTTAGAAATATCCGCTCCTAAACACTCAACGACAAGACCCACTGCTAATATCCATGGCCACTTTGCTTTCAACAGTCTCAAAAGCAGAACATTCGACAGTTATCTGGCTGAATTAAATAAAATAGGAACACAGCACCATGAGATTACGAGACAAAACTGTTGATTGTTTTGCACATTTACATTTTTACATTGTTTATAAGCACAAAAACATTGAATAAAAATGTCAACAAATGTGAAAGGACACCTCAGATTTATGTAAAAAAAAAATAAAGAAAAAAAAGTAGCCTATGCCCCAGCTAATATGTATTCATTGTTGACTCGATAATACTCATTATTCAGAGCTGATGGGCTGGAAGAATGTGTTAAAATCTGGCACCAAATATCTTTCTCACCAGTTATCAGTTCAATCATTAGAGCAAATGTATATTTGGATATTATTCACAGATGATGCATGTGTAAACACGCCATAAAAGAATGCAACTGTCAAGCCTGAGAAAAAAAAAAAGACAAATAAAATTATTTTACATATAAGCAAAAAAAAAAAGAAAAAAAGTTATTTTGACTCTAGCTCACATGGCGGAATGCTGTCATTGCTGGGATCTGATTTTCAGAGAACACACAAGCTATTACAATGTATGATTTGGATAAATATGACTGGCAAATGTACAAGATTGTTTCAGGAATATGGGGAATTTTGCATACAGTCACCTACCTTTTTTTCCCCCAAAATAAATTAGTTGGATAATGCATTGAATTCCAATGCCAAAATTGACTGCCAGAAAACAATCTGTACAGTACTGGCATTATGTTTGCAGTCTTTCACAAAAAGAAGATGATGGGAAACATCTTTTATTACTCTAAAAATACTAGAGGATGTCCATATTTAAGGCTATGTGTGGCTAAAGTCATAAGTGAACTGTTATTTCTGTAAATCCCACAGTCCACACTTCATTCAGTTCTGCCAGGTATTTAAGGAGGAAACTTATTACAAGTGTCCCGAGCCATCATTTCATCAGCCTTTTCCTGTCTAAGCTGGAACAGTCATCTTTCTGCTTCTGTCGTGACATTAACGCTCATCCATGACACTTCTGCTGAATGATGCATTAGCTGAGTGCTATCATGGTTTAAACGCTCTCATCATTTCAGCAAAACCAGCCTTTTCCTCTCTCCTTTTTCAGCTCAAGTGACGGGACAGCTGATGGCAGAGAAGTTCTGCTAGCTTTCAAGTTTCAAACCAACCACTGTCATTGTACGTGTGGCCACATGAAGGAGCACTAGAAAGGAAGGGGAAAAATTCTGTCAGCAGCAATGTCAAAAGCTTCAATTCTTACAGAGCAATTAGGGGTTTCATCATCTCCGAGAGGTGTCAGCATTCATTACGACTCAACAACAGCTAATTGCTTCAAGGTTAAAATTACAGATCTGACAGCATTATTTTAAGTGACAGACTCAAGCTCTGTGATGCTTCACAGTGGCAACACACTGACATTAAGAGAGACGAAAGAGAGAAAGAGTGCAGCTGGGTCATAGAGAGAGATGGAAAGATAAAACAAGTGAGGTATAGAGAAAGGCAGGGGAGGAGAAATGCTGTTGAAATTACTGCACATTATAAGTGTGATCTGATACATCTACTAGCGCTTTCGTAGGAATCCACTCAAGGCCAGATTTCTAACTGCCTATTAAAAGGCCCATATGATCAGTTCTTCACATGTACTCTGTGCTTTCCTACCCCTTTCCCCAGTCTGCAAGGTAAAGCGATGACAAGTGCATGCAAATAAATGGCAAGTACTGAAAAGTGAAATCAGACTGAAATAAAATGTGGATAAAACAGAGGGTTGCTTATTTATGTGCTCCCAGTGGCTGCTAAGCATATGCGAATTAATATCTGAATGCCAGATCTAATTGTGGAAAACACTTTGCACCCACAGGACGATGGTCGTGGTTGCCTTTATCTGTTTGCCATGCCATTATTGCAAGCTGCACGGAACGTATTGTATCTGCTGGCCATTCTCTCTTCTTTGTTTTTCTCTTTTTTGGAGCTGTGGTCTGGCTTTCGCCCGCAGTCATCATGTGGGTGTAGGTGTGTGAGTATATGGACTACACTTCAAATTAGAAAGCTGGTGCATGGGGAAAAATTGAGCGTTTTTGAGTGAAATGAATTATAGATTGCTGCATGCATGCTGGGCAACGGCTGGAGTCATTTCTTTCAAGTGAGCAGTTGTTTACCCTTCTCTTTTCCCCTCTTCTTAAAGTGGAATACCTGATCCTTTGAACTGATTGTTTGTTTAACCGCTGTTGGGAACGTAGAATCCCTGAGGTCTGAGCAAGTGTTGATCTAAGATTGGATTTAAAATCGTCTAATGAGGAACTCTTTGGATAATTAGCACAGGCTGAAATGCTTGTGGATAATTTGAGTACCTCGCTACGCAGTTCAGGGGAAGGGGGGCTAGATGAAAGAACACAGAGTGCAGGGTTAATGAAAATTATCACATCAACTTGGTCTCTACCTTTTGGTGTTATCCTTTGTTCTGTTTTGACTGCGTCATTAGGGGAGCAATGGAACAATTAGCTGTGTAGTTCACCAAGAGGCTAGGAGAAATGCTGGTGTGGCTTTAGCTTCATAGTGGTAATTAGACACTTGGAAGTGTGGCTCAGCGAAGTCCGATAGGAAATGAGGCGGTGGCACCTTGCCCGTAAGGGAATGATTGATGTACGTAAACCTTGAGCTGTGGGAGACCACAAACAAGAGCTGTGCCCATTTTCGATAATCATACAAGTCATGACTGGCTTGCCATAGAGTAGAAGCAATTTTATTATGGGTGTTTCCTTAGATGGGTCCATTTGGGACTGGCCTGTCGACACGTAAATACAACTCCCTCTCCATAAATTGAATGTAGCCACAGCCATTTCAAGTTTCCACCCCACATTAAACATTAGTCCACAGCCCAAGTGTGTCTAAACAATCACACCACATGCGCTCATTTTAAAACATGCTGCCTGATAGTGTCTGCATAGTTAGCCTCCTGCTTTTCACTACATTTGAGGGGTGATAGGTTGGGTGTGTTTTGTTTGTTATTCCTGTTTTTTTTTTTTTTTTCTTCCTCTGAAGACCTAGAATGTAGAGCAAGGAGACCTCATGCGATGTCAGAGTTAATTACATTTTTAAATTGAGGTTGTCTTTGGGCCGGCTGCTGGGGAAGAGTGACAAAGCCAGGCTATTAAGAGCACGGAGGGTGTGAGGAAATAGGGCTGAGACGAGTTAGCAGATACCTGTGAGGTACAAGCCCAGGCCTGCCGCATGGCAGAAATGTGATTAGAAGCCGGCGTTAAGCATCAGCAGGTCTTCCTCTACCCCTCTCGACGGCTGTGGGGATCCAGCTAGAAAACAAGTTGTTGATTGCTGCTGAATTGTCAGCTTTTTTTATGTCACGTAACTTCCTAGGCCTGTGAGGACTGGCAGTGGAGCTCCATTCTATTAATATCTGCTTCTTGCACCTGTGTGGACAACTGGCAAGATGGAGAGAAATTGGAATATGGAAAGAAATGCTAAGAAGCAGCCCTTCAAATGTGTTGGTGACAGTGGATCTTCTTGTTATTTCAGCTTGGTGTTCATCTGGTGCAGGGTTTTCAGAGTTGGCAACAATAAACCTCTAACCATTGGTGGAGGTATTTTTTTCCTCTTTCCTCTCCTCGCTGCCTCCAGCCAGTAGACATCAGATTTGGAGTTGTCTGGAGCAGCTAAACAAAACCGATCTGCCTCTCCCAAGACTGCAGGGATGCTCTTTTTAACCAAGTTATTTTCTCCGATACTTCACAAAGAAACCGGCCCCCTCAGCTGAAACGATTTGCAGTCCACAATACGTCAGCTTAACCAGCCAGGTCGGGTCAAGTTGAGCCAGACAATGGGCTAAAGTCTCTCACCCAAGACTGCTCTGAACCAATTCCCCTAGACTACCAAAGCCGAAACAAAGTATTACACAAACAAAGAGCTACACATTGAGAAACACAGAATTGTGCACATTCCTACGATGGAAAAAGGAGCTTTGTGCTTGAGATGAATATGTTAAATTCAAATTTCAGAATTGTGCTATTAATCAAATAAGGCATACAAGAATTGAGTCAATTTGCCTGTTAGATTAGCTTTAAAGATGCATACATAAGGAGCAGATGAACAAGGAATTCTAATTAGGATGACAGTGTTTACTTAAAATTATTCTATATTTGTGTCATTTACCATGGAATGAAGTTCACATTAATCCTCATTATGACGTACAAACGGCGGGCCTCATAATTTGTATCTATATTAATACATTAGATTATCTATCTATGTTTTTCTTTCTTTGACTATCATTCTTCTCAATCATGGTATAGAGGTCACCCACAAAAATGTGTATTAGTTATATACCTTTTTTTATTTTGGTTTGTGTGTGTCAGCATATTGAGAACATTAAAAAGACTTACAAATCACAGAAAATATTTAAAGAACACAGTGCAGCCCCAATACTGTACAATGCATTGGCAATGTTTCATTATTTTACATTAGGAAATATTAATTAGTTCTTCTTTAATCTTCATAATTATGTACTTTTTAACCAACGATTAATGAATCAATGACAATTAAAAAGGTGAAACTTTGTTCTTACTCTGGTATATGAGCAATCTCCCATCCTATGCCTGATTTTTATCTCGTGGAAAATACACTTCAATAATTTTGTGATGTCAATAATCCAGAAAAACAAGAAGCAAGTCCTATCCGATGGCAGGCTTAATCAGTCTGCTGAGCTGATTGCTACTGAAGGAGGGCCAATTACAGCCGCTGTGCTGTGATAATAAGGAGGTAATTGCTTATTGTCAGTTATACCCACTTAAGGCCCTGTGTCCTCGGGTAGTAGACAACAGCTCTCGCTCATGCAGTGAACAAAGACTACAGCTGAGCTTCCTTCCAATCTCGCTGGTCTCAGTGGAACACAGGCACACTGTGTGCGTGTGAGTATGCTTGTGAAAACAAATGGCAGTTTATAGCACGGCGTACATGTAATCATGTAATCAAAAAATGGGCTAAAAGCGATGCTTGTTTGTTATACATGGTCTCCTACTGCTTGTAGATTGGTGCAAATAATACCATGCAGATATGATAAACTATGATAAATTGTCCAGTACTGGTATGCTCAATCAGATGTTAAATATACATATGCGTACTCATGCATACACTCACCCACACACTCACACACACACACACACACACACACACACACACACACACACACACACAAAAACTGTAAACACACAAACGCATGCAAACCTCTCCACATGTACATCCTTCCGGCAACAACAATGGAGGCAGGATGCGGGAGACGTACATCTGATTTGTCACATTTGAAACGCTAATGTTTAAACCAAAAGGAAGAGCACACAGTAATGTGTTCATTCATCTGCATAAACACCACCTGTCCCAGCACAGACAGCTCCTCAAGCACTGAAAGTTTAGTGGCAGCCTACGCGCCAGCCAATCAACGCCAGCCCAGCTGTGGTACCACCATTCCGATCGTTTTCAAGTGTCAGAAAGCGCTCAGAGTGGTGCTGTCGGTGCTGGAGAGAGAACTCTTTCATTTCATGTCATCCGCCAGTGAGAAGAAGAGGCGACACACTAACACAAAGAAAAACAGGGCACACAATCACGATTGACATCCAGTGGTAATTTATGCTGCCCCTTTATTCACGCCTGCAATGAATCCATATATTCCCCTGGACTTGCTTGAAGGGTAATTTGGAACATATTTGGTGTATGGCAAGCTTGTTTGCTGCAGACAAAAAAAAGAGAAGAAAACAAAAATCCATCAGTTGTCTCAGGTGTGTCCAATGAGTTATCATATTTCATAGTGCCACTGATCAGTGTGGCTCACTTTATGTCATAATCATGCGTGGAACAGACGTTTAATGCCACAGTCCTGCTTTTTTATTGATATTTTTATTTGTGTTTGTTGAGTTAATATAGCTGTCATATTTATGACTTTTCTACATTGCTGTCCTCTTTATCAAAGACTGTCGAGCAGTGGTACGGGTTTTAGACTACTTGTAATAGACATTTGCTGATTTTAAAGTAATAATAACAGATCACTAACACAGATAGATGTTGTTTCAAAACAGTGATGATTGTTTTTAATCGTAAAATCTTACAAACCTTTTTTTAAAATTCCTTCATTGGTTACACTTTATTTTTAACAGTCCAGTTTAGACCCTCTGTTGCTTATCTAATGTTGCAACTACATGTATCCAGTTGTTTGTATGAATGGGTAGCCAAAGTCAAGCCGCTCTTCTATTCTTGCGACAGCTGTGAATGATATCATAGTGTAACCATAGTGACAGTGACTGAAATAAATGTCATAAATGAGTGTGACCCCTGAAATTATTATATGAATCAGTTAAACTTATAAACTTATATAAGTGAATATGTTAAATCTTAATTAACCAGCATTGGTCTCTCTTATATCATGAGAAATAGAAGGGGAGAGGGGGAATGAAAGTAACGTGGGATGAAAGTAACAAAGTGATTTTCTCGAAGCCCCGACAACATTTGCTTTCCAGGCTATAACAACATGTTCAGCATGCGACCCTTGATGGAGCTGCCAAATATCAGCTGATTTCGGGATTGTGTCCTGCAGTTAGCTCCAAATTTCAGTTTTTAAGTGCAAAAAGTAAATTATTGTAGCGGTTCTTTTCTCCTTATTACAAGTTGTGTTTCTCTTTTCATGTGTCACAGTAATGATCAATCTACAGGTTATTTAGTTATTTAGTGCAATAACACATCCTTGAGTTTGAAATGTCTGAGTTTTTCAGTTTAAAAGTAAATCAGGTTTAAATGGCAAGAGTTCCTGTGGGGACAAAAGTAACTGTTATTTATGTCCCACTGCTAATAGCCATGCCTTATTTTTCACTTCCAGATTAGAGTTTGCAGGCTTTGGATTCAAATGTTTTATAAGATTAATGCATATTGGCAATAAAAAAAAATGCAAAAATTCAAAAATTATAGAATATCTTAGAATATTGCACTGTTGGATTACAGTTGAAACATTTGATGCAAGTGAAATTTAAAATAAAAATGCCTTTATTTTTTTTTACAAAAATAAAGGACAAATATGTTTGCAGTTAACATTAATACGGTCACAGTCAGATATATTTCAAATAAACAAGATTAAGCCAGTAAATCTAGCAAATATTGTTGTTAACTTTTGACCAACCCGTGTGTTACTTTCGTCCCTGCTGATGGGGTCAAAAGTAACAATGTGCAACTTTTGTTTAAAGTGAAGTTATTTTGGACATGTTTTACATTGATACAAAATAACACCTGATTTTGATAGACCACACTTGTGAGTTAGTTACCACAGCAAAAATATATTTCTGCTAAAAACATTATCTTTTACAAAAATCAAAAATCATTAGAATATTAAGTTCCATAAAGATATTTAGTAAATTTTATTTGGACAACTTTCAACAAAAATATCTCGGTTTTTTGGACCATCAGATTCCAGATGATCAAATAGTTGTATTCAGCCAAATATTGTCCTTTTCTAACAAACCATACATCAGTGGAGGCATATTTATTCTACTATCAGATGATGCTTAAATCTCGATTTCCTCAAAAATGTACTTATGACTTACGTGTTGTGATCTGAGGTCTTGTCAAGTACATAAGGGACTTGCAAAGACAAGCCACAGTGTGGCCAGTGATCATTTTGAGTGATTTGTTCAGTAGCTGTGAAAAAGAGTAAAAGTGCACCAGTCAACTGTTCATCAAGAGCTCTGTGTAAGCCTGGCATGAGTGAACATAAAATAGTTGCTGAGATGTTGGAAGTGCTGAATATTGGAAGACAGATTGGGAGAAACAAACAACACTTCCAAAGACAGATTGTTAATGTTTGCTCTACTTTCAAATTAAAATAACAGCAGTACTGGGATTTTGTATCATTTTCTTGATGTTTTGATCCTGTGAAATAATAATAATGACAATAATAAACAAAATAAAAAAATAATATAAAAAAAAACAAAGTACAAACTTTTGCAAGGCACTGTATTTTTATGCATTATCCCAGTCTTCTCGCATTACTCTGGTATGCTCCGTTTCCATTGCTTTGATGTTAATGTTTAATACAGTACATCGGAAGTCTCATCTCAGTCTTTCTCGGTGCAAACATCTCTTCATAAAACCAACAGTAAATATCACTTCATTTTAATGCTTACTGAAATGCCCTTAGATATTGTCAGACTAAAAGCAATAGAGGTAAATTACACTTTCCTTTGATAGACATGATGCTGGAAAATTGTCAGTTGTCTGTTTTTATGGAAGTATGATATAAGTAATAGCCTTCGCCTCAACCTGACTCTTCTTTCAAGAGAAGCTTTCAGAGACACAATTGCAGACAAAGTCATTCAACAGCCACAGATATCATACAGAGGATACAGGAGGAAGAAAGAAACAATTAGAGATCATTTGCTGAAAGAGGCTTTCCATTGCTTTCAATCCAAAGGCCTTTGTCTTTTGTTGACCCCTCTAAGAGCAGAGTGAAAGGAGGAAGGAGGGGGTGTCCCCTAGACTTAGAACTGGAAACATATACCTGACTCTTTCATCTTTGTGCAAGGGAGAGCGTACAAATACTACTGTCTGCCTACCACTTTAATCAACTTAATGCAACCAGCAGTCACTTACAAAGAGCTCCACAGATGGAGGCCTGAAATGGAGCTTTCAGGATGCTCTGTGACCCAACCGAGGGTGGAAAGACTGGGGCATGGGTTTCAGAGGAGGGCAAGGCATGCAGTACATAGGGGTGAAAGTCAGACAACCCGTCAGCAAAGTCATACTGGTCCTCGTTGGTTTTATTCTCTTTCTAAGTTTCTCCCTCCCCTTCATATTCTGTCTTCCTCTTTCTCTGCAGTCTCGTCTATACAAGGGCTACAAGCACTTCTGATATGATGTGCGGGTGATGGACCTTTGTTTAGTTCAAAGGTTTATACCTCTTTATTCCAGTCCCTTTGTGGATCCTAGAGCCCTGAAATATGTATCACTGTCCCCTTTTATTCTTGCCATCAGAAGGGGAAGGAAATCAAAGCTCAAACTTTCTCTGAAAGTCAGTTTGGAACCAAGAGTCCACCCAATGTCATCATCCACTAACCTGCTATCCAGTGTGAAAGATATGGGAAAAGGCCAGCATTTGAAGGGTCTTTAGTTTTTAATTTTCCACTATACCAAAACTGGTTTTACCAATTCTCATTCATGCATATACTGCACATATTTATTATAGAAAGTGTAATGTCACACATATGCAGGCTTAAAGTACAATAAATGTCAGGCTTTTCTGAAAATAAATATGTCCTGGGACTGAGGATACCAGCAGATGCTGCCAATAGCGCAACCAATGTCATAATTTTTCACACACTATCTTTTAGGCCAGGATTGTTTTTGGTAAACATCACAAGAGGCACCAAAATTGCGATTTCTCTAAAGGCTGTGATGTCCCCAGTTGATCTTTGGTCAGTCTGTAAGCCTAAATTCAACCCAAATAGTTCACTTTAATAAAAAATTCAATGTAAACCTGTTGCCTTAAACCACTATAGTCTTTACACAAGGTGAAACTAAACAGCTCTAGCCAAAGATAGTTCACTTGTGTGGTTTTACTTTATGAGTTTCTTCTTTCTTCAGTTAAACACAAAAGACGATATTTTGAAAAATGCTGGTACTCACTTCCATAGTATTTTTTTCTTACTATGGAAAATACCTTCCTTTGTGTTCAGCTGAAGAAAGAAACTCAAATAGGTTTTGAACAAGCAAAGGGTGAGTAAATGCATAAAAAAAACTATTAACTAAAACTATTTAAGGTTCTATGTACTGTATTTCTATATTAACTAAGCTACAGCTGCTCCACATCATCAGCACTAATCAGCTGTAGCACAAAGTGGGTTAACATGTTACTATATTAACATATTATTATTTCTGTTAACCTGAAACAACATACCAATCAACCAGTAATTTCTGCGGCATTTGTTTATAAATAGGTTTAGGTAGAAAACAAGGGTTAAGGGCTTCTATACCATTCTTATTAACATACCATTTCCTTCTGATTTTAGGGGTAGTATGATTAGGGTTATGTTTTGGGGTAGGAATAGGGTAAAGAAAACGTTTTATGACAGGAATGTTGATTCAGGATCATCAAAATATATTAAGCCTTACATCATGCTGACCATAGTTGATGAAAGAGAAAACTCTGAATGCCTGTTTAGTTTAGCGCACCATTGTACAAGAAAGAGTGTGCATGAAAAAAAATGTGAAGAAAGTTAACAAATGAAAGTCAAAATTCCACATTCAGAAGGCTCTTCTAATTTTGCAGCTTCCTGAGAACTTTAGTGTACAGATATTCTTACAATGTGTGGAATTAAGAAAAATACAACATAGGCTCATTCTGAAAACGTAGCCCTATATACATTTCTGGAGATCGTGAATTATGTAGCCAGAAGTATGTGTGGCTGCATTTCATTTTTTAAATGAATGCTACGGGGCGGTATGACGCTGTTCCTTTTTGCACTTAACATCTGACCGTATGGACGGCTTTCTGGTTGTTATCAGTTTGTCCAGTTAGCTCACCATGTACATCGGTGGACCTGAGATGCAGAGAGGAGATGACCATGATGACGGGGTTTGAGTCTGGTGAAGAACGGAGGGTAAGACAAAAACAGAAGCCATAAAATAAATAACAGGGTGAGAATGTGGTAAAATGTGGTAAAAATTAGATGAGGGGTTTACTTTTTCTGAATTGCTTTTTAAATTTGTCGGTTGGGTTTAGGGAAGTGGATGGGCGGGTCAATCTGTGCTTTTTAAAATACTATTGGTTGGGTTTTGGGAAGGGAGAGGGTGGGTCAGTCCATCGGTCAGTCAGTCATTCAGTTAGTCAACAGCGGCCTCTGGGGGATTTACGAGAGAACAGCAGGCGCGAATGGCACTCACGAGAGAAATATGAGATCTCAAAAAGCGTACACAGCAGCCTCTCGTGGATTCGCGAAAACAAGAACTGCAAAAAAACGTACCTCCTAGGACGTATTTGACGTATTTGATTAGAGGTACGTTTTCTGAACGAGCCTGGGTTGGAAAATTAAGCCCAACTGATCAACATGACTCATATCAAATAAGGTAAGTCAATTTTACTTAGTTTATGGTCCTACAGTTGCTGTCCTAGTTTCAGTGTTTTTTATTATTTTGAATAACGAATGCAGACTACTGCCCCCTGCTGCTATGGAAAACGTTCTCATCTGACACATGCACATAATGTCCATGCTAGCTGGTCATTGGCTCTTTGCAGAATTTTTTTCCAAACACATTTTTGTCAACACTGAGTTAACACAATCAGCTTTTGTCACCCCTGACACTTTGGTTTGAAACAAGTTTAACTTTCTAAAGTTGCTGTGCTCACTTCAGTGTCTTATCAATTTTAGAAACACAACAATCTTACTTGGCAGCTCGATGAGTCATCTTCATATACAGATTCAACCGAGCAGTTTATTCCTTGGAAGGAGAGGAACCACCATGGGGCCAGACTTGTAAACTTAGAGGAGGGGTAGATGGGATTACGGAGGCTCCATTGTCTCCCCAGTGGGACAACTAATGATGTTCCTCTGTCGTGACATCTCTTGTAGCCCGTGCAAGCATCTCCCCACCTACCATACGTCCTACGAAATGCACCCAACATTGATCTTACAGTAAGCTCTCTAAAGCTGCACTCGGAGTTGAAAAGACACCCGGTGTAAACACTGGGGGCGTCACCAACAGCAGCTGCACTCAGTCCACTGTGAGGCTGATTAGCTTTCCAATGGATCTCTCAGACAGAGCTATCTGATTCCCTGCTCATCCAGTGATCCCTCTGCATTGATGTATAGCATTAAAGAAGACACCTGCTGTTAGTCATTTAATTCAATTGTGTACGTCAGAACATCATTTAAGTTGCATTGTGTTTTGAGGAGAGCAGTGTAATCAAAGATTAAAACAGGGATTATTCTAGATGCTTTAAGGAACAAATCGGCAGGATCAAGGGAGAGTAATATTACATGAACTTAACTCCTGCTACAGATTAAAGTAACAATAGATCAGTAAACAATGCATCCTGTAATTCTGTAGTAATTAATAAATCTCTCTTTTCAAAAACAGAAAAGCCACTAAGGCTTTTTTCACGACATAGTAATTTCTGGAATAACAAATTGCATGCCCCTTTTCCTATTACTGAAACTATTCCTGTTACTTGTCTTGTTAGTTATTGGAGAGTGGTATTAGCTAACACTGACCATGTGAACTGCCAGATGTCTAAACATAATGCAGATGTAATTAAGGACACAAGATGTAAGATGTTGTCATCACAATATCTACTAGAACAGTGTTAACTATTTTTGCTGAGTTGTGCACTTACAATATCCCAAATGTTTAAAAAAATAATCAAATCCAGAGAAATAAGCCATTTTGGATAGTTTAACTATGATGTCATACACTCTTGATTTCAAATTTGGTTATATCGAAAACAGAGAAACACCATATACACTTTAATAAAGATTGTTGGACATTTTATTTGACTGCAGCATTATAACAGAAGTATGTATGATAACTCAGCGCTGCTTCTTCCTCACATAGATACGAACACATCATGCTTGTTTCTCATCAGCAATTGATTCAGTGTTCTAGTTTCATTCAGCCGTACTCTGGTTGATACTACGATAATACTAATCTTTAGCCTATCGATGAAAATGATTTCCCATAGGATGTAATGAAGATGAAAACTCCCATAAGTCACCGCATCATTAAACTACTCTTTTGTTTGTTGTAAATAAACACTACAATCTGTGCATTTAATATAATACAGCGTCGGATTTTGGAAAACAATATAGACCTAAATAAAGCTAGCTATACTATTATAACTATGCTATAATAATAATAATAATAATAAAAATAATAATAACAACACATCATTTTACTATTTTTCACCCGCCTGCAAATCTACAATTTTTAAATAATGTCAAAGCTATCTTTAATTCTGTTATGAAAGATATTGTGCTCTGTACTGTATCATTTAAAATAAATAAATAAATAAACTGAAAACAGAAACTTTACAAACTAAAGTCTGTTTGAAATAGTTTAAGTTTATGACTGAACAGTAGCTGAACTGGGCTCAGAGGTAGCTCTGAGGATGATGTCGCCTTGTCTCTGAGATATTAGAGAGCCACTTTAACTGTGTGGTGTAGGTGCCACTGTGAATTGGAGCGCTTGCGGGCATGACATTGTTTTTAACTTAATAAAGTGCTGAGTTGTGCACCTGGCTGAAGATTAGCAGTCAGACACCTGCTGAAAGGAAGAATTGAAAGCCTTCTAGAACTCAATTGCTCTCTTACACAGGTTGCTAAAACTACTTCAGTCATGACACTTTCTCACCACAGCCTTGTGTGTTATTATTAGCCTGCCTTTGTGGTCCTAATTAAGTTTTCACAAAATTACCTTATTATGCATGTTTCATTATAGTACCTGTGTTACACCTACTATATATTATAGTGATAATTAATATAGTGCAAAATAATAATTACACATTAAGAATTGTTTTAAATCTTTAACACTGCCAATGTACTAATGTAGTTACACTGTAACTACAATGTAGTAAAACACAAACCTACAAAATCATAGTTCATCATATTAGTTCTAAATTTAATTAAAATTTGAATATTAAATCAATGTGCCCCCACCAGTGTTGGCTAAGTGATGTAAAATGTAATTAATTACTAATTACATCATTACAATTGTATTTAAACTACTCATCAAATCACATTGTCTGAAAAGTAACTTAGTTAATCAAAAAGTAATTTAATTACCTGACTAAGTACGAAAAATCCACATAATACAATTTAAACTCGTAATTTTTTTAATTATTTAAACCTTTTAGCTATACCACTTACATGTTTAACAATATATATGTATCGTAACAAAGAATGTTTCAAATTAATGACATCATTTCTTACATATATTGACATAAATCTCTTAAGATATTTCATTGTTTTTAAGCTTGTGCAGTTGTCAGACAAATAAACCTTTGCTTGAAAATATGTATAATATCTGAATAGCAAATATATATTCCGCAAAATATATATTACTTTTCTGAATTAATTTATATGCAGCTGTTGAATTTACTTACAGTATTTAAGCAAACACATTTTAAGTAACTGTAATAAAATGATCTAAAAATGTAAAGTAATCCCTTACTTACATTTTTTCAGTTTAATTTTTTTAAATTACAATAACTAGTTACTTTGTAACTACCCAACACTGCACCCCACTTGCTAGAAACCTGCAAAGATAAAAAAAAAAAAAGAAGCAATGCACTTAAAAACTACAAACACAGTTTTGTTCTTTGGTCCTTAAAAAGAAATCTTGAATTCACATTTTTCTATCAATTATATGGACACTTGCTGAGTATTTTATTGGATTAGGCTATCAATAAATTTTTAAGCAGCTCGACTGTATTAAAGAGAGACAGGGTGTTTTCGTTCTTGATCTTTCGCAAAAGCAAGCTTAGGTGCCTCTTAAATTGGCCAGTGCTCTCACCAGGGTCAAATAACAGATTAATAGGTTCAATAATGAGCTCCCTGGAGTGTCCACTGTATGAGGCACGTCTCCCTGGCCCCCTTTAGTCCTTCTCCTGATGGATGGTGGCAAGTATCATTCACACATCACAGAGGAAAATGACTGGGATGCCATTAATTTAAGGGAAAAGCATTCTCTGTTGCACTGACATGTTGTTGTTCTTTGTGTCTGTGTTTGTCTTGTGATGTCTCATTGTCAGTGCATTGCTATGTCTCGAGGGCGGAGCGACAGAACAGTTTAAATGTTGTTCAGAGTTTTCTCTGTATGTATTACTACAACAGAGATATCTAATGTCAAATGCTTCAAAGATGTAGTGTGTTGACAAAAATTGAAAATGTAAACGGTATTTTTATGTTGTTTTTCCCCCCTGTTAAACATGTTATCAACATAAGGGATATTTCCGATATCAGATCTCTACATTGCAACTTCACTAGAAGCTTTTTAAAGAGACAGTTCACTCCAAAACGATAATTCTGTAATCATTTACTCACCTTCATGTCATCCCAAACATGAATAACTTTCTTTCTTCTGTGGAACTCAAAACATGAATTTTTGAAGAATATCCTGGCCACTCTTGTCAAAATAATGAAAGTGAATGAGAAATGAACCTTCAAAAGCTTCAAATTCTTAATAAATAAATAAAAGTGGTCCATATGACATGTGCACTATATCTTGTGAAGTCATGTGATAGATTTCTTTGGAGAGCAGGCGGAAAAAAATATTATTTAACTGAAAACCTTCCCATGTGAAAAGTAGCAAAAAGAATTTTTGCATAATTTATTGGGTTTTATTTAACAGGGGCACCAATTATAAGCCATTAAGTTGATTCAGGAAACAAACACACAAAAAAAATTAATAAATAAATCAAAAACTGCATCATTCAAAATGAGTGAATGCGTCAAAAACATTGGATTGGTTGCACTGCCCATACAAGGGTTCTTACGGGTAACTATAGTATTATAGATATAGTTATAATTAAAGTATGTCTTTATAATAAAATTGACTTTATTAATAATAATAATAATACACAATAATAATAAAAACACAATAATAAATAAATAATACATAAGAAAATAGAATAAATACATCAATAATAATAAAGATCAAGGTAGAAAATACATACATTAATTACTCAGTGCAAAAATAACACTGGTTCATTTGACTGGTGTATAAATCGGATGGCCCATATTTCGTTTAGACGCAAATATATACACGATATATATATATATATATATATATATATATATATATATATATATACGAGTCCCATGAATCTTTTATGTTGAACTTGCATGCATTTTGCAACTTGAGACTCTCATTGTGTTGGGTTTTTTTCATGCGAAAAAAAATTAACTGATTGTAATGGCTTGAGTGTGTTTAAATAACACAATTTTATTCACAATTGTTCACGCAATATTTATTCATAGTCAAATAAAATGGTCAAAAAATGTATTACATGACGACAAAGAAGAGACAGAGCAGCTGAAACCAAACAGAAACTGACCATCTTTCCTCTGTGCAGGAGTTGTCTAATGTAAAGGATGTTTAGATAAGGCTGCACCTCACCTGAGCTTTACTTCCTGCACAACACTTCAGTGCTATTGTCAGAACCAATAGAAGCAACTGGCTTCCGTTTCAATCATACTTGACACCTCATTCGCCCCCCTGCAATCATACCACAAACAAACATCAGAAAGCACCTCAGCTGAAAATCCCTGGTATCTCGTGTCTTGTCACTGATGAGGAGGTGTAGGGAGAGAAGCATTATCAAGCCGGGCTGTGACTGCTGCAGTCTGACGTCTCTGTCCAGCATCATTAGCTGCTGCTCGATGTGTTGAGCGGCTCTGCGGGAGGAGAACAGGCAGGGTGTAAGATGAGGGAGACACACTCTAAGACTGATTGCTTTATGCTACACCATGCCGTGATACTAATAACCTCTGTGTTCATGCATTAATGCTCTCTGCCGTCACTCTCTTCCGTACTGGACATTTGGCCGGGCAGATTCTGGCATTTCTGATGGGTTTTGCTGGGTTCCAGTGGAAAACAGAGGATGCACTTGTGTGTTGATTCAGGCACTGAGAAGCTCAGTCAGTGCAATAGCATCACTGAAGGATTATTAACAATTTTGGCTACTAAAAAACACTTTAATATGGGGACTAATTTTCACTTGAACACTTTTCTTGTAAGCTTACATATTGACTGTGCATTAATAAATGACATATTAATGGGATAGTTCACCCCAAAAATGAAACAAATCTGTTATCATTTACTCTTCCTTCACTTGTTCCAAACTTGCTTGTGTTTCTTTCTTCTGTTGAACACAAAGGAAGACATATTGGAGAATGATGAAACGCAGCAGGCATTGACTTATAGTAGTTTTTGTTCTTAAAAATGCTGTTTTTCAGCATTCTTTAGAATATCTTGTTTCTTGTTCAACATAAAAAAAAAGTGTTCATAAACGTTTAAAACCACTTCAATGTGAGTAAATAATGAGGACATTTTTATATTTGGGTGAACCCTTTAATGTTTTTTTTCTTTTTTAAGTGCCACATTCTACATCCCTTAGCCCTATCCCATAACTAAACTGATATAACACCTACCTCAACTAACTATTAATAGTCTGTGAATTTTATATGTTTTATATGTTTTTATGTTCAGTGTTATATTACAAAACTAAATAAATAAATAAATAAAACAAGTACATAACTGTAAAACATCTCTTCAAATATATATATATATATATACAACAGCTCTGTCTGGTTCTTGAATCTGATTGTCTGATAGCCGTGCGATATTCTGCAAATAACAGCACTCATTCAGCCTCTTAACCCTTCACCCTTGTGTATTACTTTTAGACTCTCCATGTTTGATTTTCTTTTTTATATACATGATTATGCCGTTGAATTGTTGTATAAACATAATATCACACTTGTAGCAGTGCGATGTGGCTGTATATCATCACTGCTGGGACACCAAGGCACTCGGCCTGCGGCCTCGATAGACTACATGAGCTTGACTCACGATACTAAAAGCGACTTTTTTACATAGTCTACTAACTTCAGGCCAAAAAAATTATATATTTCATAAAAAAATAGATCCATTTCATTCTATTTACAGTTTTATCATTGCTTATCTTGTAAAGTGTAGTAACCTGGAGCTCATCTTCAACTAACAAACTTACAAAGAGAGACTAAAGCATATTTGTAGTATTACAAAGTAAACTACAAATGACTAGGTAAAAAAGTCACTTTTAGTATTGTGAGTCAAGCTCATGTAGTCTATCTAGCTAGTACTTTTAAATATTTGGTCACACTTTAGCTAATGATTGTTAATGTATTTACTAACATGAACGAAGAAATAACAATACTTGTACAGTATCATAGGTTATTCACTAATGCATCATTCAAATTGCTGCTCAAATAACAAGTTGTGCTTTCTAACATTAGTTAATGCACTGTGAACTCGCAATTAAAATCTTTATTTTCATTTACCAACATTAATAACGATTACTAAAAACTGTAATAAATATATTGCTCATTGCTTTTTCATTTGAGTAAATACACTGACTAATGGGAGCTTATTATTACTGCTTTAATCAAATCAAATGCTCTTTCCACAGCTATTACTGCAAGTTGGAGCTCTTCTGACTTTACTGGTATGGGAGCTATATTCTCTGTGGCATCTCGCTTGCTTTATGTCAAGTGGGGCCAGAACGTTTCTCTGTTTGTGCATTTGTGTATGTGAGCTAAGGATGACCAAGTGGCAGTCCCACACCAAGGTTGATGTAAACATGTTTCTGTCCCCGTTGTGTGCAAGCAGGCCCTGGGGGCAAGACTGCCCTTAAATCCAATGGGTTGGCTGGATAAAGCTCCATGGGTTAATGTCTCTGAAGCACACAAATCAAAAGAGCATTGCATGCTCTTATTGCATGGTCCTAGCCAAACTGGTCATGTAATGCTGCCCTCGCTGGCAGAGGAAGAAAGAAACAAAAGAAACACTCTGTTTTTTTATTATTATTTAATTAATTACTTGTTTCCTTCGCATGCTCAACAGAAAAGTGTTCCACAGTGAAGATTCAAAAGAATTTTCCATCTTATAGGAGGTGTGATTAGTAAATCCAAGTGTTTCGTCTTCTTTCTCTGCAGTGGCTAAATGACCAGTATGTGATTCCTGCATCGTTAGTAGATCAAGCCTGGAGGAGAGTCCTCTCCTTTGAAATCGCTGTAGAGTCCCATTTCTCCACACGGCTCACCCTTGAAGTTTTTTCCCTCCCGCTCTCAAAAGAGATCAGGATTGCTCTTTAAAAAAAGAGTGAAAGAAAGCAAAACCTAGGACTGCTTTTAATCTGGGGAATGAGTGCTCTGCCATGAAACACAAGCGATGAGCGAGTGCCTACCAGGCCTGGCCAGAGTATTAATATTTAAATTCCCATCCAGATAATCAATAGAAGGGAGCACTTCAGTGCGTGGTTAGCCCCGTATGGGAGGCGATAAGAGTGAGAAAAACCTTCTGATTAAGACTCTTAGAGGCTCTCCACACTGTGTTGTGCTCAATACTTTAGCACTGATTATAACCTATTGAGGCAGAAAACCTGATCGAATATAACCTCTTTTGAATTCCTTGTTCCCTCAATGGAGTGTCAAAAAGAGCATTCAGAAGTTCGTGTAACAAAATGGCAGCCTGTCTAAATCGTTCGCTGTTCCTTCTTTGCATATGGTGCGCAAGAGAAAATTTCAGCAGCCTTTATGTTGGAGTATAATGCTTTGATTTGGGAGCCAGTGTCATAACGGGCAGCAATAGAGAACTTATATCTTATTCTTCTTTTCAGTGTACATAAAAAATCCCAGCTTAGTCCTCTTTGTCTTTTGAATGCTTTGAACTCTTTTCAGCCTTAAAGGGCACTTTTTGTGCTTTAGTCTGTGGTGTGCATTCACTGTAAAAGCACTCAATACCACAAGAAGACCACAAGCAAAACTGCGAGTGTCTTCAGCCAGACCACACATCTTAAGCATTTGCATAATTTAAGGAATAAAAAGAAAGCAAGAAAGAGAGAGAACTCAGAGTGGGCAAATCCATACACTTCCATCAGCCTAAAGGGTTAACCGGTGCAAGTATCGGTCAAATTGTGCCAACGACGTCTTGGAATCCAGACCTTTGAGAAAGGGTTGGGCTCTTTTGTTATTGTCTACGCTCAGCTAAGACATCATAGATGAAGGAGAAGAAAAGCGTCATGGGCTCATGCAAGTGCAGGATCTGGGGATAATATCTCGTTTGAAGGGCCAGCAGAAAGGAGAGCAGAAGGCGCAGAAGAAGAGGCCAAGAAGATGTTGAAATAGAGCAAGTCCAAAGCTGAACTGCTCAGTTCATTTTCCAGCTCACTGGCCTTCGTAATCCATCTGGGCCAGCTGCTAACAAGATTGGGTCTGAAGTTTACCTCCACAATGACTTAATCAGATTAAGAGCCACAAAGATCAAATAATGACCCCGCTTTGGGGCAAGTTCACTTGGCCCTTGATTACGTTGTGTGGTCCTTGAGATTTATTAAGGAATTATGAGTAGTTGATTATTTTAAAAATTATATTATCTACTTTGTGCAGAGTATCTCAGAATTTGATAATATGGCTGCGACCTCACAACTGAAAATCCTACACATGCAACTTGCAAGCAGGACACAAGATGCACACTGAATAAGACATATTCTGCAGGCAAAAGAGCAGTAATTACCACGCAGTAGTTTCAGAGCTCTAGCACCCAAAGCAGGACTTCAGGAGAAAGTGGCAGGGGCTTCTTGTGCAGAGTGGATGCTAAATGCTTCGCATGACTCTGTGATTTTCTGGATCCTACTGTTTTGTTTTCTGAGTTTATCTCTCTCTCGCACTCTTTCTTTCACTTTTCCCCGCTCCCCTGTTCTTAAAGGGGGTAACGGGATTATTGGCCGAGGCATAGAAACGTGATTGTCTCACAGCAGATGGTGCGCACTGCTTCACCTTTGAGAAAAGTTAATTAAGCCCGCCATATTGTGCTCATCCAGGGGAAAAATGTAGATGAATATTGAGCAATCGAACTCTCTGTCTCCTTTTCAAGCCCTTTCTGTGGAATGGAAGAACCCATTGAGGGAGAATTATGTACAGAGCCAAACTAATTCAAGGCCAGGCCCCCCCAGTTCCTTCCCACGTTTGCACTAGCCAGCCCACTATAGGCCCAAAAATGGTTTGCTCTGTGGTAAGCATGGCATCCACCAAATTAAACCAGGCCGTCCACAATAATCTGGTGTGTGAATGCAGATGGGGATTGGGGGAAGAAAAGGAGTTTATTCAAATCCTAACATACAATCTGAAGAGCATCGCTATTTTTTGCTGTTAAAGGGAAATAAGCTAGGACTTGGCGATACAATAATGAAATGCAAACTTTCGTTCCTCTCTGAGCTCATTTATTTGAAGGACTGGAGAGTTCTTTAAGGCTGAGTGAGGGACTGAGAGTGAATTTTTAAAGCTTTGAAACTGGCAGCATTTTATTGGGAAACAGGGAGTTCTGGATTAGCAGCCAGAGTGAAATCAGAATAACAAAATAGTGTTCAAAGTGCGCAACATGGAGGGAAGAGCCTGCTGGGCGTAAAATAAAAGTTGGGGTTAAGCTTATTGTAAACTCCTTCCACTACGTTCCAATGGTAGATGTTACATATGATTAGAGGACCTTTGGTGTGGAGGTCCTGTTGCGGTACTTCCGTTCCAGTTGAGCATTGCTAATTTCTTAAACCCCTGGCCATGGCTTTTGCTACGCCTGGACCTGTTTTTTACCCACCTCCCCACTTTCTCTTTCTCTTTCATTTTTTCTTCTAAAGTCTTCTTTTTCTTCTAAAGTCCAAATTGAATGGTGAATCAGCTACAGTACTTTAGTAATTTCCCCAAATATTTAATCCTTCTTAGCGCACACACACTGTGAAATGAAATTCTGATTTGTCACGAGTGCTTGTGTTTAATACCTCTTTGAAAATGGATAGAGATGGATAAAATAAATCAAATTATTTGCTTTCTCAGAAAAAAGCAGCACAATTACATCCTTAGAAGACGTATGTTTGTATGTCTATTGCAAAACTATAACTTTTTTTGCTATTATATTTCAGCTGCATGTGTGGAGCCATATACTTAAATTGTTTTAACAGAAAAGCTAATTACTTTTTTTAGACTTTGTAGAAGCATGAGGAAGGCGAGCAACAGCTCTGCCGATTAGAGGAAGTATATCAGTCAGAGTGCAGTTCTTGGGCAGCGTTAACTAAGTCAATTGTCTCTTCATTGAAAGCATCTAGTCCTCTTGAATGTGTTTGTGGAGCGTTCCACGCCATTCTTTCCAGCAACTGTTTGTATGGGTATTACGTCCCCTTGAAGTGTGGCCTCCTCCCTCCAGAGCCATTGATATCTCTCTATTGATTCAGAAAGCTGTGGACAGACCTACCAGGATAAAAGTGACTCACACTAATCACCCGGTCACTTGGGGGGCCAAAAGGAATCCAGACAATAGACCTTATTCGCTTTCCATTAAGTCTATCTCCAGACCTATCAACTTTTAGAGGAGGAGTTATAGTTGTATAAATGGCACATTATATTACTTCTGTATGTGAGATATGTTAATACCAGTATGTGTCTACCGAAGGTAAGCTGAGTGTCCAATATGTATTAATAGTCTAAGTTGGACAGAGGATTTTTCAAACCATGCTGGCTGACCTTTCGATGTGTGAAAATTACTCCTCACACCAGCCACAAAAAACGTCACAAAGCCCAATTAAGTCAGAAGACAATCTTCACATCACCGAACAGTGGCGCAACTGTGACAATAAATTCCAAAACGATGTTAGTTTTCAATCCTTCAATGAACATTGTAATGGATAAAAGAATCAACTAATCTAATAACAATTATTAGCAATTAGCAAAGTGAATTAACTACAAAGTTAATTTGCTTTATTATTATTATTATTATTATATAACTGATGCAAATGTTCAGTTTAGAAATCATATAAAACAAACACAGTTAAAGGTTTAGTGATCTCAAAAACAAATAAAAGTGGGTCTGTTGTTGTTGTTGTTTTTTTCATACTGATTTTGGACCCACACAATTATTGTATTTACAGGTTTTTGTTCATTGTTAGTTCATGCTAACTCAGTGCATTAACTAATGCTAACAACATGAATTTGGATTTTGATATGTTTTTAATTTGATTTTAACTATATTAATAAATGTTGTACAAGCATTGCTCATTATTAGATTTCAACCATTATCAGGAAATGGTTGTTGACGTCATTGTTGTTGCGGTTGCCTCGCTGTGTGTGTTTGGAGCTTGCCTCGCTGTGTGTTTGGAGCTTCGTCGCGTAGATTCGCAATTGACATTTTTATCATAAAATACTTCCCTATTCGCTAGTATTTGTCTCTCCTACTTAGGGTGAACAAACCCTTAATACATTTAAACAAACAAATCTACTTTAAAACGTTCTTTCTCTCGAGCATCCGCTTGTAGCTTTAGCCTATTAGCACCGCTGGTCAGCTAAAGCTACTGACTTCTTTCACTTACTGTCTTTGCTCTTTACCCTGTACAATGTCGCTTGTGTGTCGATCCTTGAGTGCAGGAGAAGCATCGATGGAGGCGTTGGAGTTGGAGCTGATAGCTGTGGATTCGCAGATTCGCGATCTGAAGATGAAGCGAGCACAGCTCCGGGAACGGCGGGCCCTGCTCGATGTATCCCGGGCTGCGGCTCGCTCATCTGAGGTAAGTGTGCGATACAATCTCAACACTCCGTCCACCTCAACCCCGTGTGTTTCTCTGCCCAGGCCCAGCGCACCGAGGTCGCGGCTCGTCCAGGGGTCGTTCACTCCGGCACCCGGCTACCGTGGCCCCTGGGTGCAGCCGCGGAAGGTGCATACCAGGCCTCGGGGCAGAACGTCTCCTCCTCCTGTGTTCGAGATCCCCACGGAGAACCGGTTCGCCCCCCTCCGCGAGACGGGTCGCGATGTGGCAATCATCGGTGACTCCATCGTTCGCCACGTCCGCGCTGCTTCCACTAAAGGTAACAATGTACGCACTCACTGCTTTCCCGGTGCTCGTGTTAAGGATGTTTCTGCTAAGGTTCCCGCTATCCTGAGCGCTGGCGAGAGCATCGGAGCTGTCGTCCTCCACGTGGGGACGAACGACACCAGGCTGCGGCAGACGGAGATCCTGAAGAGGGACTTCAGGAGCCTGATCGAGACGGTTCGACGCACCTCGCCCGCCACGCAGATCATCGTTTTCTTCCTACCTACCGCAGAGGAAATGATAAGTTCAGTAGACTTTTTGCTCTGAATGAATGGCTATTAACATGGTGTAAAGAACAGAAATTGCTCTTTGCCAATAACTGGAATCTTTTCTGGGAGCGGCCTAGGTTTTTCCGTGCTGATGGGCTACACCCGAGCAATGCTGGAGCTGAACTCCTGTCGGACAACATCTCCAGGATGCTTCGTTCTATCTGACTAGTAAGTGAAAATTCACATTTTAGCAATATAGACTCTTGCTCGTCCCGCTCAAATCACAGTAATGCATATCTGGCTAACCCCATAGAGACTGTGTCTGTTCCTCGTATTATTAGATCAGGAAATAAACCTACTGTGTGCTCTAGAAAAAATCTATTAAGAATCAAACCAGAAAAACTGCAAAAAAGTGGAAATACTAAGTTTTTAAAGCTTGGTCTCCTAAACATCAGGTCACTAGCACCTAAAGCACTTATCATAAATGAAATAATAACAGACAACAATCTTAATGCACTCTGTCTCACTGAAACCTGGCTGAAACAAAATGACTATATTAGTTTAAATGAAGCAACTCCTTCAGGATTCTTATATAAGCATGAGGCTCGTCAGACTGGTCGTGGTGGTGGAGTTGCATCAATCTTTAGTGATATTCTTAATGTTAATCAGAGAAGCGGACTTATGTTTAACTCTTTTGAAGTATTGGCACTTAATGTTATGCCTCCGGATATTATGAAAAAACCTATATTATCTCTCGCTTTAATCACCA
>CAIGQV010019356.1:23608185-23631781 GCA_903798115.1 Danio jaintianensis | reverse complement strand
TTCGCTGGTTGCCCAGCATCCTCTATTAATAAACTTCAGCTAATACAAAATGCAGCTGCCAGAGTTCTTACCAGGTCTAGAAAATATGATCATATCACCCCAATTTTATCTTCCTTACACTGGCTGCCTGTTAAGTTCCGTATTGATTATAAAATATTGCTTCTTACCTATAAAGCTTTAAATAATTTAGCATCTGTTTATCTAACCAACCTTCTGTCTCGCTACAATCCAACCCGCTCTTTAAGATCTCAAAACTCAGGGCTGCTGGTACTACCTAGAATAGCAAAGTCGAGTAAAGGTGGTCGAGCCTTTTCATTTATGGCTCCTAAACTCTGGAATAGCCTTCCTGATAATGTTCGAGGCTCAGACACACTCTTTCTGTTCAAAACTAGATTAAAGACCTATCTTTTTAGTAAAGCATACACTCAATGCATTGCATAACGGTATGATGCATGAATCTGCTCCACGCAGGTTTTTGCATCTCGTTTATATACACTATGAACAGCAGCTACGCTAATTATTCTCTTTATTCTCTATTTCCACCTGGGAAATTTTCTATCTAATTTCTCTATTTTCCACCTTCATCCCGAGGCCCCCAGAGACTATGCAGTGCCACTAATGCAATCCAAGACCTGTGAAGAGATGACCCCAAGGTTTCCATAATCCCAGACCGGGCCGTATCCTGAGGAGCTGCTGTGGTGGTCATGGAGGAGTGGAGAGAAAAGGACTGATTCCTGTGAGACCCCAGTGAAAGACGAGTCTTCTCTGACGTCCAGCGTTCACCAGCTTCCGGCGCCTAGACTGCAGCTCTGCACAAGACGTTTGGCCATAGGAGAAATGGTCGTGCCCAACTGAGCCTGGTTTCTCTCGAGGTTTTTTTTTCCTTCACTTTCGCAAATTGGTGAAGTTCGTTCCTCGCCGCTGTCGCCACTGGCTTGCATGGTTCGGGACCTGTAGAGCTGCGCATCGATGGATTTGTTCTTCAGTGTTTGGACTCTCAGCAGTGAAAATTAAACCACACTGAACTGAACTGAACTTAAACTCTAAAAACTGAACGGACACCATTCCAATTCACTATAATCTTCTACGTGAAGCTGCTTTGACACAATCTACATTGTAAAAGCGCTATAGAAATAAAGATGAATTGAATTGAATTGAATTGAATATTAGTTATATGTAAATAAATAATTTACTGTTACTAGTAAGTAGGTGAAAAATGTAACAAGGACACCAAAAAATAAAGTGTTACCATTTTCCACTAATATTCAAAAGGCACATTTTTGTTCCTAACAGGTCCTTAAAGGTACATATTAATACCTTAAAAGTACAAATGTGTACTTAATAGTCTTTAAAGGTAAAAAGTAAGCTTTTAGTAAGCCTTAAAGATAAAAGTAAGCCTTAAAGTTACTAAAGTTAACCCTATAGCTACTAATGTCCACATGTACGTTACAAAAGTGTACCTTTTGAAAAGGTACCACCCCAGTGACAGATTTTGTACCTTTATTTCTGTGTACAACAAAAACATAAACACATTAAATTACAATTATTATTATTATTATTATTATTAATATTATTTTAAATGTAGGCATACTGTAGTTAAAGACACTCAATATAAAGTGGAACCAGTTTTTCTTCTCTTATGATCATGAAAAGTGTTTATATTTGTATTACATAATACGACCAAAAATCTGATTATGCTATTATACTATTTGTAGGCATTTGTATACCCCCCCCCCCCCCAAAAAAAAAGTTAATCTCACATTAAAGCTTCTGAAATACATAAAATGACAACTTATTCAAAGCATTTCTGTAATGATGCGAAAATTCAAACGTGTTGCCTTTAAAACCTGTGATATACATAAGTGAGATGCCAGTCATTAGAGTGCGGAAGGCCCAGTGAGGGCAGATTTAGCGCAGGGGCCAGAGGTGTTACCTCATCAGCCACAAATTGACAACAAGATTTACCCGCATCTATAATTGTAGTTCCTCTTATCCACAGTTACGCCAACTAATGACAGCAAAAACTTGAAGACCTTCCTTGGCTAGTTTTAATGAGACCCCCTTCTTTTAAAGACCACAAAATGCCACCAATTTAAGTTCTGCCAATTTTCTCCACTTCTACTTGAGAACCACCCTGGGAGAGAAGAAATCATCATACTGGTCAGCAGCAGCGACACTTAAAGAGGAAGTCAGCATGGGTCTACTTTCCCTGAATGACCAGGACCAGATTAAAATTCAGGAAATAATGGCTTTCTGTCATGTGCTCATCATGATGTCCCCACTAACTTTTAATTAAGAGAAAAAATAGTTTCTCCTTCCATTCAGTGTGACCAGTGTGAATAAGGAAAAAGGTAAAAGAGGAGAGGGAGCGATAATCAGAGATCTGCTGCTTTTCTGAGTCTTGATAAATGTACCCGTTTGTTATGCACCTTACAGATGTATAAATGTTACATTTCTGAAAGTCATTTTTTTACAGTGTTGCTTTTAATTCACAAGATAATTTACAATGACATTACTTTTTATTTGATATTATGGATTTGAAGCCTATATGCAGTGGCATCATTTTGCTGTTTTATGCAAGCATAACCTTTTCAGATAATTTGATTGATTTTAATGATCTTTGGATTTTAAATGTTTGAATAACCATGTACCATTGCTGTTTTTTGAGCTAATCAGTAGGCGTCAGACCACTCACTGAGCAAACACACCAGCAACTATTGGTGGTTTCTGTCTTGTTCCAAAGACCTCCATTTGTCAATGGAAGTGAAGGGAACAAAACTCCAAATGCTTTATACAGAAATTAATGTAAATATTTTTAATATAACAGCATTGCTTACATAAATAGTAAGAATTATAATTATGTGTATAATAAATATGTATGCATTGAATCATTTATATATTTTATGTATATATTTTTGTCTTGTAAATGACAAGCCTGCCTTTGACAGATGTTGAAAACAAGTGTAACATTTAAACAAATGCACATGATTTGTCCGATGTAATTGTGATGTTTAAATGAAATGAAATGAAATTGTTTTATTTTATTTATTTATTTTTACCCCAAACAGTATACCTATATATTTTATGTATAGAATGCAGCTTGATTCAGCCTCCAATTGCCTTTCATTGTTTGGGGATTGTGTCTTTCTCAGGGTTCTCTTTAAAAACCCTCAGATCTTTTGATCTTTGGCCACCTTTTAAAAACTGATCACAAGCTTAGTTTGCTCTAATCTGTTTGTGTTCCTTACAAACCAAAACGAAACCAATCTAGAAGCAATCTGGTTCAGTTAGAGGGGTGTAAATGAGAAAACATTCAGATTTGGAATGGACAAAGTAAGAAAACAAATTGATGTTAAGAATTAAATTGATTTTAGAAAATGGACCTTTTTATAATTCTCAACTTGCAGAATAAATAATAAAATAAAGTTTTGATCATTGTAAAAATACTCAAAAAAATGAATAAAATAAAACAAAAGCAAGATAAGATATAAATAATGAAAAGCATTATAATCTTCTGTGTTGATCTATGTATGACGTTTTTACTGCTTGAGTCTGTTTTGGTAAGGATCCACCTCTGCTTTGTGTTCTTTGCATTCACTGTGTTTCTATGTGAAAATCCATATTGAATTGATCCACACACGATACAACCTTGAACTGTCCAATCCAACAGTGTTTAATATGCACTATTAGACGTGGATATGTGTTAATTGAATTGGTGTTTAGCTGCTTGTCTGTTATTGTTTTGTTTTACTCTCTCCATATTTATTTATCCCACAATTCCTAAAATTGGCAGCAGCTGTGTATATAGCAGATGGTTTAGTTTGTAGATGTGTCATCAGAACCGCACGGCTCCTTCTGCCCTGTGTACACTGAGTGCTGTTGGGTAGTTGGTCTGGGAATATGGAAATAGGACTTAAACTCCTTAATGCAGATTGCATTTGCGTGTATATTTGAACATGACAGCTAAAAAACAGGCTAAATGTTGTGCTGTTAGGCTTGCAGCTCATAACACACCCTCCACCCCCACATGCTTTCATTGAGTGTGGAGGGAGAGAAAAGTACAGAATCATAGCTTGCAGGTAGTGTTGGGGGTATGTGGTGAGTCTATGATATATGACATGTGCTCCATGCAGTCTTTGTTAATTTCCCAAGGACCTGTCAGTGCTCCAGAGCTGTCAGTTAAAGGCTCCGTTATACTCCGCTTAAATCCCCGTTTACTGCCCGATTCTGCTGACAAACATGAGAGATGAGACAAACCAGAGACTCACAACTTTCTTATCCCATACATTCATTTTATAGCACACACTTCTCAACGGAGCGGGGTTTGAGTCACTCTGTGTGAAATTTGACTATTACATACGTTATTACATGGTTATTACATATGTACAACAGGTAATCATTAAATATGAATGTGGTTTGGTTGGATGTATGTGATGATACACTGTACATGAATTGTGCATGGAATTTTAAATAATTAAATTAAGCTCTGATTGCAAATGCAAAGACATTTTCCAGAACAGCGCTTTAATTTGCCAATCTCCAGCATATGCAGTTAAGTCATTTCTCTCTTTTACATTTTAAAAGGGTCCCCATTAATCCTGAGGTCATAGGCCTATGGCCCTGTCTGATTATTGCTGTTGCATTACTCACTCAAGGTCGCGTCATTGCTGGAGCTCAGACCTTGTCTAATGTATTTATCTCAAGAGATAAAACTGCAAACATCCTCACATGCAGCAGAAGCACTCACACAATTAGGGACGCACATATAAAGAACATTATATTTAGCTTAACCCTTGTGTGGTCTTAGAATTGTGTGTATTCCGTTTGTCCTAAGGGTAAAAAATGGGTACTGCCTTCACCAAACCTCTAAAATAAAGCAGCAAAGTTTTATTTTAATCCTCAAATCTATTTTGCATGAAGAAACGACCTCATCATTCACAAACTCTAGGAATGTATGTTTTCCTTCACCAATGCAGTTTTCATCAAAGTTTAGTCAGTGTGCATTACTCATTTTTTATATTTTCTAATGCTAAAGGTACCTTCATATGTGTAAAAAGTGTTTAGCAAGACAGTATTCATAAAAATAAAACCAGCAGATTATTATTGTTATTGGGTGGTGCTGGAGTGTGCTTGTGTGTGTCAGTAGTGTGCCTGTTGTTTTAGTGGTGTAAAATGGTTTTATAACTGGTGGGTCCAAACTGACCCCTAAGACAATCATTGGAACCTATATGTGTATACAGCCTTCATGAATTTTTTTTTTTTTGTAATGTTAGGATCAGTGTATTAAACAATAATAATAATAATAATAATAATAATAAAGAATTTTAATATATGTTTCAAATTGTAAAAAAACATTAAATAAATAAATAAATAAATGAATAAAATGCTTGCAAAGCACAGTTATATTGACTCACTTTAAACAAGAGGGCGAATCTTCCAAAATGCATTTTGAAGGTGTCTGTCCAATCATTGTACACGACCCGTATATGTGACATTCCACCAGGCAATAAACAGCATAGCTCTCCAATTCCGGCCTATTAGACATGGGAGGGGGGAGGACAAAAAAGCTAGGGTGCCAGGGACTGACGGGGGTCCTTGGTACAATTACAGTAGAGAAAGAAAGAAAGAGAGAGAGAGAGTCTTTCTTCGGCCCCCGCGGCCTGCTGGTGCTGAGTAAGATTCATGCCCAGGCAGAGGAGGATGCCAGTGCACTAATACTGCCTGACAGTAAATGTCATCAGAATTTAAATTACACGGCCTGCTCCCTCTCACAGAGCATGAGAGTTTGCTTTAACCTATATCGGCCACTGCAAACAGCAGCAGAGGAGCCCGTGGGGGCCAAGAACAGGGAGGGGGCGGTTGTGCGGTGGGAAGTGATGTTTTTGCACTTCAAGACGTTTCGTGATTTGAAAGCACCAGCTCAGTCCTTTCTCCTCCCTTGTCATGTATGTAAAAGCAACGGGTTGATCCACCAGGCGTGTGCACGGCTAATTAGAGGGATTCAATTAGCCTGATCATTAGCGATGTGGACAGATCTGCTGCTTTCACTAACGACCCGCACACATCCAAACCCCCCCCCTCCCCCCCCCCGTCCGTCTTTGTCCCTTGGCTGATATTAGCGTTCGCAAATGGGTTATGAGCATGGATGGCGTGCGGAGATGACCAGGCCAGGCCAGGATTGTGTAGAACGAAAAGTGCTAGGAGGTTCATGCGTTTGACTGAGCGTCTATATGGAAATATGCTTCAGTTTAACAGCTTCATATCACAAGCATTACTGTAATTAGTTGATGATGGGCCAGATCTAAATACATGCAGCGTGTTGGTCAAATGATAATTTCGCATGTGCTATTAGCCATCCCTCCTGATACCCCAGCAGTCAGAAGCTACAGTGTGATGATCAGAAGAATACTTTTCTATTACAGGTCACTGGGTGCTTGTTATCATATAGTAGATGATGAGGTGACCTTATTAATAATTTGAGGTGGGTTTTTATGGTGTTCAGTTGTCCTCCAGTGTACTCGCTGTGATGGAGTTTGCGCTGAGATGATATAATTTACCATTCCAGATGAAGTGTTACTTTGGTTTCAGCATCTTATTAGCATATGTCAGTATGTAATAATTATGCCCAGTCCTGTCACACAGTTTGCTTTCCTGTGTAAGATAATGAGAGTGAACTTTCACTGCAAGTCTCTTTATTGAGAAGAAAAGGAGGGATTGTTTTAGGTGTGGAGTCTCTGCAATTACATTTAACTGAAGCTACATTAATAAGATAAGTGACCTTTTCTTCATTCACCCTGCTGACCAGTGTGGGGACTTTGAGCATCTCTAAAACACTTGGTTCTCCCTGAAGAGTTTTACATTGTTGTTTAAACTGTCGATACAGACACTGGATATCATATGTAAAATGTAAAAATTGTTACACAAATTTAAATTAAGATGAAAGTGGCTTTTGCTTTGTAGCCATAGGAATTATTCCCCAGGTCAAAACAAAAGCTTTCCCATTGGGCCTTACTAGGAACTCTGAAATGATATATGCCATATTTAGCTGTACAACTACAAATGGTTATTTTAAGGTGTCCTTGTTACAGTGTAACTATTAATTCATCTACTGAAAAATATTAATAAACTATACCTTTGTGGTTGGAATTAGAATAAGGTATAGGTTTAGGGTCAGTTACACGCCACATTAACAGCCTTGATTATTCATTCATTCATTCATTTTCTTTTCGGCTTAGTCCCTTTATTAATCTGGGGTCGCCACAGCGGAACGAACCGCCAACTTATCCAACATATGTTTTACACAGCGGATGCCCTTCCAGCTGCAACCCATCACTGGGAAACATCCATACACACACTCATTCACACACATACACTACGGACAATTTATCTTACCCAATTCACCTATACCACATGTTTTTGGACTTGTGGGGGAAACCGGAGCACCCGGAGGAAACCCACGCGAACACGGGGAGAACATGCAAACTCCACACAGAAACGCCAACTGACCCAGCCGAGGCTCGAACCAGCGACCTTCTTGCTGTGAGGCGAACGTGCTACCCACTGCGCCACCGTGACGCCAGCCTTGATTATAACATTATAAATGTTTCAATTTGCTGTAAAGTTATGGATTTGGACATATGCCGTTTCCACTCAACAGCAAGAGAAGCTCACATTAAGCTATTTATAAACAGATAGAAGAGATACATATTTGTCAGATGAGATTTGCTGCTGTTGTAGCTCCATGTGTTTCAGACAAGTTTCTTTCTCCTCTGTAAGGAGGTTACATTAAACCCTATAAACTTCAAAATTTGAAGAAGCTGTAAACGTTTGATTCTGCAACGGCGTTCGTGACACCCCTGGGAAGAGTCCCAAACTGGATTAGTTTAATGCTCTTTAGTGCTTGTCTCTGAGCGTATCCACATCTGTCTGCAGTATTGCTGTCCTACAAACGTACGATGCTACAAATGTCAAGACAGATCTGGACTCTGCCTCCCGCCTCGGATGAAAACGCTTACCCATGCTGAAGTTCATTCTTTCTGTAAGCACGTACTGTAGAAGAACGCTTGCTTTTCTGCAATTTGGAGGAGCTCCAGTGTCCAAAGCATTAAGTGTAAAGCTGCCTTCCCCTTGCATTTGTAATTTTCTGTGCAAATATGTGTTTTGTTTACAGAGAGAAAGAGTGCTCCATGGGGAATTCAAGCATGAAGTGGAAAAAATATGACTCTGATGGAGAATGAGTGGTCAGTTGGAATGTGCATTTCCTTCTTTATCCAGATTGTCCTGAGGTCATTTCTTCCACTCTTTCATCCTCTATTCCCCATTCTATCTTGCTCTGCCCGATACCATTATTTCCCATCACGTTATGAGGCTCTTCTTAGAGGAACGCTCAGAGTGTTCCTGTGTGAGAAACACATAACTGTTTTTCTTCTTCTGAATGTGACAGGGCCCACATTCACGCTTTGTTCTAGACTTGGGGGTAATGAGCGATCCATATTTTGCCAAGTGTTATAAAGAGATGCCCCTGGCCAAGCGAAGCTTTAATGGAAGGCAATGGCGTGTCTGGGGTGGAATGAGCATTAGAATAAGTGCAATCTGACCGTTATTCGGATACTCTTGGGGCTTGTCATTGCACAGGCCGCAAGACGAACAAGATCTAATCACTCCACTGGAGCTGTTATAACTTAATTCTGAAGTGAGCAAACATAAGGTTTTATTCCTGTATTGTGGTGTGTAGTTAGATAAACACACATAGGAATTTTCGGAATATCCAATACATTCACAAATACGTAAAGACAGTTTACTTTGTCAAAATATATAAAACAACTCTTTTTATGATTTTAGCCTAATTATTTATTTGTATACACTTTATTACACAGTGCCGTTGTTTTATTTTGACTGTCCAATTAAGTACTGATATTATCTAAAACTACTTGTACTTAAGGTACTATAAAGTATGTGATTATATGGTTAGGGTGATGGATAGGTTTAGGGTTAGTTGCATGTGATTTTGCTTAAATTATTGCTATTACTTAGTAATTCCATGGAACATGTTGAACCAGGTGCTGTAAAATAAAGTGGTACTGAGTGTTACTGTAAGTGAATGTAGTGTATAAATCACAGAGGATCATTTTTAAATTGTTATTAATGGTGCTTTAAATATATTTGTAATTAATTAATTTCATTTTTACATATTTTGTTTATTATTATTATTATTATTATATGTTAATATGTATTCTGTGTTAAAAAAGATTAAACTCAAAACAGTAATTCATTCATAAATCAGGCATCACTACGATTTCTCAGGATTTTCTAAATATATGCTTTCACAGTTTAAAAAAAGATCCTTCGATTTTATAAGGAGTTACTCATAACATCTTTCTCGCTTATTTTGTTGCCTGGCCCTAAACCATTCTGTGCAAGCAAGGTCATGTGATTGCTCTGCCCGCTGCAGTCACAAACACACAGTGACAATGGCGTCCTCCTTTCTTTAATCTGAATGCATTCACCGTCACTGTTCTCTCGCTCATCCTGTCTCCAGGTTAATGCCCTCATACAGCGTGTCAGCCGCTGTGTGCTCCCTGGTGGACGTGTGCTCTGCCATGACTGCTATGCCCAGCCGGTTTAGGCGGGGAAGTGTTTTCCTGCGACTGCGCCAGAGGAGAGGAAAACACGCTTTTCTGCCACTGCATGTCACTAAGGTCATAGAGGTATGCTGCACCTCTGGGCTAGCATGTATTTCAGTGGCATCTTTCTGCAAGCTATGTGGAGCAAATGCACACATAACATTTTCAATGTAAAAAATAAATAAAATAAAATAAAATAAATAAGTAAGGCTTACATTTTAATATGCATTTTTTATATACCTAAATGGATACCATTATTAACACCTAGTAACCTTGGATGAGAGGCAGCATGTTAATAATTTCTAGTAAAGTTTTATTTTATTAAAGTTTTTTTATTATTATTATTATTATTATTATTATTATTATTATTATTATTAGGGCAGCACAGTGGCTCAGTAGTTAGCACTGTCGCCTCACAGCAAGAAGGTCGCTGGTTCGAGTCCCGGCTGGGTCAGTTGGCATTTCTGTGTGGAGTTTGCATGTTCTCCCCGTGTTTGCGTGGGTTTCCTGCGGGTGCTCCGGTTTCCCCCACAAGTCCAAAGACATGCGGTATAGGTGAATTGGGTAAGCCAAATTGTCCGTAGTCCATGTATGTGAATGAGTGTGTGAATGGATGTTTCCCAGTGATGGTTGCAGCTGGAAGGGCATCTGCTGCGTAAAACATATGCTGGATAAGTTGGCGGTTCATTCCGCTGTGGCGACCCCAGATTAATAAAGGGACTAAGCCGAAAAGAAAATGAATGAATGAATATATTTCAAAATATTGCAAAATGACCATTTACATATATATTTTTTTAACCATTGGAATTACAAATATGTATGTTCAAATATATTAGTTATATTTTTATAAACATGTTCATATATGGCCATCAGATTTCTGTATGTTTGCCTCACAATGCAACCTGCTCCTTACTGAATAAAATATTTTTTATTAGGCTGTCGAAGCCATTTAAATAACTGTATATATAGTATCTTTCCTGCTTAAAATAATAATAATGCTATTTCTTAAATATTAAATATTTATTATAGAGGAAAATTATTTCAAAATTACAAACATACTCATTTACATATTGTTTGCTGAAGCCAACAGATTAGATAGCACTGCATTGTTATCCTGACTGGCTGACTGGCTCAGAATTCTCATTACCTATTCTCAGCACAATGCACATGTGCCATTACCGAGCCATAAAGGCCTGTGAAGGTCAGCGATGATCCAAGCTGCTGCACAAATGTGCCAATTTACATGTCACTTCAAGTGTACATTGCATCCTCTTAGGACTAAATGCTCGTTTTACAGCAAATAAATGTGATATAAATGCATTCTGAGGACTTGACACCACTGCATCTTCATCTGACCATGTGCTGACAGTACGAGCGGTCATTTAATCCACATATGGAACAGAAACAGCACAGAAAGAGGTCTCATTCATGTGCTTTGTTAAATGTGAAATTGCATCTTGGCTTTGTGTGAATGCTCTGTTTGAAAATAGTCACCAACAGGCAATGAATTTGTTCAATTAGGGAAATTCTCGCAAATGTAGCCCCTGGTGCACCAAACATTTTAGAACATTTGAAATGAGCAGTGGTACAGAGAGGTGTGTGATTTGACTGTAATGTGGCCGTTTCCTCCAGCTGTTCACTGGTTTGAGGCCTGATTCATGGAACAGCTCTCAGCTTCAGTGCAGGAGGTGGTATGAAGTGAAGATGAGTGTCACATCCAATGACCAGGAAAAAAGTTTTATACCTCAATTACATTACACTCCATGGACATTTATGCTACATCCTGTCAGGATTCAGCCAGCGATGGTGGTATACAACAACATGCAAGATAGCAATGAGAAAAAAAATGTCCACATGTCTGTCTCTCTGCTAGAATGAGAGTGACTAATTAATAAACATTTGTCAAGAAATCAGCCCATTTAATGTATTTGCCATGCAAATGTTCTAGTATGTGTGAAGAAGACTAATAGATTACTTTATAGCTCACCTCTTGAATGTGCGACGTAACCTTACATGTAATTGCGACACCATTAGCGAGCTTTAAGTGAAGTGTCCTGGTGTTTTTGTCCAATGATATGGGGAAAAAAAGGAACAAGTCAAAGTGGAAACATCTAAGATGCAGTACGTCTCTGGCAGTTTCAGTCCCTGAATGACACAACGTGGGATGTGTGAAGATATAATTGACAGGCCATAGATCCCCAGATCCAGCGTGATTAGCAGTTTAGATGATGCTTTGTCGGTGACACTCCTACTTTCTTTAGCTCATTTTCATGTGATTTTTCAGAGCCATAGACCCTGTGTTTAATCAGTTTAACTCAACTTAAGTTGGTGGCGTTGACGCCTCTGTGCTTTAAAGCAGGGATTTCTTTGCGTCCCCACAGAATCCCCTTTCACATAACTTAATATGCCATCTTGCTCTCTCAGGGCTAATAATTGAATCCAGGCCGAGTTTAAATAGCTTAAAGGACAGGGAATACAGATGGGCATTGGCGTGATTAGCGCAAACTCCGGCCCATGGCCTCTGTGTTGGCTGCAGGATTAAGACATTACGAAGAGAATGACAGGGCTTTTTTAACACTTTATTCCCTCTCAATAACATTCTTTCACATATTAATACCACCCCTAGGTAGCTACTTTATCATGCAGAAGAACTTAATCCACTGGTGTTGAGTCCATCTCACTCTGGCTTTGATGCGGCCCCCACCCTCTGCTTTAGCACTGCTGCTGGAAGCCCTGTGTAAGACAAAGCACCCGTGACAGAGACAATCAGAAACAGCTCAGGCCCAAAAAATGGGCTTCAGCCTTTGGAGAGCAGAGAAGAGAAGAGAAGAGCCATCGTTGAAATAACATTAAGCCAAAGAGAAAACATCAAAAGGGGCAGAAGTAGACAATATGAACTCCTGAAGAAGAACCTTTAGAGCTCACATTGTGCCCGAGAAATGTATCATTTTCACTCTTTTCTTCACCCCTGATTTGAGTCAGAGGGTTAGGCCCTAGTGATCTTCTTGTATGCCCCTTTATCTGAGGAGCACCTCTGACCTCTGGTTGAAAGACCCTGGATACCACGATGGGTGTAAGCTGGGGGGTGTGTGTCTGATGTGGGATTGCCACTATTGCTGGCATTTAGCTGCAGCGGTGGTGGTCAGTTTCTCCTCGAGATCCTCACCCTGGGAAAAATTATTAGGGTCAGAGCACCCATCGCATTTACAGGCTTGGGGAATTAACCAAAAATCAGATTCAGAATGGCAGGTGATTCCTAAAACAACAACAACAACAATAAAACAGGCTTGTAACTTTTACACTGTAAAAAAGAGATTGGTTATTTTAAAACATGAGTAAACCCATTCCCTTAAATGCGACAAGATGACTTTATTTTAAAAAAGTGAGTAAACAAATTGTAACTTGTAAGTATTATGTTGACTTAACTTTTATCATTTTAAGGCAACATGTTTACTAACTTGTATTAATTAAAGTCAATTAATCACTTTAAAAGCAATGGGTTTACTTACATTCATTTCAAGCAACGTCAAATATGATGCTTTGACCATAGCTCTTAAGAATCAAAATTCAACATGACATGATTTATCAATGTAAAAGCCATAAAAACCTTCCCCAATACTCTGCATAATTCCCTATTTTCTGCAAGTAAAAGTTTAGCAGGTCGCTGTCATGTCTTCATTTTGCCTAATGAATGCAGTCACCTGTTTAAACTTAAGCTGTCCATTTCATTGTCAGAAACGGCGAAAGCTTTGAAGGGTTTGGGTCCTGCTAGCGCTAACAGATGGTTGGTGTGACTGGATCCAGGCTGGGAATAGCTACCCAAACTCCCACTGAAGGGTTGATGGGCTAAATCCTCTGTTGCTGGCCCTAAGAAGACCATAAGCTTGAGCAGAGCAAAAGAAAGGGTCTGCTACTGGTGCTAATTACCCAGAAACCACACAGAAAGTGCCCACTGTCACCCACTGAAGAGGTTCACATCCCTTCCTCCACAGATAAAAGGCGTAGTATGAAAACATTTCGCCAGGGACAAAGGGGGGAAGATTAACATAATCTTTGGGTTTGTATCCCCTGTAAGCTGTCCATGTGTGAGCCTCTGCCTCTTTCTGTTTTCTCCTCTCTCGCACTCATTTCTTTTCTTCCACTTTCCTCGTTTCATACCTCCTAAAGTCTGTTTTTTAAGGAATAGGCACGACAGTAAAAGGCTTTGTCGCTTAAGCCTGACAGTTGTGTTTTTCCCACCTCTTTGTGATCCTCTCTGCAGATAGAAGTCTGGTGTTCGGGCTAAACAGACAATAGTGGGCAAAAACGAGGTGTCATGCTGCTGACATACAGTTCTTCATGTTATGTCGATGGTAATCCAGAGCCCACGGCCTTCTCGATTTAACTTTCACTGTAAGACTTTCCTTATAATGTTGTTGCCCAAGGGGAAGAGGTAGAGATATGCTACTGTCATTGTTCTGAATTTCAAATCAGCAGCTTTTGACTTAAGTGGTATGGGACGGTGGAACACACACAACTTTTTTTTATAGCTTGCTTTTCCCCCTCTTTTTTGGTAAAGAACATTATAGTGCCAAGGGATCTTTCAATCTTTCAAGGTTAACACTGATCTCCCTATTTATCTTCTTACACCAAAATCACTAAGATGGGGATGAAAACAGAAAGTTAGCTGCCTTATAAATGTCAAGGAGGTCAATAATATCTTGATATCTATTATTATCCCTTTTAATTTCAATCTAAATGATTGGCTAATACAACCCATAAACTGTCACTAGTCGACACATATAATAGAATAAAATAAATGCAGTTTAGGATAAGACGCTAAGGAGAACCTCAGATTGTCTGTCTTTTTTTCAATTTTTTCCTCTTAATAGCTTAATTTATAAAGCTTTTTTAATCTGTGTTCCCATTGAATTGCATGTTTCATTTTCTTTGTTTCCAGTTTCCTGTTGTTGGGTTCAGACTATGCAATATCAGTCCAATTTTCATGCTCATTAACAAAAGTTACCTTGAACCACAAAGCCACAAAGTCTTATGTTGCATTTTTTTTTTTCATGTTCTATGAAGATATTTTGTATATCTCCTACTGTAAATATATCAAAAGTCAATATTTGATTATTGATGAATGTGCTGTGTTAACACTTCATTTAGAGAACTCTAGAAGAGTATTCAGATTTTTTGAATCCTCTGATTCAAGATTTTCCAATGGTTGTATCTCTGCCATTGTCCTAGATCCTAACAATGTGTACATCAACGGAAAGCTATTTATTCAGCTTGCCTGTGAATAGTGTGTTAAAGTGGATGGGAGCCACAGTGGGTTCTGTCAGTGGGTATGTGACCATCAAGAGCACAAAATGTATTCTGTGAATAGTTTTTTTAAAACAAGAGTGAGTCAATTCTATTGGTGATGCTAAGTGGAATTATGCAAGAAAGGAAATGGATGTGAAGCTATGTTGAGCTTTTTGACAATATGACAGAGCAAAACATTACACTTCAGTATTCATTGTTGTTGATACACTTGCTTTTTTGTGATTCAAAATTCATTGGAAACATGTGCCTCAGCCTACCTTTTTGGCGAAACAAAATATGTTGATCTGGGTACGTTTTGTTGCACATTTCAGATGACAAATCCACAAGAAGGGAACTCTTGTCTACATTTTGGGTGAATCTCAAATACATTAACTAAGGTACATTTTTTGTATGTTTCAGATACACATTATTGTACACACCCACAAGAACGTGGGGCTTGTCATAGAGATCACCTAGTGAAACATTGACTTTGCTCCCATTCTGGAGTCTAGAATAAGATAGCCGGCTTCCTGTCTTGGTTCCCGGCTGTTCTTCCCACGTCACTCGTCGGTGAACAGCGCTTTCATTTTTAAAGCCAATCGCAGCCCTTTCTGTTGAGCGGGTGAAGACAAAGACCAATCATACAAAAAAAGAAAGCAGGATAATATTATAATATTTACATTAGTTTATTTGCTATAAATGCTCATGTTGTAGGGCTGCACGGTGGCGCAGTGGGTAGCACATTCACCTCACAGCAAGAAGGTCGCTGGTTCGAGCCTCGGCTAGGTCAGTTTGCGTTTCTGTGTGGAGTTTGCATGTTCTTCCCGTGTTCGCGTGGGTTTCCTCCGGGTGCTCCGGTTTCCCCCACAAGTCCAAAGACATGCGCTATAGGTGAATTGAATAATCTAAATTGGCCGTAGTGAATGAGTGTGTGTATATGTGTTTCCCAGTGATGGGTTACAGCTGGAAGGGCATTCAGTGCGTAAAACATATGCTGGATAAGTTGGTGGTTCATTCCGCTGTGGCGACCCCAGATTAATAAAGGGACTAAGCCGAAAAGAAAATGAATGAATGAATGAATGCTCATGTTGTCTTCTGTGCATGTATTGGAGTTTTGTCTAAAACATTCAAAAAGAGTGTTTTCTTTGAGCAAGTAAAATTAAAGGTACAGTTCATATATCTTACTGCTTGTATTAAAGGACAAAATTGCATTACAAATAATATATAAATATTAATATATTTATAGATTTTAATAAAAAAAATTCTTGTGTTGTGAAGAAAAAATCTAATTATGTATGGAAAGCATCGTCAATGCACCGTGATGCACCGAGATATCGAATTGAACCGAATCGATGGCATGATAATCGCAACCGAACCGAACCGAACCGTGAGACCGGTGTAGGTTCACACCTCTATCAAATAACCACTGCAAGTACATCAAATAACCATTGGGAAACTTCTTGGTTTAGTCTTACTGTGGTATTTTTGATTGAGTCTCTGTTTCATCTGTGTCTGATATGCTGTCTGTCATTTTGCTGTGTTTATCTGACATCTGATTCTTGGCAACATGCCCATAGAGTGGGTGGGGGGAACCAGCTCATTTGCATTTAAAGGCACAGGCAAAACAGCACAATTTTCCTCTGACCCCAGAATTGACATTTTCAACAGGGTACAATGATCTGATGGGTATTTTGAGCTGAAACTTCAAAGAGACATTCTGGAGACATTCTTAAATAATGTAAAATGAGACAAAATAGGACCCCTTTAAATACTCACCAGTGTTTATCAGCATCTATAGTCTAGGGGTCACCAATTGTGTTCCTGGGAGAGTCGGTGTGCTGCAATGTTTATCCAAAGCCTATAGATTGCAAGCCAGAAATGATTAGCCTAAAAAGCATATCTGCTAATGCTAACATTGCATCTATGACAGTATGCAGGGAAGGAGACTAAAAGCTGTTATGTGATTGGCTAAGACGTTCTTCACGTGACCAAGTTAATGTTATGGGTTTTCCAACAATAATGCAGATATAATAGACATCTCCTCCATAGTAAAAAAAAGAAGCTCTGGTTTAGCTCCAACACTAATCAAACACACGTAAACAAGCTAATCAAGGTCTTAGATATGTTTGAAACTTCTAGGCAGGTGTGCTGAGGCAAGTTGGACCTAAATTCTGCAGGGACACCGGCCCTCTAGGAATGAAATTGGTAAGCCCTGGTGTAGTTGGTCTTCTGTGCTGCAGTTCACCATTGTCCGGCCAGTCTGAGCACCACCCCCTAACCTGGCAATATAGTGCCCGATTCGAAGTGCGGTGGCACAAAGCAATCAGATGTCTACTTATTCTTTAGACCTGAAGCAAAGCACTCTGCATCACAAGTACTACACTGTACCAAGTGAGCTACTGAGCAAACTGACCATGCCAGACATATTGTCTATATGGAGATAGACAGGTGAAACAAATGTTTTCAATTACAAATCATATGGACCATTAAGTTGTTTTGTGGTATTTATTTGGTGTTAAGCAAAGAACTGGACAAAAATAAACCTTTATTTATCAATTCTATGTCCCTGTAAATATCATTCGCTAAAAGGAACAAAAGTGTATTGCCCCAAAACGTCCATTTAACCATGAATCTGCAGTCAAACGTATGTTTAAGTATGTTTTTGCAGTTTAAAAAAATTAAATAAATAAATTATAGACTGAAGAGTGTATTTCCATTTAACCTGTGTTGGCAAGAAGAGTAGTATGTCCAAATACATTCAAAGTTTAGTATTAAATAGTAAGCAAAAGTAAGATTTTGAAGTGCACATATACTGTATTGTATGATGGGTACTTTGCTATCCCATAAGGCCACAAAGTGATGCAACTGATGCTAGTTGATTACATGACAATGAGAGTGTTCCAAATGTTGTACTTTGATTTCATATGTACCACACTCATTCATGATAGAAAACACAATATTTTAGCATTCACATCGTAATTACTTCAATTCATTTCAAAATAAGTACTATAGCCATGTGGGCATTCAGTTGGATTGTGGGCAAATTAATTGTTGAATTGTGTGCTAGGATTATCTTCTCACCTTATCTGTTGCTCTATCACACTGACCTGAACTGTATGCATTTATTGCTAAATACACAATGGAACTGAGCAGGCACAAGATGAAGCATCATTCAGTATATCCTAACTGAAGATTTTTGCTATTTTAGCTGTTATTGCCCAAAATTGAAAATCATGAAAGTGACCGTTTTACTTAATGGGGTAAAACAACAAGGACCCCCGAGAAACACCTAGCCCAACTGACAACTTAATTATTATTTTTTTTCAAAAATGTGAAATACATCACATAAATGTAAATAATGTTTAATATTTAGTTCTAATTTTTCATGTACATTTATGTATTCAACAATATTTTTTTCAAGCAATTCACAGAAACACTTTTGTACTTTTTTGTGTGTGCACGTGTGTGTACATTTTGTGTCCTTTTTATTCGTTGTCCTTTTTATCATTTACTGATCATTTTTAATATTCATTCATTCATTCATTCATTTTCTTTTCGGCTTAGTCCCTTTATTAATCTGGGGTCGCCACAGCGGGATGAACCGCCAACTTATCCAGCATATGTTTTACGCAGCGGATGCCCTTCCAGCTGCAACCCATCACTGGGAAACATTCATACACACTCATTCACACACATACACTACGGACAATTTTTTAGCTTACCCAATTCACCTGTATCGCATGTCTTTGGACTTGTGGGGGAAACCGGAGCACCCGGAGGAAACCCACGCGAACACGGGGAGAACATGCAAACTCCACACAGAAATGCCAACTGACCCAGCCGAGGCTCGAACCAGCGACCTTCTTGCTGTGAGGCGAACGTGCTACCCACTGCGCCACCGCGTCGCCCATTTTTAATATATAAAACGAAAAAAAAAAATCCCTAAAGCTAAATGATCAAATCATCAGGTACCCCAAATTCCCCAATAAATAAAATGTACATGAACACTTAATAAAATAAATTTAGAGCAACAGCAGTTAATATCTAATAATAATATATATTAACCTTAAAACTTTGTTGATGGGAAAAAAAAAGTGTGTACTCATGATAGTCAAAAGAAAGATTCAAGTTTGGGTTTTCAGGGAGTCCTTACATCAGATAGTTGTAGCCTAATCCTTAGGTAAATGGTGGTTTTACCCTTCATACATTCATAAGAAATCAGTCTGGGAGTTTCTGCAAAATTGGGATGTTAAAATCTTAAAAATAGTTGTGCTGAGTTGTTTGATCATTTTTTAAGATGCTTGTCATCCTTTTTAAATCTTAAAAACTTTGGTTTGTATTATAAATGCACGAAGGAGAGCAGAGTATAAAAGTATATCTTACAGGTCATACTGCAAGCAAAAGAAATATTGTGCATTTGACTCCTATAGAATGCAAGTATTTAATACAATGTTGCTGTAGGTAAAACTGTCTGACAACTGCATACATTTAAAAGTATATTTTTCAGTATATCTTTATTTATTCAATTGTTTCTAGTAAGGAACTTGTTGAAGTGCAATAAACAATTCAGTTCACATTGACAGAGTTCCTTTTTTAAGGTTAAAGTTTGGAGATGGGAGGAGATCGTACATCAGATAATGTTTTTAATGGTTATCTCAGCAGGGTTAACTGCAAGATGCTAACCAGCCAAAGCCTTTGTTAAATGCTACTTTCACTTTTCATCCTTTCACCAGAGATCAGTCTGTGAGTCTCTGTAAAATCAGGATTTTCAAATCTTAAAATAGTTTTGTTGACTTGTTTTATCATACTTTTTTTAAGGTTCTTTTCATACTTGTTGAAGTTTAGAAGCTTCAGTTTGTATTATAAATACATGAAGAAGAGCAAAGTATAAAAGTATATCTTAAAGGTCATGCTGCTAGCAAAAGAAACATTGTGTGTTTGATTCCTATAATATTCAAGTATTTGAAAAATTTCGGTAGGTAAAATGTCTGACAACTGCATAAATATAAAAGTATATTTTTCCAGTATATATTTATTTATTCAATTGCTTTGCATGAGGAACTGTGAGCAATAGTTTTTTTATGGTCATGATAAAAATTAAAGTTTGGAGTTGGGAGGAGATTGAACATTTTTGACATCAGAACATTTTGTACACTGAAACAAATGATTCAAAGATGATTCCTTGGATTTACTTTTTTTTTTTTTTTTTAAGTTAAGTGGTTGTAAACAATTTATTTGGGCCGAATTTAAACAAACAAATTAAGTTGAACATTACTAAATTTAATTTGTTTGTTTAAATTCAACCCATATAAATTGTTTGCAACAATTTTTTTCAGTGTAGTTAGGAGAGTTATATCAGCACAGTTAAATACAAGATGCTAAACAGCCTAAACCTTTGGTAAATGTTGCTTTTACCCTTCATGCTTTCATCACAGATCAGTCTGTAAGTCTCTGCAAAATCAGGATTTGTGTTATGACTTTTTAGGTGTTTCCATCCTTTTTAAAACTTAAAAGATTCAGTTTGTATTATAAATACAAGAGCAAAGTGTGGCTTTGAGCTGCTAGCAAAATAAACATTGTGGGTTTGAATATAATGCAAATATTTAATCATTCATTCATTTTCTTTTCGGCTTACTCTTTTCCCTTTATTAATCTGGGGTCGCCACAGCGGAATAAACCACCAACTTATCCAGCATATGTTTTACGCAGCGGATGCCATTCCAGCTGCAACCCATCACTGGGAAACATCCATTCACACTCATCCACACACATACACTACGGACAATTTTAGCCTACCCAATTCACCTATACCACATGTCTTTGGACTTGTGGGGGAAACTGGAGCACCCAGAGGAAACCCACGCGAACACGGGGAGAACATGCAAACTCCACACAGAAACGCCAACTGACCCAGCCGAGGCTCGAACCAGCGACCTTCTTGCTGTGAGACGAACGTGCTACCCACTGCGCCACCGTGCAGCCCCAATATTTGATCAAATAAAAAGTAATATTTTCTGTTAACAGTATATTTTTAAATGCGTTTTGGAGTGAGAACCTGGTGTTTTAAACAACACTTTGTGTTTTAAACAACAATTCACTTTACTGACAGGGTTCCTGTGCTTTTTTTTAATGGTCAAGTAGGAGATTGTCAGATAATTTTGAAATGCTGTAGTTATGGAAGCTAGCAGCAGGGTTAACTACAAGATGCTAACCAGCCTAAGCCTTCTTTAAACGCTGCTTTTACTCTTGATGCTTTCGTCAAAGATCAGTCCTGGAGTCAGATTCGTTCTCATCAGCCCCCCAGCACTACACACTGTCACATTTGTCTGGGTGGAGGCTGCGAGGATGGAAAGGGAGGGGTGAGGAAAAGAGGCACTGCCAGCGAAAATTGTTTCAATTAGTACAAGTGATGGGTGATGCAAGGAACTTTGTCTCTCCGCTAGAACAATGGTGTCTGCAAGAGACTCCAGCGTTCATTATCCCGAGATCTCTGATCCTCTAAACCCTGACTTGCGCACACAAAGGAATGAGCGTGTCTTGACGGAGAAAAGCTGTAAACGCCTTTGCTTTTTAGCAAACACACAGGCCTCTCTTTGCGCTCTCTTCCCTTTATTTCTTGCTCTCTCGCTTCGAGCAGAAGGTATCTGAGACCGACACAAGACTTGCTGGTTTTAGTGGATTTTGACATTTCTGACTCTTTCAGATAGTTTTCCATCAGACGCAGTTTTTTCCTTTTTTTCCATGCTTTCGCCTTTTCAGATTTCCATATTTCCCTGATGTCAGGATGAACTCTGTGTGACTATGGCAGATTCTGTTTGTCTGAAGCTCACAGTTACAGCGCCTCTCATTGTGGTGTCTCTACCCACAGCACTTTCACTTTAATGATAATGGCACCATTTTTCCCCCCACACGTCAAATATCACATTTTGTTCTGTTTTATGTGTTTGAAACAATTTTGTAATAAAAATGTACTTTAGATGAAAGTAAAAGCATTTTGCAGCAGGCAACTTTCTCATGTTTCACCCAAAAAAAAATCTCTCAGCATTTATTCACCCTTACGTTGTTACAATCATAATCACTTTCTCTTTCTACAGTGGAACACAAAAAAGGAATTCTGGTTGTTCTTTTTTAGCATAATGGTGTGAATGAGTAATGATAATATATATGTAAGGCACCATAAAAATTTCCTAAAAGTGGTCAGTGAAAAGGAGACATGTGAAAGGATGCCTGTGACTCAATAAATCAGTCACTGTGGTTAACGACAAGAATAAGAAGTCTTCAAATAACACTCTTAACATTTATTTCATGGTTTCATAAGTCTCTAAATAAGTTTTGCTGACTTGTTTTATTGTATTTTAAGGTGCTTTTCATTCAGTTTACATTGTAAATACATTCATTCATTCATTCATTCATTTTCTTTTCGGCTTAGTCCCTTTATTAATCAGGGGTCGCCGCAGCGGAATGAACCGCCAACTTATCCAGCATATGTTTTACGCAGTGGATGCCCTTCCACCAACCTATCACCGGGAAGCATCCATACACACTCATTCACACACATACACTACGGACAATTTTTAGCTTAACCAATTCACCTACAGCGCATGTTTTTGGACTTGTGGGGGAAACCGGAGCACCCGGAGGAAACCCACACCAACACGGGAGAACAAGCAAACTCCACACAGAAACGCCAACTGACCCAGCCGAGGCTCGAACCAGCGACCTTCTTGCTGTGAGGCGAACGTGCTATCCACTGCGCCACCGTGCAGCCCATTGTAAATACATAAAAAGCTTATTACAAAAGTATATCACATAGAGTAAAACTGTAGCACATGTGCGAGCAGCAGAAAGGTATGGATTTAATCTCATAATAAAATGTACTTTGAATGTAATGAGACTCGGTAAAAACAGCATTAATAAACACTATATTACAGTAAATTGTTTTTTTTTTTTTGGTATTAGTAGTATTTTATTCAGTAGTTTTGTGTTAGGGAGTAATGTAAGATACTTCTTTTTGTCTTTTTGTTAATGAGGAAATTTAATGGTGTGCTCTTTTTTCTGTATTTAAAAAGTTTTAAACATGAATGAGAAGAAAAAAATGTACTTTGTACAAACATGTTAAACCTTATAAAACCCTACTTTTTGTACTCAATCCTAAATTATAAACAAAATCAACACAACACAAACACATCTTTGATGACAATCAAACAAATAAACAAACTGTACTAAATTGTACTTGCCAGAGACAGCTTTACTATATTCTGTTAACTCCTGATCAACAGTTGTTCTGTTTTAGCAAGTACACTCTCAGAAGAAAGAAAGAAAGAAAGCAAGACAGAAAGACAAGCTGTCACTGGGGCAGTACCCTTTCAAAGGGTATACATTTGTACATAAATATTGGCACCTCATCAATACATATTAACTAATTACAATTTCTAAGGACTATTAAGTCAGCAATAGACATACATGCAAACCTATACAAACTTATATATTGTTGTTATCAGGCAGAATCCTTGTGACTCCACTGGATTCACAACATGCAAGATATACAGCATTTATTATTCTCAAGAAACACTATGCCTTAATGCTAATGTTTTATTAAATGGAGAAATAGAGAAAAGTGAGTCTATTATTGCCATTCATTCATTCATTCATTCATTCATTCATTCATTCATTCATTCATTCATTCA